>OX387426.1:27954104-28520696 GCA_947563755.1 Lochmaea crataegi
TCCATCTCCTTCTCCATCTCCATCTCCATCTTCTCCTCCTTCTTCTCATTCACCTACTTCCCCTCCTCCTCCTATTTCTCTTTTATTTTATTTTCTTTATCTCTTTCTCTCCCTCTTGCACATTGTTAGACTTTAACAATCAGTTCTAAAATGCAATCGTTATGTACTGTTGGTTCAATGTGGAATGCGGGGAGAGAGAGATATGGTATCTTTTGTCGATATATCCGCCAGTTTTAACGAAGGGAGGTGACTATTTAATTGATCTCTCTCTGATCAACGCCGCGATGCTTGGATTAGTGCTTTAAAACGGGGCCCCCTCAGTAAATCGCAACTTTAAACATGGCGTGTGTATATCAGTGAATTTTTGTTCATAAAACACAAACACACAAGGTTCGACCCCAACTAATAGATTTCTCCAGTGACAATATGACCGACCTGTCAAAGTCATGTCTTCTGGAATGGTCTATTAGGCAATCCAGCGACCTGTCAAATAAAATTCAATATGGCGTCCCAGGGCAAACAAAAATATGGTTTTGGTCTTTTGGTATACACAAGAGTGTTTATTTTGGAGAAAGGTGATTTTATTTGGCTTTAGGGATTGTCTTAAGTATTGATAATAATATTACACAATACAAAGTTTAGTTTTATAGAACTTTTGTATTGCATATGAAGATTTTGGACCAGCTTTTGGTTAAGTTGTGCCTACATAAAAACACTAATTTTTCGTTAGTTTGGTAACATTAGTAAATTTTTTTGTATTAAAATAAGCTAGAGCGATGAATATGCTTTATTGTGAAGGAAAATTGCTATAATTTTATGAACAAAGTGATCTAGAAACTTAAAAAATACAATGAGAACATAAAATAAAATAATTCCAACGTTAATAATACATGGGTAATTCAAATGGGCGATTATTATAGTAATAACATCTTTCCGATCACACAAATTTAATAATAATTTTCATTCATTTGAATTCCATTTCAATCACACTGCAATACCATGAGTCATAGAGAACAGTTTTTGAATCCACGTAATAAAAATGGAATCATTTCATCATTTACTAGTTCACATAATATCATTGGTCTACCATCATCAACATCATTACAAAAAAGAGCTTTTGTAGCTCGTCAAACTTCTGCATGGGATGAGGGTAGGCTTGCAATGAAATTTTGAACTATCTCTTGATCTAGCTATTCTTATGCATCTATGGAAACTTCCTCTACATGTTCTAGGGTTTCTCAGTCACTATTTTTTCCATATAAAGGATATTGCTAATATAACATTTAAAATGGTAAACTGAAATATTACGTTGCCTACTAAAACAAAAACTCCATTGACTAAAGTAGATCCTACTTCCAGAACAAAGCCAAATTAAAACTTTTTGCAAAATGTAGACATGTAAAATTTTGAAAGTCTCCATCTGCTAGTTGGTGTAAAGACTGTGTGAAAATACCAAATAACTATTCATATCCTTACCTAGAAGTTCATCCATCTTTCAGATGTGGTTAAAATCTAATGAAGGTTATTATATCATAAATAATATAAAACACACTAATAAAATCGACGAAAAAATTCTTGAACACTGTTTACCAATGAATAGACAATACAAAAATGGACCAACTGTCGAAATTGTTTGCCTTGGACGGCCATATTAGGTCACGTGAACTGAATTGCCTTATTGGATATACCAGTATTATAACCTAACCAAAAAATGAACAAGAAACTGATTACTCCAGTCAGATTTCGAAATCAATCCCGCTGTGATGATTATACTAGCCATATTATCAAAAAATAGAAAGAAAATAAAGCTAGGAAAAAAGTATATGGACTAGAATGGAGATTACGTTGACGAATAGTTGTTGAAATTTTAGAAAATACTCATCAGTAATTGAATTATTATTATGAATTATTTATTACCCGATACATTCTGGCATATTTCATTTCTGACTGAAATGAAGCGCTTCCTCTCATACCATTACCGTTGCAGAATTAAGAATCTCATATTGTGTATAATACGTATAGCACAGGAGCGCAGCCCAGTGGCTGTTTCAAAATATTGTCTCATTTCGTGGCTCACTAACGGTGCTGTTTACGTCTATCTTCCATGAAAAGCATTTGCATACATTAAAGCAATTAACTCAAGACGAAGTAAAGAAAACAATGACTCTCTCGAGATTCTATTATGAGTTTAACAACAAAAGCTCAATGAAAATATGTCATTTGCATCACAATTTCAACTAATTTATTAGATTTGAATTTTGTATAATGTAGCATTTTGTTATAAGTTTGTAAACAGTTATTCAATACTCAATATGGATACTTGAAAAAAAATCTTAGTTATACATCCAAAGAAAAGAATAATCAATTTATATATATATATATATATATGTACATAAGGAAATGAAAAAAGAGTCTCAACAACAACATGGCAATGTTGAGGCAAAGGTAAGAAAGAAAACAACAAAAGCAAAGATACAATGAGGCGCCATCAGAATATAGGAATTGAAGCCAAGACCCTAATTTATAAGACAACAATAATAACTATACCATGATATATACAGGGTGACCAGAAACTATGTAAAGACAGAGAAAAATCATATCAATTTATTTTCTGAAAAAGCGAAGATTATTAACAACAAGAATAACATTGAATTCCATAACATGATTTCTTCTACATGACGTTTGTTTCAAGACATAAATTCATTCGTTCCTGTAAGGATTGTCTAAGTCTTGAATTTTGAATTCTATTTCAAGCATCCTCTATATTTTCCCACTGCTGAATACGACTTTTTATTGCAACTGCTTAAACTAATGATTTTAAATAGCTCCAAAAACAAAAATCGTATGAATCGAAATCGGCTGATCTTGTAGAAAGTATTCAATTAAAACCAGGAAAATGTCACGTGCATCACTCGAAGGTGCCGCACAATCACTCAATAAACTAATAGATTAAAAAATATCCCGTGCATCAGTTGAAAAATAAATAGCATCACAAAAATGTTTCTTAGAAATTTTGGATGTTGACTCAACACTCCTCAAATATTTCTTTATTTCTTAAATACAAGAATATTTTGGAAAAATCGTTAGATCAATAATTTCTGGCTCAATTTTTTATTTTTTTATGATTAGATTTTTATAAAATTTGTATAAAATTATTTTAAAGTTTCATTTTATCAATTTAATTAATTATTCAACTGAATACGTGCCTCTTGTTCAAGGTGTGGTTACCATTAGATCAAATTTGACCGATTGGTTAGTCTTCTTGGTTAGTCTTCATGCGACATTTAATTTCATAAAAATACAAAAAGCGACATAATTTTTGATGTCATGGCATAAAAAGTCACAACTTTTTCACGTGAAGACTAACTTCAAGACTAAACTACTTGATGAAATTTGATCTTATATACTTATATAGTATAGTAATAAGTTATTAGAAAAAAACTGAGGAGTGCTAGTGAGTGAGTCCGTAGATTTGAGTTATTAATTGTAGTAAATTGAGCTTTGAAAAAGTTACTTATTGATCAGATTGTAACCACAAAAAAGCACTGGTAGGCATCTCCTTGGGGATGAGTCCAACACTGTTTGGGTCCTGGACCCATTCGAACATGAGTTTCCCATCTCGGTCCGAAAAAAAAAAAGGGTGAGATAAAGTAGTTTTTTTAACGCCAATTTTAAATATTTCCGTTAATGGCTCTGTAGATTGCACTCATCTGACATTTTACTTAGCGTTTTGTCATCATGACAAACATAAACATTCAAATCGACGCCATTTTTAGTCCATTCAGAGCAACCTAAATAACACATTTTTTGGTTTTTGCTTGATTGTAGAAAAAATAGTGTATGCAACATATGCATAAAGTGTCCTCTTTTCACTAATACAATGGACGCATTCGCCTGCCACTCGTGAAAAAAAGCACCACTTTATGCACTTGTTGCATAAATAACTATTTCCCATAACTTTTCAGAATCATCAATGGTTAAAAATTTTTCATTTGATCAACTTCTAATATGAACCCCTAGCTACCTCCAAACTTTGGATGAAATTAGTAAAGCCGTTTTCAAATTAACAATGGATAGACTGACGGTCCTAATTGCAAATGTATGATCCTGTGGTGGTGACCCGAACACTACTCTCCACTTATACTAGATCTGAGTACACGGAGTAGGGACAATATTAGCAAAAAATTAGTTTTATCTAGACCATATTATCTAGACTGGAAAGATATAGAGGATATGGAGAAAGAGGGCCACTCAGTATGATCGGATTTTAATTTATATTCGATTGATTGGTGATTTGAAGTATTTTTATAGTTTCTAATTTATGAATAAAATAGTGTTTTACTTATACAGGGTGATTCATAGCTATTGGGACATAGACTAAGGGCTATTTGGATCAAAATATGGTTATAGGACCAAATGGGCACCAATATAATATTACTGTCGAAAACTATGCGGGGCGTTTAATTCTGTTTTTTCATTTTTTGCTAATAATTTAACTGTATATTTAACACGTGATTTCAAAGTCGACACAGACATAACTTTGGACAACGAATATCATTTTATGTAATAAATTACATTCTGTTACGAGGCGCTACGTGATGATGAAATTGACATACACATCATTTCTACGTATTGATGATCTACCTTCTCAAGCACGATAATTCAATCCGTTTTCGATAAAAACGCAATTGAACAGATCATAGTCTCTGTTGCCGGTAAATGTAAAATCTTGTCGGTGATTTTTGCTTGAAATTGTAGTCTATTGTTGCATTTTTTCAACTGTCACAGTATTCTGACATAATAATAAACTAGGACCCGCATTATACCGCCCTAATTCTGTATATATCCTCCATGAGGAGTAGCTTCTACGAGCAGATAGCTGTTGTTATACGAATAGCTCAAAAATACCCTCAGGCTCTGGTGCAGAAATATCAACCTCCCTAGGATGATATGCAACTGCCAAAATTTACTCCATTTATTTTAGAGTCGAGAAGGGGAAAATACGTCTTACATATAGAACAATAAAAATTATTTTCTTGGACAACTAGGTGGCCTCAGTAGCATTTAGCTTGAATCGTGTAATGTCGAAATTGGAATCAAACACCAAAAAAAGGTTCTTCTCAATAGGAAGACCCAACAAAGATTCTCTTGCGAGAGATTGTACAGCAGGTGATTTCATCGGACCAGGATCGGCAATTGACATCTCATTAAATTTTGCCAAACAAACACTGAGTATCTGGATAGTGTAACCGTCTCAACTGTTTGGTAAGAAGTGGGCGATAAACAGTTAAGACGTATGCGAACGGCGCTCGTGGGTTTGGTTGGAGAGCTTAAGGGTTGTGGATATAGAAGATGGGGGTAAATCAAACGAGAGATTAATTATAGGGCGCCAGAAATTTTAATTTACAGAAAAAATTCCAAAAACTGCGATATGAGAGGAGCAGCGGAATGATTGCACAGTAAATTACTTTACGTACTGCGAGAAATTATAGGTATATGAGGTATCTTCAGAGGCAAGGTGTCTGTGGAGAGTAGGGATGAACTCACTGAAACGCGTTGATTATGGTAACCAGTTTATTAACATATTTGACTAGCGTCAGTGATTAACATAAAAGACATGCACAATGGAAATACGAGTACTCAGAGTACCAACAACAAAAGAAGGTCCAACATTCTACATGCAATCTTATAACTAAAATGACCTGGTGTGTACTTATGCCTTGTATATTATAAATACGTGCACACCTCGATGATGTTATCGATATATACAAAAATAAATAAAAAATTATCACCAATAAACACTACGAACGCGGAGAGAGCGAGTCATTCGGAAATTGTTCGAGGGATGGTCCACAATGAACAATACAACGTCGCTTAGGCACGAGTATAAAATTAAAATATATATATACAGTAAATGTCACTGAGTTTGCGAACAAAGAAAAAACTTAATTTCAATACCGGTGAAATTATTTTCCGTTTATGTTGTAGAAGAAAGGTATGATACGAACTGCGTTAAGAAATTTTCTCTATAAAAAAATATACTATGAAAGGTATAATCGTAACTCGCGTAATTAAAGGTAACGGGACGGAAAATAATTTTCCCTATGATATGCGTGCACGCCGAATTTCTTAAACAATACTATAGAAACAGCATAGAACATAATTATGTTCTGAAACAATGGTAATAATTAAACAAAAAACTAGTTATCATAACCGAATAGTTCTAACACGGTATTGATGTTATTACGATTAAATTAGTCCTCCACAATTGGTTAGGAAAAGGTACTATATTTTCCCAGACTTCTGGCATATTTTACCGGGATTGTATGTATCCAAAAGCTTTTATACATCCTTCGAAGAATGTCGCCAGACAAGTGTTACACTATAGCAGGCAAGACCTAGGTTGTCCAACAGGCCTTTTAACAGGAAGATCCAACGTGACCACTTTTTCTAAAAAATGATAAAACAGTATAGCATATACTTTATGCCTACCGATTCATATCTCGAATTAGGTATCTAATGATAAGCAGGGTCTCTCCCTCTTGTCCTCAGTCCTGGAATATAATTTACCAAATAACATGGTTTGTCAGGGTTGAGTTTTTGTAGGCAGTCTAGACCAGTCTAGATCTGATTTTGGGACATGCTAAAGATTTCAGTGCTGCCTGACTATCCGAGAGTATAAGGATCTTTTCGCGTCTATACCCCCTTTCGATGTTTTACCTGGAATACGGATGCAATCTACCCCAACGATTCGTGCACCTGGGTCTAGCACCGTGGAATCCAGCTCCTATTCCTATGTTAGTTTAAGAGCCGTCTGAGCACCACACCAACGTTCCTTCTTGACTGCATGCTTCCAACCCATTCCAATTTAGCTGGATATGGTATGGTTGGTTGTCTATTATTGTGGCCAGCTTATTATCATTTCTCATTTCAAGAAGCGAGTTTGTGATAACATCTGTGATTCTGAAGTGACTGTGGGTTTTGGTTCTTTCGTGCCAATTCCCATTGCATTCCAGCCTGTATGCAACAATTCCCGCTTCCGCCTTAACATGCAGAGCAAGCCTTAATATTCCCTTTCTATTAAACTCGAGAATACCTGGGTAATATTGACATTAGCCAGCTTCGTTTTCAAGCCGCAGCATGTACAAGCCAAAATTTAGCACTCTACTGAGATACAAACAAAATTGAAATAAAATATAACTACCCCTATCAGATATTTCTCAAGAATATTCATTTCAACATGCACTTTTTATATACTGAATATTCATTCGTTTAGCTAGAATACACAATGAATAATATTTTTTTAGCGTCCCGCCAGTTAATAAACCTCAATGGCACTTCTATGGCTTAGCGTTTTGAATCCCAAATGACTGAAACAACAATAGGAGAAATTGTGGAAGACTTGCAGCCCAAAAAGAGAAGATGAAGTACAGAAATTAAACGGTGGAATTGTATAAATGAATTTTTAATATCAATAAGGCTTGAAGTTGAATAAATATTTGCAGAAAAGTGGAGTGAAAGTGAGGGTAAAAGAAAATTCAATTAGGAGGTCTGTTTTTTTATTCATTTGAACATTGTTCCGGGCTCTGGTTTTCATTCGAATATTAGTACCTTTCAAAGTCTTTCGAGTATTGTAATTGCGGTCTTTTGAGGTTGCTTTCACATTTTTTGGTTAATTATTTATTTTCATTGTTGTTTTGGTATACAGGGTGGTGGGAGAGTCTGGTGACAAGTAATTATCTTTGAAACTATCGAACATAAAATTATCAAATTTTGTGGTTATGACCGGGATTGTATTCTGCGTCTTTTAGAAGATCTGTAGAGGTCACCAAAGACGCTAGAATATTGAATAGCTACACATTTTTTGTATGTCATTAATATTAAAGCACTGAGCTTATGTGGAATCAGTTCTAAAGTGGTATGGAAATTCCTAGGGATACTCAATGAACTAGGCGAGAACATATTCACTTTACTGCAGATTCCAGGACACATTGGGATAACAGGAAAAGAAATAGCAGATGAACTAGTAAAGAGATTGGCTGAAACATCCTTTTGGGGTCCGAAACACTTTTGCGGTATCAGCTCCAATGTAATATTGGAAGAAATAGGCAACGCCGAAAAGAGGAGAACATCTAGCCATTGAAAATTTTAGTAGGGCTTAGACAATCAAAGATACTTTTGGGTGACTACAACCGGTCCTAAGCCAGAGTAAAACTGCACTAAGAATTTTGATAGGTGTCCTGACGGGACTTTGTCGCCTGAATGGGCATCTTCAAAAGTTCAAAATAGTGGAGCAAGAAGAATGTAGATTCTGTGGGATGGAAGGAGAAAGCCCCAACCACATAATTGCAGATTGCACAGCAATTCATAATCCTAGGTCACAACACCTAGGAGACTACTGGATAGAAGAGGGACACTTACCGAATTTAGATAGCCTGCGGATATCCAAAAATTTCTTCAGGAAATAGGACTATAGTAGCTATTAGTATCTGAGTATTTCCTCAGGAACTAAGTAAAAGAAGTGGGACAAAATAGATATTTTAGGTCTCAGTGAATGTGCCCCAATATACATACATACAAACATACAATTTATTATATCACAAACTAGTAATTTGATCAAACTTTTCAACTATTCAACCTTCACTTATACTTAGTCTGTATATGGTAATTGTGTCATGTGCTTTTGGATGAAACTTCCAAATTGACCATGTATATAAACAATTTGAATTGCAACTATTGATCGTTTATTTCCAAAAGTGTACCGCTGTGTACTCTAACAATATTTTATTTCCTGAAATTTCTCCTTCAACCAAAGACATTTTATAGTTTTTATTTTTTCTTTCATTCCTCTTATTTGACCACTAAAAAAGCAAACATCATAAAGTTTGCAAAGATAATTCTGTCGATTTCGCTTCCCTCGAGAAAACTTTTTTTGTTATCGAACATAATGGAAAAGTTTTCCATATTTTTCCTTAGGGATAATTGTGTAAGTTTCTCCAGCTGAACAGTGAGTCAATTGGACAGAGAGACATATTCAGCAATTTTATACCCGGACAAAATATTTGTTTAATATTACAGTATGTTCTTGAATTCATAGTAAGAAAATACTAGAAATATCAGTCATCGAGGGATAATTTTTTCAAAGATGAGAAAATGATCTGAAAAATTTAAACAGAAATGAGGTGATTGTATAATGCTTACTTCTTTGTCTTCTCTACGTAACCTTCTCATTAAATGAATGGTTGTGCACGTTATTTTGCATGCATTGCTATGATTAGCAAGTTTTTATGTATTCGATTTTTCACACAAACTTTTCTTACATCGTCTCAAAATTTTTCGTCCATCTTTCGCATGCCGCTTCTCGACATACATCATACGGTCTACATTTTTTAAATTTGTTATACTGTGACATTTGTATATGAATAACTTTCAATATAGTTCCTATTAATCCGTAAACACAACGTATAGTAAATCGAACTAAAAAGTAAAGAATAAATTAAATACATTTTTTATATTCCATTCATTTTTATAGTGAATTTATAAGAATTATTATAACTTTCTGCTGGTGTATATTGTTGTTCATGTATTAATTTTAATTTATGAATATTTGATGAAGTATTTCAATTTATATTCGCTCCATTCAATATATTTAATTTTATTTAGGCTTCCAGTCATTTTCACAAGCCGTTCAAACTCACTTGCATCGTGGTTTCATAAAACCACACAATGTTTTTTTTTAGTTTAAATGAACTTTTGTGATATGTATTATGTTAGATTATGGATAACTTTTCTAGACTATCTCTTTTGCGAAAAAATTGTTACTATATATTATGTTGAAAAGTAACTACACATATGAAAAAATCAAGATTTCAATAACTTTAGTCAGTTTTCAATATAATATTTATATAATATACAGAGTGAGTTTTCAGAATGAAACGCCTCAATTATCTCGGAAACGGCTTACACGATGTTTCAAATTAAGGTTTGTGAGATTTTTGTAATACGGCCGATCGTCTGATACTATGTACATTGTTGTCAGATATTCCGTTTTTCTGGAAAAATAATGATCTATGTTATTTCAAATGGATCACCTTGTATTTTTTTTAATTCTTCGAAAATACCCAATATGGTTGATGTGAAATCCCCTATACCCAAATGCCCCAATTTCGGAGTTACAACTAAATACCGGCAGACACACTGGAATTAATGCAGGATACTGGGCATAGTCGATTATTTAAACCAACTGAGGAGTTGATTTCTAAAACACAAAATAATCAAGATAAAGCAAAAAGATTGTAAAGGCTTGGCTTTTTTATTATTGGAGGGATAATTACGAATCACCAGAGTGCTTAGACTGTTTAATTGAAATATTACTCTTTTTTACTATTTTGTTTTGGTAGTGATTTGATCAAAATTAAAGATATGTTTTATAAGGAGCAAAGGAGACCTTGTTCAAGCAAAGTAAAATAATCAAATAATATTAATTGTCAGTCAGTTGGCACAATCGCAAAAGCATCACCTTTAGTAACATAAATAACTTTTTAAACTTTACTCACACCAGAAATTTTCAAACTTCGTCTCTAGGAATTCAACCCCACAGCTCTTTTTAAAGAGATAATTTCAAAGAGAGAACATAGCACACAAACTTTTCCCAAGATTTATATCTCGCGCAACTTTTGACAGAAAATTAATCATTATCTTTTTAGACACCTTAGCTACGTGTTTTCTTTAACACTTCGGTTCTTCCGACCAAGATACGATCAGAGGCAGCACTCTGAGGAGACAACAAAAGAAATCTTAAGCGTAGCGCTTCACAAAAATTTTCGTTTAATTAAATATATTTGTAATTGTCCTGTGCCGTGGATAGTCCGATTAGAAATAATACTGTTTATTCCACAAAAGTCTCCTGAACGTATTTAGAACATAATAAACATAAATCTCTATAAACCAACAACAAATTTAATTGAATATAGTATATACAAACATTTAATATGTGAATAATCAAAGGTAGTTTTTTCCTTTTAAGAAAAATAATATATAAGTTCCTCCGACGTTTGGTCCATTCATATGTCTAGTGTGGATGATCTGTATTAGATTAAGACCAATGAATGGACATTGTGTTCAATGCATAGTCACTAAACATTAGCCCGGGCGATCGTTGAGACTTAGTGTGACGTGACACACACTCCTGTGTCTGAAGCCCAGTTCCTCGACCAGTATACACTTACTATAATGTATTTACTTTTGTGTAATTTGTTAGATTCGAAATCTGGTTTTGTTGAGGAAGAAATAGTGTATGAAACTATTTTGAACCCAACCTCCATCGCAATTTCCTATCATAATCGCTGTGATAATTTGGTTTTCATGAACCTAATTAACATCACTGTTGTCCCATAAGACTTTTCCACACCGAACGACTTCAATTAGCTTTTTTGTCAACACACACGAACGAAAAATCACGCCAGTTTTATGTGTAGTCCGCAAGCTTAAATAACGACGTCATAGTAAAGAACTTTCCAATGTTTTTTAATCAATAATATTATTAAGTTACCTCTCAAAAACCCAATCCCCAAGAAAGTTTTTCCAAAAATCAATAATAACCTAGTCAACATAAGTTTCGCACTTCGATTGAGATCTCTAAAGCGCGCTAGGCCGGCTGACGTCATGCAGAATGGCTGTGCTCAGCTGTAGGTTGTAGTCGAAATTTGGAAAAACTGAACTTTGGAAACTTTTATTTCAATTAATTTTTCCATAAGACCAATAATAGTTTCCAAAGAAAAAGGGGATGAAAGAAATTTGGAACAGTTTTTTTTAGCAGTTTTTGTGACTATAATATATTATCTAAATTCATAAATAACTCATAACTGCACCACATTTTTTCTACTTATATTATAAATAGGTTTTGTCAAACCATTTTGCATTTTTTATTTCAAATACTTTTTAAAACCAAAATACTTAACATGGCCAGTAAAGAGGCTGCAGAGTGCAGATTGTCCGATTGTCACTTGTAATATTCTTCTTCAGCCATAGTATGTATATTAAGTATACAATCAAAATTTCACAAGGTCTAATGGGTGTCAATGAACCATGAATTCAAAGAAATACCAGATCACATGAGTACACAAGCAATAATGGCTATTTTAGGAGGTACTTTCCTCATCGCATGGGCCATGTACTGAGATCACAATGCAGCCTTGGAATAATTTGAATTTTTCCGTATTTTTAATTCGTTTTCGTGACAAAAAAAAGATTTGTTGATAACAAACATTTCCATATTTTTCTATGTACTATCTCAGAGGCCAATTCTTCCGGAAATAATTTCTTAATTGTATTGGACCTTCCAGTCCAACTGAAAAACGATTGATCTTGTATGTTATTCCTAAGAATTTTACTTCATTGTTCCAGCTCATATCGACTTGCTCAAAAATGATGTTCCGTAGATGGAAAAGCTTTATGGTGAATGCTACCAGGTTTGTTTTGATGTAGTCAACTTTGATCCCACCTCCTGACTTCATTGTCTGATAAGCTCGAGCCCATTCCCGACGACGTCGCACATTGTCCAATCAAATTTGTCTGGTACTACTATAACTATATTATCATCTGCATATCCTATGCATTGATGCCATTTTCCGTCAACCTGCATGAGAATACATCTACGACCAGGCTTCATAGCAGTGAAGATACAACCTACTCTTGTGGACATCCCCTTGTGTGCTGTTGATAGAGATAATTGGTTTCCCACCTGGGTTTCAGTTTTCCAGTTGTTGAGCAGTTCCTTGTATGCATGTATGTATGTATACTGGGGTGACATTCACTGAGACCTAAAATATATACTGTCCCTCCTTTTTTCTACTTAGTTTTTGAATGAAAAAGAATCGGAGACTAATAGTTTCGTTAGACATATTTCCTGAAGAAATTCCAGGATATCTTAAGTCTAAGCTACTTCTAACAATGCATACCAAGCGGAGTACGATTTAATTTTGTCCTTTTTGAAGGGGGTGCTGAGACGATATTATTCACTTCTGTAGATTTGAATTTATGGAAGGAGCTGAAGGCCCTCTTCTATCCAGTAGTCTCCTAGGTGGAGAGGACACCAGTCATAACTCTTGCAGTCTTATTCTGTCTTAGGCATTCATTTGTTCCCACCTGGTTGTAGTTTTCCAGGAGTATCTTTGATTGTCTAAGTCCTACTAGATCTTTCCAATGGTCATATCTTCTCTTCTTTTCGGCGTTGCCTATTTCTCCCAATATCACATTGAAACTGTACACATACAGTATTCATATATCATCTTCCAATTCCTAATGAATACCGAGATCTTATAGTTACAGTTGCTTTTCAATCGATGAAGCAGATTTTGTTGATAAGTATGAAGATTACGCCAATATATTTTGTTCAACAATGACAAATATATCAGAACTCTTGTCTTCTTTTTACAAGACATACTGTACTGACGTTGGAAAAGCTCAAATTGGTTTTTCAGCTTCCACAGATAAGACATTGCCAAAAAAGTCTCCAGACATGTCATTGCATTAATTTGCCTAATGAGAAGTATTTGCTGCAATATATCACTTTATTTTGGTTGGTAGCTGCCAATCTATTGTCTTCGATTATTGTAAGACCAAAAAGTGTTTTTTTGGTATGTGTTATAATCTAATGTTTTATTTGTATGTTTTAAAATGAAAATAAAAGCCAGACCAAAGTAATTCAATTGTCACCGATTCTGGAGTTATGACATGCTTTGCTCAAGCTGATTCACCTTGGTCGAAAATGAAATTTTCAATTAGGAAAAACACATTTGAATGAAAACTTTGGATGCATAATATTATATACCTATTCCTATATTAAAAAATTAACCCGCCTATGATTTCGCGAATGTGTAAGTTGCGAAAGCCATGAAGTTGCATGTTGTGATAAGAATGTCGTGACAAGTTATTTATCAAATTTTCGGGAAAATACGAGTTAATGAAGCTTCTAAATTTCGCAGATGCAAATTAATAAAAATGCTTATTTTCTCTAAACAAATACGATATGAGTGAAAAAAATAGCACTACGTGTAACATTTTGATGTGCGAGCTTGTTAAATTAGTTTCAGATGCGGGTGTCTATTTTATGGAATCTGTCTTCCATAACAAATGCTTTTTTTACCAGGCTTTCTTCCTCTCTGTTGGCAGTAAGCGTAAGCTGCTTTTGATCTCCAAAATATAATAACAATTTTCGACTGTCTTTACTATGTTGTCCGGGAAAAATTGGGGTTGTAACTCAAGGATCCTGTGCTGAATGTACCGGGTGTCTGATTAAGAGAGGTATAGTATAACTAAGGCTAATGTAATGACCCATATTTTTAATCCCATTGATGGCAAATGCCGCCGCATATAAATTTCTTATAAATTCGAATATTGTGAAATAATGTTTCTCATTCAAATTAATACAGTAAATTAAAATGTTTCTATAATACATGTGCCGTTATAGTGCTAAATCGACGAAGATGCCTAAGTTCAGACTTCTTCTTCTTCTAAACCTCCCTCCCACACATCATCATCTACAACTCCACTACAAACCCATAATCTCCGAAACCTCCCATCCAAATTCTGCTCTCAGTAGGAGCTTTTTATCCTTCTGAACGGAAATGAAATTCTCAGAGGTCAAATCTCCTACCTAAAAGCCAATGCCAACTGTACCGCCCGCCTCAAAATTCCGAGGAACATATGCCACAATACTCTCCAATCAAAAATCCAAAATGCCATAGGATATAGCAAAGTGGTATGCTTACCTCTCCGCTCACAAACTCTTGCCTCCAGGAATAAAACTACAGTCAATACCCCCACCCCAAACTTATCTTTCGTCAATGTTGACAAAAATATCTCCAACGAAGCAATCTTTGTACTTCTCAAAGACCTTCAAATTAACTTCTTAACATGCCGGAGGATTGTTTCCAAAACCACTAACTCTCCAACTTCCCTAATCAGAGTTATCACTAACTCTGAAACACAACTCCACCAGGCACTTTCCAAAGGAATCTTCCTTTACGGCCCAAACCATCGTTGCGTAATTTCAAACGCAAACCCTCTTCCACCCGTCCCAAAATATTGTACCCGCTGTATAAACATAGACCACTTCGTAACCGAATGTAAAGCCAAGCTTTACACCTGCACAAACTGTGGTAGTCACGATCACAGATCCGAAAAATGTGATAAGGTAAAAAAGCCTTGGTACAGGAACTGAGGTGGCAACAACGTAACATACTGCGAGGCGACTGCGAGTCGCAACAACACACACAAGAAACGCACTTTTTACTGCACCGCACTTTTCAGTGCAGAACACACACTTCAGGTACTTTTCAGTACGTGAAGTATCTACATTCATGAAAACAAACAAACACATTTCCCTATCGTACTGCGGGATGTAGGTGCCGGTTTTCTGTGGTTTGTCCCTGCATCTTAATTTACGCAATGGCCATCCTCTGGGTGCACAGACACAGCTGTCCCTACCGCGACCTTCAATTCACTTGCCTTTTTTATTCAATCAGACCCTGAAGAGGCTAACTCTCCTATAACAGGGTAGAATTCAATATTTGCATATCCAAGGATAATTCAAAAATTCAATTGTAAAATCTTTCTCGAATAAAAAAAAACACAAAATTCAAATATTTGTAATCATTAGATCATTTTACGTAGTTTTGCTCCAGTACTTTTTCCTCTATCTTGTAAAATAACTGGTAGGGATGAGTGGGAAAGCTAACAGCTGACAGCTGAAGCTGTTATAAATTTTGTCCCGCTTTATGGATTTTGAGAAACTTATAATCATTTGAAAGGGAATTCACGGCCTAATAAAATATCATATTATTTATTCCAGTGGATTTAACGGTCAGTTTGAAAAAAATGGTAAAAACTGCATCTCAATATCTATTTTCTAAGCAAAGATACGAGAAAAAGTAGGTAAGGTTTTTGTGATATTATTGTGAACTACTCTAGCGGTGGAGTAGGAAACTTGAAAATAATTTTCAGCAGTTTCTCGTATGCGAGTTTGTAATACAGATTTTTGCCCTGAGCTGTACGATAAATAGTTTATGAGATATAGCGGGTTACCTCTCTTAATCAGACTCCCTGTGTACCGGTACCATAGTGAGACCAATCAAAAACGTTTGATCGAATTCTTATGTGTACCTAAAAGGTTGTTTTGGCACTGGACCAGTCCATACGCTAGATAAGTTTTGTGTAGCCTATGTTACAAGATTATTACCTTTAATTAGGTTAGGATTGTGGAAGTTGATCTAATGGTAACCACAACAAGTGGCCCTAGCATGGTTATGTTAGTTCTGTTTAAATCACCTCACCTCAATGATTTAATTGTCATTTGAATTTAGTTGACAGCAATTCAGAAGCATGGACTAACAAAAATTCATAATGCATTTTCAATATCCAAATGCTTAGATGATCTCCTACCGTATAGTGTTGATCACATTCTGCCGACTAAACTAGATCTTGTTGAATATTTACATTGAGTGTAGGTCTACGATGCTTCGATACATCCCTAACGTGCCCTTATTATCTGTATTTCCTGATTATTCTGCTTAGATTGAAAGATACGTTCTCGATCTGGGTGCATTTTATGAAATAATGTGCGCGTGGTCGCAATGGTCCGCATTCTATCGTCAACACCAATAATCATTAAAATCTCAATTCTCTCAAAAACGTCATGTTCCGGAATTTTCTCTATGGTACCGTTTATTTAGCTCATAATAGATTCATGCATCACTTTATGGATGAACTGTAGATAGTGGCAGCTCCTCGTGAGACAGTCTGTATGTGTTATAGGAGCAAAATTGGGCAGTTAACAATGACCATAGTATAATTTACCATCTCCTCAAATTTAATGTATAAAAAACTTCTTAATGACAGTTACAAAGCTGAATCATCATTACGCTGGTTTTCAGCACTTTACACAAACTATTTCACGAAAGTGTTCCTCAACTTTTCTTTAACCAGAATTCATATTTTTGTTCATACTTCTTTTCCACTTCACCGTTTGTTGGTGTAATTTCCTTTGCTTTGAAGAGTCATCGGTAATCCAATTATTCACCAGCATCATATTAGAGTCCCGCAGCTTTTCCTCTTGGCCTTACTACCTTTTTATAATGTCTTACTCATCTATATCGATGTATCCTCCGATTTTGTCAAATTCTTCTTTTACCACTTATTTCTTTAGTTTACTCAGATTATTTTAGGCTGCATGTGCTTTTCTTTATATTCTTAATCTTCAATTTACAGGGTGTCCCAAGATTTTTTTATAGGCTGGAATTAACGAATAGGTTTATTTGAAAATTGGGTAATCTTTTTGGGACCTACAGTAATTTCATCCGAGGTATACAAGGTATCTGTGACCTCATCATAGAAGCAGGGACGTCGTCGCAATGGAAAAAATCAATAGAAGGGAGGGATCAAACTTAGCTCAAATGAAAGGGCTTTTTATTTCAAATTCAAAGGGTGTATCACAGTGAGGATACTCAAGTGGATAATTACATCACAATTTCAATTAATTGTTTATTTGCAACAATAACCAATCGTTTAAATGCCTCAATTATCATGTCCGAATTCACTTCAGATAGGCCTATTTTTACTTTTTAACTAGTTTTTATAAAAGCTAAAGAAAACAGTTGGCGTTTGAATTCTACCTTAATCGCTTTTTGATTGATATTAGTAAAATCTAAGGTCACATTGATTGTGGTCACTTTCTAAATACTGATACCTAGTACCGTTTTAAAACAATACATAGTGTGAAAACTCCGAAGTTAAAATGCCATTCCTATTCACACGGAATGAATATGTAGATATGTTGCTAATCTATGATGAGTGTAGGAAAAATTCTCGAAATGCTCAGGCCGTATACCAGGAGCGTTTTCCCGAAAAAAGAACACCTTCTCATATGACTTTTGCTATGGTTGAAGAGAAGATCCGACAAGGTTCATTTCCAAACTCAAAGCATAGTAATCATAACAAACCAATACAGACCGAACAGAATGTGGTGAATGTTTTAGCATATGTAGCGGTTAATCCCCATGTGTCCATCCGAACCATTGCTGCAGAAATTGGTATTTCTTCAAGTTCAGTTCATAAAATTTTAAAAACCCACCATCTTGTCAAGATGGCGCCCAAAAATAGTTTTTCCATTAATCTCCAAAACTGTGCGTTTTTAGAAAAAAGATGTTGAGAGCAAAATTGAAGAGGAAGAAATTTCCTACAAGAAATGTTCTTAGTATATTTTCGCTAAAGTAAACCGCCAAATTAAAAATTTTGCCTAAGTTTTCTGTAGAGGCGAATTTCGGAAATAATATGTGTAGTAGAGTCCCCAAATCTAATATTTTAGGACTTTATAAATATTTATCACGAAACAGTGGTATATCTATTATTCAATTAATCGATTAATTCATTAATTAATCCATGTTAACAATTTATGATCAATTAATTTCGATTTAAAATACTTGTTTCCACACCACCAAGAGATAAAGTACACGGCGCGGTTTTTTTAACGTGGTTTCCCCTGTAGGTCTAATCCACTTAGGTACTAAAATTATCTTTGGCAAAGGCCAGACGGACCTGGCTCGTTGATTTCCATATCTTCAACGGGAAAAAATGGTTACCTCAGCTTCAGAATCGATGTCAATTTCCTTCAACTCGACGGATTCTCCTTCTGCAGTCGATAAAGAATCATCAAGCAGCGAATGGAGGTCTTCTTCATCGGATTCGTCCAGTGTTATCCGTCACACAAATCTTGAACCTCTCAATCCTGCTTTCCTGCATCCACAGGCTCTACCACAAGCCGCCTTGCACTTACAAAATAAAAAAGCAAGTAGTGCTTTGGAAGCAGGATCTTTTAAAGTAGTTACTGGAATGAGGCCAGTTTGTGTTTTATTACAACCCCATTCTTCAATTACTTTCGGACAGCCACGACATAGTTGAACCTGATAGTATGTTCTCAATGAATGCTGTCATGCAGCTGCGTTTGTCAGTGGTAAGGATGCTAAATTAAATTTACTTTTTGTTACCGACTTCACAAAACACTGGTATCGATATTTATCAAGATTAATATTTGTGTCTTTAGATCCATAGAGTGCAAGGAGAAATTTCCCACCGGCAAAGGCAACTTGATCAGCGGTGGCATGTTTATTTTTAAAAACTTGAATATGATCTTGTAACTCTTCATGTTTTTCTAATGTTGTTAAAAACTTCATCTTTCCTTGGTTAAATAAGGCCGACCTCGTATCACACCCACTTATTGCGTGAAGGAACAAGATGTTATCCTTCACTACTTCGGTTCCTTTGAAACTTTGCGACGAATAAATATTTTGGGCCGTATTTCCTCTTCCAGGCTTTAGGAGGTAAACATTATCATGAGTCTTGCACAGTGCTGTCAACAGAACAATGAGGTCGACATCCTCCCCAACAACAATGGCGTATTCATATGAAGATGACATCTTGATAGCTGTATTTATTATCAGTGTGCCTGCATCTTCTGTAGCCTAAATTACGGCGAACTGCGCTTCTTCAAATTTCCGTTTCAAGATGGTTATAAAGCGATATATCTGCTGTAATTTTTTTTTGTGATCTTCGCTGTCGCTCTGCGGTTTTCGTGCCTTTTTCATCTGCGCTTGAGGGATAGCCGACGAAAACGACTACTGCATTTGACTGATAGTGTCTGTGTACATAATTCACATAACTGGTACAGATCGAAGCAAAAGTTTCATTTCGGCTCCAAACGACTCGATGCAAGTATCCACCGTCAATTATGTACACTTTGTTGGTTCCAAAGTCATTACCTGTAGCTGGCAAAAAAGCTTTATACAGTAGGGACTTTGCTGTTTTACGCATTTCGGCCTCAGAAAACAACGACAATGGGTACGGAGCCAACTTATACTGTAGACGCTGTTCGAGTTCTTCCTCGCTCTGTTTGGCAACACAAAGCCTTTGGAAAATAAGTAGTGGGTCATCGGGCACTACTTTATCATCAATAGGAATGCTCGAGTTCACTGCTCTCAGGGGCAGTACTTTGTCCTTGCGTCTCAGAACCACATCGCCGAAGTTTTTTCCAATCATATTATTTATTCCTACTCTCCCAATTTGTTGCTTCAAAACAATTTATTGTTCTATTTCCAATAATGCCCGAAGAAATAGACATTATTTCGTCTAAGTCTGGGAAAGGCGGATGTTGCGTTAGCCAAGACAACATCTTCTCCACATCATTATCATTATCGAATAACGCGTGAATTTCTCATATCCACGTGTTGTTCTGAACATTCAAAATAAACGCCACAAAACTTTTCAATATCATTATCGAATAACGCGTGAATTTCTCATATCCACGTGTTGTTCTGAACATTCAAAATAAACGCCACAAAACTTTTCAATTTCATCACATATGTTGTGCATATACACCATTCAAAGAGTCCACTTTGTTAAAACGCTATCCGTTATCCCTCGTCCATGAGTGAGACCACCAACGGATTTCATCATTCGCATTAGGGTCTGTTCTATGGTCATGTCACTCCAAATAACTGACCAAAATTTGTTGCTGCGTCTGATTGTGAAAAAGCCGTCGCTTGTGAATTGTTGGTATTCATCAGGTGGCATTTTGTCCTGTAGGGATAACATATCCTGTAAATATAAATATAAATGACAGGATTTTGCATCATTATGGTGGCAGCTTGCATGAAAGTATTGGAGCATTTTCTGAACAGTTTCTAGGTGGAGTTACCAGTTACCCATCCTTTCTGCTTATATAAACTGCAGGGTTTTATTGCAGCTGCGAACATCGGCAGCTGCACCTATGCTAGGAATGTGCCGGCTAGTCAGCAAGCTATAAATATAACGAGAATCCAATTGAATAGCCTGTTTTATTATAAAAGATAAATTTATACGCTTATATGGAGATAGTTAGGGGCAGTTTATAGAAATTAACAAAATATGTTGTCATTCAATCAGCTCTTGAGCCTAAGCGGCTAAATTTAGCAGTAATATGCTGAGAACATTTCTTGTAGGGAAAATTGAAGAGGAAGATTCCGCTTCAATTTTGCTCGCAACATATTTCTTCGAAAAACGCACAGTTTTGGAGATTAATGGGAAAAACTATTTTTGGGCGCCATCTTGACAAGATGGCGGCGCCGGCGGCATGTCTCGGATTATGCATTTTGTGAATTTTAGTTCTGGACATCCAAACCTACAAACCTGCAAAGTTTCAAAACTTCCGGACTCATTTCCAGGTAAGCCCTATTTTTGATCCCCAATGACTTATAGGTACAAAAAAAATAATGAGGATTTAAACAAATTAAATTGTTTTAATTTATCGTGTCATAATGGATCTTCGTCAAGAAAAAGCCTCATCTATTCAATACAAATGAATATCTACCATTTAGTTCTTCAGTTTGATTCAATAATAAAAACTAAGTTCATTTTCCAAAAATTCAAATTAATGGACATTTTTATGTGTGATAAAATCATTCGTTATTCTTCGTGCTTCGCCTAATCAGCTATTCTTTAACACGAATTCTGAACAGTGCCTAACAAATATTTAAGGCGCAATTCAAATTTATCAAAGGCATATCTACCCTACACAAACTTCTGAAAAAAAAACCTTCAGCGTCATTTCCCTATTTAAACACAACAAACTTTAAGAAATAAATTTCATGAATAGATTATGATTAAGGTTTTTATACCCGAAACTGCGGAAACCGGGTATTTCCAAATTGTAAGAAGTTTTCCAGATACGCCTTCTTGTTTATAGAAGAACTGATCACTGATTAGGATTTTCATAAGGATAATTAAAACTTTTTTACTAGACAGGATCCCAGAGAGACAAAGATCTCATCAACCAACGGCAGTGAAGACCGAACGGACCAAAATAAATGCTCAAACAAGGACGTAGTTAAAATTTAATGGGTTATTCCCTTGTTGAAAAAACAACAAATTTCATATTTGTACCCACAAATTACACAAAAATTGAAGTAGGAGGAGTAGAAAAGTCAAAAGCTACTTAATTTTCTCAAAGTACCAGTAGAGCAGTGAAGGATTTATCATTGGAAATATAAAAAAGCTATAGCATTAAACAGACTTCGAAAAAATCAACCATTTTAACGAATAGATGAATAGATTGGGTTACTTCTTTTTGTTCTTAGACTACGTCGTTTAACCCGACAGGGTATTCAGATCTGTCTGTACACATATTTCTCCAATTTTGTTCAGCATCCATCCTCCAGTCTTATTAAATAAAAACAATACATAACAAACACCGCAACAGAAATACAACATACAGAGTGAGTTTTAAGTATCAATCATCTCGGAAACGGATTGCACGATTTTCATAGATTTTGGTGTGCTTGTAATATGGCCGATATTATGGTAGTATTCACATTGTTGACAGATCTTTCCTTTTTCCGGAAAAATAATGAACTTTGTTATTTCAAACGAATCACCCTGTATTTTTTGGCCTTTTGAAATCATTGAGAAATACTGAATATTTTTTATGTGATGTTCCCTACACCGCCGAGACAATTGCTACATATCCCGAACCATTTGGACCAGGATAGAATCCAGTGTGTTTAAGCGGGTGGTGGAAAAGTATTTGATTGAGAAGTGTTTTTATCCTGCAAAAAACTTTTACAATGATTTTGTAATGTCAGAGGTTTTAAAATATAAATTTTCAATCCTACGTTTCATTAATTGTTGATTAATTTCACTGTACCTATGTAAGTATATTTTATTGATGTGTGTAATCACATAAATT
This sequence comes from Lochmaea crataegi, assembly GCA_947563755.1. Lineage (NCBI taxonomy): Eukaryota > Metazoa > Arthropoda > Insecta > Coleoptera > Chrysomelidae > Lochmaea > Lochmaea crataegi. The sequence continues at coordinate 27,976,879 of OX387426.1, forward strand.
ATTTGACTTGTACAAATCGAGTCAGTTACTCCACCACACCTCTTTGCCCATAGTTAAAATCTATATATCACTTAAAAGTTTATTTTGAATTAGAACTTAAAATCAGTTAAATTCTCACATCGATTATGGTTGTGTGGTAGATACATAATTTTTTCTTGACAAAATACTATATATATATATATATATATATATATATATATATATATGAGTATATATAGTATATATAGTATATATATATATATATATATGTACAGGGTGATTCATTAGTGCGATAGAAATATCACAAAAACTATTCAGTTTGGGTATAGGGAATACTCAATAAATTTTGAAGTATAGTAAAGTAACTTTCATTTACCGATATAAAATACAGGGTGATCCAATTAAAAAAATTGTGAAACCAATGTATTCGAGATTGGGCTCGCCCTGTATACGGTTTCTTAGATATCAAATCAGTTCGATTGAATTGTAGTACTAGACGACTATCACAGACGTATAGCTATGAATGATTAATTTTAAATTTTGCAGTTTAAAGTATACAGGGCGTTGAAGTCATTACTATTTACAGGAACAAGTGGTCAGAACTTTTTAAATGCGCTGTATAACCCATTACAATATTATATAATTGTAATAGCGAACTCAAGCAGAATTCAAATTTGAAGTAAAATACAGGGTGTCCCATTTAAAAAAATATAACTTTGATCTGGTACGGCGTTCTGGAACACGCTGTACAATTGCGACTAATTTTAAAATATGAGCCCCTAGGCTGGCTACAATCGGTAAAAATTTCATTCAAATATCTTCAACCATTCACAATATATTGGACTTTATCGCACTAATGAGTTTTTTACTGTGAAAGTTAAAGCTCTTAATAATGATATTAAGAGGTGTCGCATCGCAAATTTCGATTTTCCATTTAAATATCATGGGAACAATATTCTCTTGCACTTTGGAATTTCATAGCTCACGTTGGTGACAATACAGTATTTTTTTTATCATTTTCAACAATATTTTCAGAAGAAATCGCCTTCAAAAGTATTATTACATCAAATATAACAGTAGAATCGTGTGGTTTCAGTGTTTGTGACAGTTTTTAAAAATTATTGACTTGATATGATGAATATGTGGCTAACGAAGACGATCAAGAATCAGGAATCAAAAGTAAAACTTTCAAATCAAACATTCACAGGCAAAGGTTTATCAAAGAAATCATCAACCTTGAAGGCATTTGTTTGTAGCACACTTTGTACTTAAAGAGGTATGTTGTGTCAATATTTGAATGTTATTTTTGTCAAAAAATATTGATTTTCATACTTTAGTAATTATCTTGTCTGAAAATCCAACAAAAAAATATAGAAAATCTTATCTGGATTTCAAGACAACATCAAGTCTGGGTTACGTATAATTTTAAAAATCTTATGTGACCAATTCCCTGTTAAATCATAAAACCTTCAATAGGTTTTTGCTTTTTTATATGCTTTCGATTTGAGGTTAGACCCTGAACACTTCCTAAGACATCCTGATATAACAAAACACATGTTTAAGTTTGCGTGTGTTTATAGTGTGTTCAGAGCACCTTGTAAATAGATTTTAAAAATCCCATCTATTAAATGGAATCGCTTTAAAATTATCTGTTTAAGTTTGCTTTGAAATCGAATTCTCAAGCCATCCCTTTGGCTACGCCTTTAGTTGAAAATATCTGCTAAATAACGCGAAACGCGGTCTTTCCTCTTAAGACAATGCCCTTATTCCGGAAGGAGAGATAGTGAAATGTTATAAAGTGAAAATTACTTACTGAGTAATTTATGAAAACGTAATGACTTTCCTTGGAAAGACTCGTTAATCAAAAGAACAAGGACACAAAAGTCCCTGCTACTCTGGCGTTATATTGGAGCATTTTAAATTGGTTACAGCTGGAATAAACCGAAAGAAATATTCTAGCGGGGCGCTAAATATAAATTATAATATTGATGTTATACATAAAAAAAATAAATTTATACCGCTAGAGAATAAAGTATTCCCCCTTCCCTGTCAACTCGTTCATTTTTAAGATCAAACAAAATCGATCTGACACATAGATTTTTAAACTTGTTCACCATTATAATCCAGTCATATTACTTAGTTCACCTCGGAATTTGAGATATCCAGCTATAAACTCTTAGAAACTTGTATTTTGACATCCTAAGAGTTGTCTCAAAACCTACATATGGTAGGGTGTACGCGACTATTAAAATCTAAGGTCAAAGGTCACAAAAATCGATTTTTTGCACATTTTTTTGCAAATATCTAGTCTCCTATTGGTTTTTCGCTATTTGTATTCAATATTAATATTGGATTGGATTCCCTACAACTTTTGTTTCAAAAATTGTTTATACGTTGAATCGTTTTCGAGATAGGGGTCGGAGGGCGCGCGGTTAGAGCATCATTCAAGGTCAACCGGTAGTCCCGGTCAAAATACGCCATATGAAGTTTATTAATTATTGATAAATACATGATTATTAATAATTTTCCTTTCTTATTAACTATTATATTATATTTAATAATTATTTCACTCACGTATCTATTTTTAATTAAGTATCAATTCATTTAATAACACTTACTTGTCCGTGTAGTTCTAGAATAGTTAAGGAAAATACCTAAATTATATTTCAATTCTGTATTTATATGTAATTTATATTAATATCTTCTCAAATAAATAATTGAAAAAAAGAAATTCTTAACTGTTTTTATTGAAAAGTATCATTTCATACATGTATAATTGTGGAAATTAAAAAAAATTTAATAAAAATTACAAGAACTACAACTTATAATTTTAATTATCTTCTTCTTCATCGTCGTCTTCCGACCGCTGTAGTATTTCAAAGTCCTCTTCTTTATCGTCTTCAACGACACTTTGTCTCCAGGTCTTCCATGACTTCGGGGTCAAAGGTTCTGTCCTCTCTATATGAGTTTTGAAGGATAATTGACTCCCCAACCACACCCCTAGGTATTTCACAGACTCCTCCATACGAATTCTCCTTCCCTTAACCATCACCCCCACTTCCCTTGTCCTGCTCCGTCCCTTCACTAGCAACCCCACTCTTCCGCCACTTCCAGTCCGCACCGCTCTATCTTCTCCACAATCTTCCTGCACATTCTCTCCGCCTTTCTTTCTATCTCCGCCTCTCCCTTTGCCGTACATACCAGACACACATCGTCCGCATACACCGTAATCTCACATCCCTCTTCACATACTATCCCACAAACCTCATCAAACACACACTTCCAGAGCATCGGTTTTCTGACACTGTTGAACGCGTTCCCGACGTCGAAGAACACGAGTAGGGCCAATTTCTTCTTCATCCAGCTGCCCTCCCTAGCTCTTTCCACCAAGCCCATCACCTTGCTCAATGCCGAGATGCAAGATTTTCCCTTCGTGAACCCGTGCTGGTTTACCCTAAAACCCCAATGCTTACCAATTTCCTCCTCAATCCTATCCTTTATTATCCCCTCCATCAATTTACTCATACCACACAGCAGGCTGATAGGCCTATAGTCCCCCGCCCGCTTCCCTTCTCTTCCCGCCTTCTTCATCAGTATCACCCTGGCCACCTTCCATCCTTCCGGGAACTCCTCCTCCCTCAGCTGCCTATTGAATAGTTCCCAGAAGTACTCCCCATTGTCATCCAACAGCCTCTTCACTATATCACCCCTCAGGTCATCTATCCCTGGGGCTTTTCTCACTTTAATGTTTCTCCACCAATCCTCTACCTCCCACATCCAAACTTGATTGACAATATCATAAATAAAAAGATAAAGAAACTCACTTTAGAACAAGTATATCCTTCAGGTAAAAATAAAAATAATCAATTTAAAAGCTTAACATCCATTGTCCCTTATTAAACCTTTTTACCTAGAAGATGTGATGGTTGTGAATAAATTTTCCAGGTAATCTTTTTCAATATCTTTGTAATATTCGTAGAATTCCGTATTTAGGCACTTTTTGTACTTGTTATAATACTTTTGACAATATCTTAGAATTCCGTAGTTAGGCACTATATAAATTAAAAGTTTTTCATTGTATCTTCACTAGTTTGAAAAAGCTACTGTGTAGCGAAACGCGACACTAATTTAAATTGAACGTCAGTTCAAAATAAAATGAAGAATTAAACAAATTAAATTGTTTTATTTCATCATTTAGTATGGATCTTCATCAAGTAAAAGCCTCATCTATTCAACAACGGTAAAGATCAGCAGATATAGTTTTCCTTGGTTTCCTATATCATTGCACAGTTATACTGATCTTAAATGGGTAAAAAGATATCCAGGGTAACTTCATAGGGCTAATAATACCAAAGCTTCAATATTTGTAATATCATATCTTCTTCTTTTTTATATTCATATATATATTAAGTCAATCACAAGATAGGTCTTTCCATGAAAGCTTGTTGTTAATAATTTCACGAGTTCAAAGAACGAGTGGAGTTAGACAACAAGCTTGAATGGAAATTGTCCGGCTAATTTTTAAGCACAAGCGGTATTTAGGGAGAACATTTCTCGAATAAAAATACAAATTACTGAATATCTCCACTATATTAAAAACTAACTAAAACCTCAAAAAAAACAAATTATTTATTTATTGAAACAGTAACGTAATACATTTTTGTCAATTTCCCATTCTGTTATATCTCCGAATCACAAGTAAATCAATATCTTCTCCTATTATAACTGCAGTTTTTTCAGGTTTTGATTATTCAATCGCTGTTTCAATAATAAGTGAATCCGTATCATCTCTGTCCTGTTTGGTAGTAATATTTACAGCTTGTAATTTTTAATTAGCATATTATTGAGGTTTTCTTTGTTACTTCGATTTGATAAGTATTTTTCTTGTGTAATTGGTACAACCATTGTTTCGTCAAAACAAACTTCATATGTTTTTGAAATTGCTGCAGCTCTTCTCATCTGCTCCATTGCTTTTATGTTTTTACTGTAGTCTGAATATCAGTCAAATATAACAATAATTTTTGAACTGTAATGCGTTTGAAAATACTTTACATATTTATCTAAAATAATAGAAAAGTATATTTTAGGAATCGGTTATAAGTGGCATTGAATAGATAGATATTCAATTAATAAAAAAAATTATTAAATATAATGTAATAGTTTATAAAGAATGGAAATTATTATGAATCTATCAATAATTAATATACTTCATATGGCGTGTTTTTAACCGGGACTACCGGTTGACTTTAAATGATGCTCTAACCGCGCGCTCTCCACCCTCTATCTCGAAAACGATTTAATGCATAAAAAAGTTTGTAGGGAATCCTCTACAATATTGGTAATGAATACAAATAGCGAGAAAGCCAAAGGAAACGACATACTTGCAAAAAAAATGTGCAAAAAATCGATTTTTGTGACCTTTGACTTTTGACCTTAGATTTCAATAGTCCATATGTAGGTTTTGAGACAACTTTTAAGATGTTAAAATACTAGTTTTTAGCTGAGTATATCAAATTCCGAGATACTCATATAATTTTGACTAAGATGACTGGACTATTAGGTGAATGCTACGCGCTCAAGTTTTTCAAGTAGCAAAGAGGTTATGTGACACTTTATTCTAAAGGTTATGAAAATCTGATTTAAAAAATATATCGGAGAATGGTACCACTAAATATAATCAACCTTTGAAAAACAATATAATCTATTTTGTATAACCTTTTGTACCAGTACTAGACACAAGGTCACCTCCATACGAAGTGTTTACTGAACAAGGTAGACAAGGAACTCTCAACCAGGCTGTTGAAACTGGGTAATAGACATTTGAAGACAGTTTCCGACCTGGTTACTGGACACTGTACCCTGAGGAAGCATCTGCACAAAATGGGAAAAGTTAGAAAACCTATGTGAAGGAAATGTGAACTATATGATAAAACATCTACTCTCATGCTCTGCTTATGTGAAAACTTACAAGGACTTTGGAAAGCAAATAATACTACCATTACAACTTCTCAAAATCCCCCAAGTCACTCTAGTGGCCTATATGTATAGAAGACACGAAGCATCTGGAAAAGAAGTAGATAACATGGGAAATGGTACAAAGATTCAGTTCAAGTGCCTGGGCTGTTAAGCACAACGCAAATGAATGAATTAATGATACCATCTACTTTGGACTAGAGTTCCATAAAATATTCTAAACATTATGCATTCCTATTCATGAATACAACTGGTATATTTATTGAATTTTATCAACCACAACGAAAACAACATGTTATTTCCTATAAAATAAAATTCAAGATATACATTATTAATCTTTAAGTGTAAATTCATCTATAAAATTGTTTTTGACAATTTCAAAAGGAATCAACGATTCGAAACGACTGATCAATACCGTACAAGACAAGAGTATTTCTTAAAGGACAAAAGGACATGAAGTTCCGTCCCAGGGTGTCGGAAGCAGGCCTGTTTCAACGGGAAATCCGCTAGAAGTTGACTTTCCGCTTCACGAACTTCTTTCTCAGTCGCTTCTATTTCTCTTACAGAATTTTTTACGTCATTGATATATGTATTTCTACTTTAAAAATATATGAGCTTGTCGAAAAGCTGGTTTTTCTTTGTTGTTTATTTTCGTTGTCCTAGTTTTAGGGAACATCTGAAAATTATAAAGTTTTGTATATTACACGTCTATCATTTGGGAAAAAACTCTCAACCCTACTCAATACGACTGGGGTGGAAAATGTCAAGACTGGAGATTGGCTTTCAATTCCTTATTATGAGCAAAAAACTGTCATATTAAAATATACCGTTTATATACGAATATTTATCAATCTTGATAACTTTGGAAGTACAGATTTTCTTTTCGTTCAGGAAGTTTACCCAGCTACTGAAATATAGCTTATTTTCTTTTCTACAATCAAAACAATAATAGTGTATAAGTACTGGGTTAATTATCATGGTTTGACTTGTATTAGCAAAAATGCATAGTGTTTAGAAACGAAAGAGAAAAACTGCAAAGTCTAAAGCTCATTTCATGTCGATTTTACGTAAGTCACCTTTTCCAAAAATCCTTCCTAAGAAAGTTGGAACTTTTTATAGATGGCGCTGCAACATCGATTCGAGTCAACGAGTCATTTATATACCCAAGGTAGGCTGATTAAATGACATGACGCCCAAATCATACCGTCCAATCAGTCTAGTGTCCTTCCTGCTTAGACCGTTGGAGAGACTAATAGACAGATACATTAGAAATGAGGTTTTATCAACAAACCCTCTCAACGAGCGACAATACGCGTATCAGCCAGGCAAGTCAACAGACTAAGCACTGGATGATCTCAACAGGCTACTAACTAAATCCCTAGAGGACAAATACAGAGCCATGACAACTTTTGTAGACATTGAGGGTGCTTTCAATAATACATCTACACTATCAATTACCAAAGCTCTATGTGTGTCTGGTATGTACGGCAAAAGGAGTGGCGGAGATAGAAAGAAAGGCGGAGAGAATGTGTAGCAAGATTGTGGAGAAGACAGAGCGGTGCGGACTAGAAGTGGCGGAAGATAAGTCGGTGGGGTTGCTAGTGTTGGGACGGAGCAAGACGAGGGAAGTGGGGGTGATGGTGAAGGGAAGGAGAATTCGTATGGAGGAGTGTGTGAAATACCCAGGGGTGTGGTTGGATAGTCAGTTATCCTTCAGAACACACATGTTGAAGGCGGCAGAGAAGGGGAAAGTGAGGGCAGCATGATTGGGGAAATTGATGTGTGAAGTGAAGGGGCCGGGAAGGTAGAGCAGGGAATGCTGTACGGTGCGGAGGTGTGGGGTGGAAGAGCGGGTGTGAATGCGAGGGCTAGGCCACTCCTGCGGGCGCAGAGGGGTATATTGCTGAGGGTAGTGCAGGGGTACAGGAAAGTGGGTGGACTGGCAGCAGCGGTGCTGGCAATTGGAGCGGTGGACCATTGGACGTGATGGCTAGAGCTAGAAATAAACGCTGAAGGGGTGCGACCAGAGAAGAAGTACATGAATGGATGGAGGGAGGAGGAAATGGAGAGAAGGTGGAAGGAGTATGAGGGCGCTCTAAAAGGAATGATTGAGAATAGGAGAGATTGGATGGATCGGAAATTCGGGGAGGTGGACTACTTCTTGATACAGGTGTCTACTGAACATGGGTCGAGAGTAGGGTACCTCCACAATATTGGAAGAAGAGAGACTGGAGTGTGCGAGCGGTGTGGAGTGGAGGATGATGTGGGGCATGTGTTTAGATGCTGGAGGAACGAGGAAGTGCTGAAGAAGTGCGAGAGGAAACTGGGGGAGGCGGTGTATTGGGAGAATATTGTGGAGATAATGTTGAGGGGGGAGGAGGAATGGATAGAGGTAAGTGGCGTAGTAGAGAGCATGGTCCGGGGGAGAGAACGACTCGATATGGCATGAGAGGTGGGAGTGAAAGTTAGGGAGAAGACGACGGTGTGAGCGGAGAGTGTGCGAGGGACCGTCGCCCGTCTCGAAGTATGCTAGGGTAGTGATTCCGAGGCGGGGTAACGGCGAGTTTGAGGTGGGTTTGGTTGGTAGGCATCTCCTTGGGGATGAATCCAACACTGTTTGGGTCCTGGACCCATTCGAACATGAGTTTCCCATCTCGGCTCGAAAAAAAAGTGGCATCCAAAGGCAAGCTTGCCTGGCTGCCACGGGAGCCATGAGGACAATCCCAACAGCCGCTTTAGAAGTCTTGCTGAACCTGCCGCCACTCCATGTCTACATACAAGGCGAAGCCAGGTCAATCAATAATAGATTGACCAGAGGGCAAGCACCCATTAGTAGGCTACACGGTAAGGTGTATAACGAGCTATACAATGAGTTGGAAATCGACCCCATAATGGGAATGTCATCGGACGAGATGATTCCCAAGTATAGCTTCGGGAAAAACTTCAAAACAGTCATAACAGGCAGAGAGGCATGGAAGGAAGGACCTCCAACTATTGCAGAAATGGCCTGCTACACAGATGGCTCAAAATCCGAGGAAGGTGTAGGAGCAGGAATATATATAGCCAAGCCAAAGATAAGAGTCTCACTGAGCTCAGGTAAACATGTGACGATATTCAAAGCAGAAGTTGCAGCAATACATCACTGTGCAGGGGAGCTAATAAGGCAAGAGTTTGAGAAAAAGACCATTGCCATATACTCCGACAGCCAAGCGGCTATAAAAGCAATCAGCTCCATCCAGATAAATTCCAAACTTGTTTGGGACTGCTTGGAGACGCTACAAGAGCTGGGCAGTCGTAATAGATTGTCCGTAGCCTAGGTACCAGGCCACTCAAATCACAATGACAATGAAGAGGCAGACTCACTAGCCCGAGAAGGGACACGTTGTGCTCCCATTGGCCCAGAACATTCCTGTGGCATAGCGAACGCGCTGCAAAAAAAACAAATAGCAGCACTTGGATAAAAAGTCAGTCTCGAGAATGGTGGAACAAGGCGCCAAAAATGAGGCAGGCCAAAGAGTTCATCAAGGAACCCTCGCCAAAATTCACGGAGTATCTACTGAGCCAGAATAGGAAAACAATCAGGATCCTGGTTGGGCTCCTGACAGGGCATTGTAGACTTAACAAACATATGAATAACATCGGATTGGCAGAAACAACCATATGTAGGTTTTGCCAAGAAGATGAGGAAACTCCAGTACACATACTGTGCTACTGCGAAGGCCTGACTAGGCTGAGGTTTTCAACGATTGGGGAGGAAAAACCACAACCTTCCCAATATATGGAGGACCTGAGGTTTGCCATCCGTCTAGTAATAAGAACGGGTCTAGACAAGGAACTCTAGAATAACAGGAGGGCATACAGAATCGATCTGCAAAGGTCGTAGTGGAGAGGCTCTTAGAAGCACTTGAGTCCCATATTTATCTATCTATCTAACATCGATTTAATTCAAATAAGTAACTTGGAAACTGCTTTTTTATTCATAATGTTGTCGACCATAATATTTCATTAATTTCGACATTTTTATGAAAGAAATGAAGTGCTTATCCCTATGACAAACTGTTTTCCAAAAAACCGATCTAAACTTTTGATATGCCTATGCATATCAAATCAAACAAATAAATGTCTAAATTATAGTGGATGGCTGTGGAATATAAACAACATAACAATTCTATCATCGTCATACTGTCTTATTATTATTATTTCTGAAAACTAAGAGGTGGTTCAGTTTAGTAATGAAAAATATGCATCCCGTGCAACGACGTATTAAAGATAAACATTTTGTATGTCCCCAACATATTTAAGACGAGACTCTCCTTACATGATTCCAAATCTCGTATAACAATAATCGTAATTTTGATCATATTTAAGTGAAAAGCATTTAAAATAGGTATGACCAGCCTACAATCCAGCTCGTTATTTTTTTTTTTTTCGGTTAGGATTTTTCATCGAACTACTTTTTGAGATCTGTCAATATGATTTTAATTATAATTGTGCTTTTATTTGTATTTGTTTTAAAAGCTTAGAAGACATTTATGATGGTGAGAAAATGTGTAGTTTGTGAAAATACATGAAATAAGAAAGATAATCGGTCATTTCACAAGTAAGATTACATTAACATAAGCGTAGTATAGGTATAAGAGGAGGTATTCGATATTTTGGAGAAATATATCTATAGACATTCGACTTCACTACGAAATACGGAATTCAATCAATTAAAAACTGCTGATGAAGTGATTTATTACACTGTCAAACAGTTCGATTTTGGATGTTAGTACTTTATGTTGTAATATTTGTTATATAATTGTAAATAATTGTCGAGAACAATTAATATTTATTATGATTATTATTTTAATTCCTAATGGAAGAATATATAATGGTATACAAAAAGGTATGCTAATATTGATTTACTTTTGTTTCTTTACATAGCGCTGAAGTTCTTGACGGGGCAACTAAAAAATTATCCAGCATTTGAATTGATTGTCTTGCTAGTTGTTTTGTTAATCAAAAGTGCTTTATAAACAAAGCTTCATTTAAGGTATTAAATGGACTTCTATCTTTCAGAAAATGTTGTCTCTGTTGAGCGGCTTCTTCTAAATTTTGTAACACTTGATAATGCAGTATTCTATACCTATTTTCCAACGTTCTACCAATTTAGTACTAGTATTTTCTTAATGATTTGTGGTTGTACTTTTCAATATGTACTTATACTAATAAAAAAATGTCAATATAAGAGGTTCATAAACAATAGGTAAGTATACATAACCTAGAATAAAAGAAAATATTCACATGTTAAAGGACAATTCACGCGATATATACCACGTGAATTAATTCGTCTCCAAAACATGTGAAACATTTCTTGTGTGAAAGTTCAAGAATACAAAATCGGTGAAACACATGAAAATCCTCTTATTTTCACATGTGAATTAATTCACACAAATTCAAGAACTGGCCGCCTTGAGTGAACTATCAAGAACAATTAGGTTTTCAAATTCTGGTACCTATCTGACACTAACTAAAAAATTCGACAACTAGACAATCAATAATATTTTGAAATTTAAGACTGTAAAAAATTTCTTGTCGAATTTAAAGTCCATTCACAGGAGACCACATCCCTGATAAAATGTGAAACAAAATATTTTTTGTGTGACATTCTAACAATATCATAGTCCATTAGTTTATTTAGGTGAAACATCTAGACCATTGAAAATCCGAATAAATGAACACAAAAAGTATATTATAGATTGGGAGTTCTTAAGTCAGGTATATGCAAACATTCTTGGGAAGAGGCGTATCATATTCAATGGGATTCGGCGCACATGATATTGAAAGAGCCCAATAGTTAAAGTCGAAAAATCAAAGAAAGTGCTTTAATACAACTAAATGAGTATGGAAACTTAAAAAAAATCTTTTTCAGGAACAACTCGAAAAATCGATGTTAATAGACTTGCCGCTAATCCAGAATCCAGATTCTAATTTGGAGCTTGAATTTGGGAATGACGATGATGATGATTGGGTACCGCTTGGAGAGAGCCCGCCTTTACAAGAGGAAGTTGAAGAAAGAGAGGAAAGTGAAGGTGAAAATGATCATTGTGCAGGTCCGAGTACCTTACCCCATCGCAAACCACTATCATTACAAAGTTGGAGAAAAAATATTACCTTGAAAGGGGAAAATATACTTGAAGAAGTATTTCTCCTTGTGTTGCAGATTAGAGACTTGCAAAAGCTGATCACGAGTTTCATGCAGCAAATGCAATGTATATCTTTGTTTGAACAAAAATCAAATTTCTTTTGCGAAAATTAATAAAAAATAATTTAAAAGCAATTTTATGTATTATCCGTTCGGAATTTTTTTAATAAACGAATGTGCTTCTACACAATTATGCGTGTCTTATATACACTCCTGGAAAACACAATTTTGAGTACCTCTAAAAACTATCAAATTTTTCTTTATGTTTATTATTTTGGGAAATTAAACTACAATATTTTTATATTTTTTAATTCAAAGTTTCGGTAGCGTCCCAGCTACCGTTATCAAGAAGAATTAGGTTTTTAAATTCTAGTACCTATCTGACACTAACTAAAAAATTCGACAACTAGAATCAATAATATTTTGAAATTTAAGACTGCAAAAAATTTGTTGTCAAATGTCAAAGTCCATTCACAGGAGACCACATCCCTAACAAATTGTGAAACAAAATATTTTTTGTATGACATTCTAACAATATCATAGTCCAATAGTTTATTTAGGTGAAACATCTAGACCATTGAAAATCCGAATAAATGAACACAAAAAGTATATTAAAGAGTTCTTAAGTCAGGTATATGCAAACATTCTTGGGAAGAGGGGTATCATATTCAATGGGATTCGGCGCACATAATATTGAAAGAACCCAATAGTTAAAGTCGGAAAATCAAAGAAAGTGCTTTAATACAACTAAATGAGGATGAATTTGTAGCTAGTATTTCAGGAAATGTAGTCAAATTTGGTTACCAATGTGAAATTATCAAATTGGTAAGACCATAAAGTTTAAATGTATATGACCTGAAAAATGTTGGCTAGTCTTGCTTACTAACTCTGAACACGTGTATAAGTATATCTATCTATTTTTAGTAAAGTACTTTACGTTGTACTGTATAGAGAGGCAAACTGACGTTAATTGTTGTTATTACATTTTCATTATACATCGAAAATAATCTTTTAGTTTTCATTTAGTATTAAATTGATAAGAAAATTAATGATATCCATTAGTTTATTGTTTTGAAAGTTATTAAATATTAACCTTTTAACCGTGGCAGCCATTAATATAAACCAAAAAAAAAGATCCGCCATTGAATATTCAAAGAGTATTCCATAATGTTTACTTGCTTACTTTTACATGCTAGACAACCAGCTCACCGAGACCGTAGGATTGAAAGAGGCGGTCCAGCTGCCTGGCCATGCATGATTCCAGATAAAAATTCATTCGATTTTTATGTGTTCCGATACCTCAAATCAATGGTTTATTCGCCAGCAATAGAAACACACAATTATTAGCTTTGAAGACGAATCCAGGATGCTTGCCATGAATTGAGAAATAGTATGGGATTTTTTGCAGGAATTCGGCAATCTTTACTGAAGGGAATAAATTTTTGCACAGAAACGGGCGGCCGTAATGTAGATTATATTCAACCCTGTTAATTTCGTTAATTTCTTTCAATAAATATGGAACGTGGAACACGAAATCTTACTCGCGATTTATTTTTCAACCATTGATATTGTTTGACGTAGGATGGAGCTTCCGAAGAATTGGTCGGCGTTTTAATGTTACTCACACAACGGTGTCACGAGTTTACAAAGGCACTGGAAGTAACGTTCGAAGACTGGGACAAGGAAGACATCGAAAAACAACCGTTGTTCAAGACTGATTTTTACGTCTCTCGGCTATAAGAGAACGTTTTGTGACAACTCGGAATTGGCAAAGTCAGCTTCAAGAAACGAATGGTTTACTAGTAGATAAGTAAAGGAAAAGGAAATATTTGTAAAAAATAAAATAATCTGTGACGGTTGTGACATTATACCGATTGCCGCAACTTTACCACGACAGCGCTTAGAAACTCTTACTGTTTATTTTATCTAAATATTTATCATCTCATACGTATGTAAATTGGTATAGAATATTTTATGAATATCAAAAATTCGCAAAATTCGTTATAAAAAGATTCACAATCATAAATTTGTAGATGCTCTAATTTAAATAGTCGTAAAATAAAGCACTTAAATTTGTTTTATTTTATCCTTGAATTTTCTAAACATTATTTCACGTTATCCTTACCGCAAATTTTATGAGGCTCCCAGATTGATGTACAATACTAATAAATACAGAGACGTGCCGACTTTGTGGTGAATGGATGGGTACCACTCATGGAGTGGAATAAAGTAATTTTTAGCCAAGCAAGGACTAAAATAGTTTCGATAAAATTTTCCGAGCAAACAATATCAGGTTTGTTAAATTCTGATAATCCAATGTCGTGATATTACCCTGTATTTCAAGCTAAAGGCCTTCGTCTTCAATTATTCACTAAATTTTCTACATAAAGGGTACTTTTAGTTGAACTCGTTACAACACTCAATTTTCAAGATTCTTAACTTTTTATTGCTATATGATATTGCTGTACCTACATTGTAAATTTTTTTTGGTTGTAAATATTTTCCAAACACATTGACGACTCTCAAATCAATTCATACATGTTGAAACCGTTGAATATGGCCATAATTTTTTAATAGCAAGGACAGACATCATTTGCGAAAGGTGCAACACGTTTTAGATACTGATTATGAACCTAGAGTAAAATTGTGTGAATGGTTTCTCCGACAAATCAGGAGGGATAGTGATTTTTGTGTTAATGTATTATGTACCGACGAAATAACATCTACATAGAGTGGTATTTTAATGTGCATAACGAGTACATTTTGTAGTCTGACGAAAACGGGCCTTTTATTCTTCTAGAATATTTAAATGGATCGAGATATGTAAATTTTCTTAGGAATAATTCAACAGATCTTCTTGATGATGTACCTCGTCAACCTTTCACATTGCAAGTTAGGGAATGGATAAATGGAAACTTCGCGGTCAAATGGATAGGCCGTGGAATAGATGCATATTCGGTAAAGGGACTCAAAGACAGAATAGAAACTGCTTGAACCTAAACTGAATTTTTAAAGTTGATGAGTCAGTCGAAAAATGGAATTAAGCAGAGAATATTTTCGCGCAATATTTCTCACAATCTTCAAAGACAGTTGTCTCAACAAGAATGCCTTGCCCAGTTGATTTCTGTTTTCGGAAATGAAGCACTACATCAGTCGACAATATCTCGTTAGTATGGAGAATTTAAGCGTGGACGGATTAATCAGCGCCAATCCAAGAACAAGTCCTCCAAAAACGGCAGTCACCAGGAAAATATGTACGTAAGCTGATTCGAAAGGATCGTGATATTGGAGCATCATTGAGCATATTTCAAAGACCACAATTCAAAAAATTTTACATGATCGATTATCTGTACAAAAATTAGTTACTCGTTAGATACCCTATCTATTAAAGGAAGATCGGAAAGCAATTAGGGTCAATTAGTCAATTGGTGTCAAAAAACTCTAAATCGGTTTAGCGAAGGAAACTCAGGAACTGTATATTATACAGTATTGTCAGTGGTGATGAATCCTGTATTTACTTTTATGAACCCGAAAATAAACGTCAATCGGCTTCTTGCGTGTTCCAAGATAAACCAAAACCGACGAAAGTTCAGTTCCGTTCTCGAAGTGTTTTACAAAAATGCGACATTTGTCTCAAAAGCGATTCATGTTGCAACAATTCCTCCGCAAGATCAAAGAACTGTTACTGATGATTGGTACATATCGATTTGTTTGCCGGAAGTAATTGCTAAGTTTCGAGAATCCAACCCCCAACGACGAATGATCCCCCACCAAGACAATGCAACTTCCCACACAGCTCGACAAACAATTGAGTTTTTAAAGCAAGAAAACATCGATATTGTTGGACCATCCTCCATTCAGTCCCGACCTAAGTCCTAACTTTTTTACCATTCGAAAAATTAAGAATGAACTGCAGTCAACGCCATCAAAAACTCTATTTTGAATGAAACACGCAAATGAAATAACTGCTTCCAGAATTGATTCCAAAGGATGCGAAAATGCATTTCTCTTCGTGGAGAATACTTTGAAAAACAATAATGATTAAAAGTTATCTACTTTTTTCTAACTCTATAAGCAAAATATGTTAGACAATTCCCGTGAAATAGTAACGTTTTATAATGTAGTTAACTACTACATACAAAATAGTTTCAATAATAAGTTTATTTAGCTCGGAATATGAAGTGTTCCAAGAATATGGTACAATAAAAATTCACGAACCCCTTGTACCATGCAACTGGCTTATTAGTATTTGGCAAAATTAACAATGCTGGCGTGTTCTGAGAGTTCGCACTACATTCAGTTTTTTTCTGATAGTGATTAGTCGTGTAACCAATGAGGTTTCCCTAACATGTTTAATACTAGAAATTCAAGAACAAAAGATTCACACTCATTGTTAATTTCATAAAGAAAGCAAATAATGCAAAAGTCCTAAAAATAACGCTTTCATTTTCACTAGGTTTTAAAAGTTAATTCACGTAATCGTCATTGTTTAAAAAAGTGAGTAAAATTTAAGATCTAATCTGAAAACAAAGACCGTCGCGGTTTAAATATTGTGGAAAAGGTCCATTTGGGAGAAATTTATTTGTTTTGTGTTATAATGTTACTTTAATGATGTATCAAGAAGTGGCAAATACTTATTTTTATTCTTGCAACTTATGAAAAACCCCTATTTATTTGTTTTTATCAAGACATATCTTTTCACAACTGCTTTCATTAGGACTTTAATTAAATTGTCCTGAGTACGGCTAGACAGCTCCTTTAAACGTTATGAAGCTAAAATACATTAAAGTAAGTATACAATTATATCAGCAAGACGACCAAATTGCTTCAGAAACGGACATTCAAAAAAAAACAGAAAAAACGTCAAATGAAAAGTTCTTGTTGAAAGACAGTAAAGTAAAAGATTATATAAAATAAACGTTCAAACAGCATCTGAAAACGATATTTAAAGAACAACTTCCAAAAGAGACAAACAACATTAACCTTATCAGAAGAAAACGGCTACCCGCACTGTAAATTGGAATAGTGCCCGCAAAATTCATTTTTGTCTGAAAAGAGATGGAGTTAATTAAAGTTTTCGGAGATCTTTCAGATAGGAAAACGTTAGGGACTGTAGCTTTCATTTAAAAGTTGTTGATATTTCAGGGTTGGACGTAAATAACTTTTAGAAATTCCTTACAGAATTTGTGTGTATGTATCGTAACTTGAGAAAAGAGAAGTATAAATGACCATTTTTTTATTATTGATCTGACAGGAGTCAAATAAAATATTACTGGTAAATCCAAACTGCATTTCACTATTGAAGTAGGTTTTGAATGCGATTCTGAACTTTGAACGGAAACTAGTCACAATTAAACGCACACAATCTAGCCAGTAAAGTCGTACGACCAAAGTCGTCCGTTTTTATCCTCGATGGTCGTCAGAGTATTCATCCAAAGTAACCGTAGTCAAATATTCTTGATGTATAAATAACTAGCTTAGCTTCAATTCACTTCAATAAATTCTAACAGGATTCAAATACCTAAAGTCGTACGACCAAAGTTGTCCGTTTATATCCTCGATGGTCGTCAGAGTATTCATCCAAAGTAACCGTAGTCAAATATTCTTGATGTATAAATAACTAGCTTAGCTTCAATTCACTTCAATAAATTCTAACAGGATTCAAATACCTTTTGGTATTTTAATCCACCACTTAAAAGTTATTTACAATCAGAAGAAACATTTGTTACAATTACAGTCATAAAATAAAACTACCCTCAATTACCGTAATAGAAGACTAAGTATATATGACATTTAAAAAGTAAATAACCGTTGCACTGCTTAATTGTCCTTCGCAAATTGTCTACGTTAAGCCAATTTAGAAAATGAGAAAATATATGTCATCTTCTCTTCGAAGAGATTCCTATAAAAGTTGCAGCGAAGTGTAGAAGTGAATTTTATTGTTGTCTAATGCAACAGATCATGAAATCATATTGGTTTGTGAAACTAAGTTGTATTGATAAAGAGCTACCGTGTGTTTTTCATTTAATGTTTTGGATTCTGTTTTAATAGAGAAAATTAATTAGAGCAATCAAAATAGATAATAAGACTACGAAATATAACTGACTAGAGATCCGCAACGGCTTTACTTGGAGACGCCCACCTAGCCAGGTGGCAATTTCTTTACTTTTAGTATTTTTATGCCGGTCGTATTTTTAAAACAAAGGTCCGATTCGAATACATTCCCATGTAGATAATTAACCTTGTATATGGAGCTGTCTTCAAATTTTACCGTGTTTTGATTGACTAATCTGAACAAAAAATAGTTAGTGTGACCTAACTATGATAGCTAGACATATCTATACTCCGTCCATCCAAGCAACGGAGTGTTCCAAAACAATATCATGCATAGTGCACGTAATCTCTCCGACTCTGTATGGATGTACCAAAGACAATGAATTCTTCCGGCCGATTGGCCAGCGCGTGGAGGCATATTTATTTTAGCTAATAGATGCAAAGGCACATGGTTATCATACTTTGATCACGCATCTATCGTTGTTTGGGTCACTCTGTTTGTTCGATGGATATACTTTATATACATGTGTAGTGAGGTTGCTACTGGCCTATTCCACTGCAACCTTTCCAAATCTACCGTTGTCCTCTTTATTTAGATTAATTTTCCTAGTCCGAATCTCCTCATGAAGTTCACCAGCTTTGAGACTGAATTTTCCTCCCTTTCCCTGTATAGATATTTTGTATTTCTTTTCAAATGAAGTTATCGTGAAGAAGGGTAAAGAGGAGATTTTATGAGCCTTATTAAATTTTGCTTCTAAAAGACATACACACTGGTGAAATATACAAAAGACATGTTTGTCAAGAAGAGTGATTTTACAGTGTCCTTAACATGGATCAACACAAAAGGAACCTGGAAAACTTTTATTGAAGATATTTCAAAAGAATCCACAAATTCACTACCACGCAATGGAAACATGTACCAGGCAATCAGAACCCATCTGATATTGTTTTCAGAGGTTGTACTGGTGTAAAGTTTTGATGGAAAAGAAATGGTGGGAGAGTTCACAGTGGATAAAACAAGACGAAAAAAATTGGTCGCATTCTACATTTGAAATACCCCATGAAGCGGAAAATGGAAGAAGATGAACATTTTTTTATTGATATCAGCTTTTTCTGTAAATATACAAAAGTAATGAGGATGGTTGCTGGGATGATGAGTTTTTACATTCAATTATTGAAACAATATCCAACTGATCTATGATGAAATATAGGAATCGGGAATCAGACTTTTCAGCATTGCAGGAGCTAGGAAACCCGAAAAATGTACAGTGAAATCAAGAATGGATTATGGAAAGAACTCTCATGATTTCAAATTTCCAATTCTTTTGTCTTCCAAACACATAATAGTCGAAATACTAATTTTTCAGCAACATCACCTTAACAGTGCTTAAACATTTCATTTTGAGGAAAAAATTATTGGATAACGCGTTTTAATGTTTGCAAGATATTTACAAGCAGACTATAGTCACTTTCGAAAATCAAAATTGACACGATAGTTACCTTTGAAGCTTGAAGCGACTGGTATTGATCTTGCTGGACCGTTATTTCCCAAGAATAGTAAAAGGACTTGAGTGGTGCTGTAAACATGTGCAGTATACCAAGCGATACATCTAGACTTAATCAATTCCCTTTCTACCGAAGGTGTCATTTCAGCGTTACGGACATTTAATGACGAGAGAAAAAGTATCCATCTTATACTCAGATAATGGTATTAATATGGTTGGAACAAATAATCTTTTGACAATATTGGAATGAAATTCAAAATTAATCGAGAGTTACGCAGTTTAAATGGATTTTAAATCCCCCTACAGCTGTTTAGTGGAGAAAATAGTGAGAAAGTCAGAGTAGTCACGAAGAACTTTAGGAAGAGCAGCTGTCAATTATGGAGAAATTATTACCACATGCTATTGTGAGGCTGTTATAAATGTTGCGAGGTCACCAACTCAAAGCAGGCCCTGTATCGACTATAAATTTTGGCGAATGCGCTCTTCGGGAATGCTCTCGAAAAGACGCTTTGTTTACGCATAGGACGAGCGCGGAAAATACAAGAACTTTCCAGGTTTTTGAGTGAGTTGGGAATTAGTGAAACAAAGACAAAGAGTTAGTTCACAGACAGTTTACAGAAGTTCTTAGTAATCGGACAGTGAATGAAATAGTGAAGATAAATAGTGTAATATTCAAGTGGTAAAAATAAATTAGAACTATTATACCGAGTGTAAATAAATTAGTAGACATTACTTAAAGTGTGGATATGAATAAAGTTTAATAAATAAATCAACAGATAGTAATTAGCCATAGAAGTGTGTATACTTTTATCCCACCGGTAAAAACTATTTAAATAAAAAACAAAAACATGATATTGGTGTCAGATGTGGGGTAATATAAATAAATAATTACATAAAAATAGCTAAGAGATTAAGTGAGCTGAAAGTGATGGAACTGAAAGGGGAATTGGGTCGGCTACGAGGAGGTAGCACCGACCCAGGATCGTTCCAAAGACCCTCTCCAGAATTGGATCCTGCGTACCAGGACAAACAACGACAACTGACAATTCTAATGACAGATTCGAACAGATGTTGTCAATAGCCGGCCAATCCTTGAATCGAGCTGAGAAAAGGAGAGGAGAAAATGAGAAAATTCCTCTTGCAGTGTCGAGACCAATTTGTACCAAAAGGAGGAAAGACTGGTAGAACATCAGCCGTCAAACACAAAATCTATACTGTTGATGCCAAGCCAATTAGACAATCAGCTCGAAGACTACCACGAGCGAAAAGAGAGGAATCTGAAAGAATAATTCAGAGGGGGAAGAGAAAGTGATAAAACCATCCACTAGCCCTTGAGTATCTCCAGTAGTGCTCGTCAAAAAAAAAGGATTAAACTACCATATTCTGCGTAGACTATCGTCAGCTGAATAACTTGACGAAGAAAGGCAGCTATCCTCTGCCTCGAATCGATGATACGCTAGACACTTTGGCCGGCAGCAAACTGTTTTCCACCTTAGACCTCAAATCCGGTTATTGGCAAGTAGAAATGGACCCAGAAGGCAAAGAGAAAATTGCTTTTACCACCAGATCTGGATAATGGCAGTTCAACGTCATGCCATTCGGGCTCTGTAATGCGCCTGCGACATTTGAAAGACTCATGGAAAATGTCTTGAAAGGGTTATCTTGGAAAACATGCCTGGTCTATTTGGATGACATCGTAGTATTGGGGAAGACATTTGAGGAACACCTGAAGAATTTGGAAGCCGTATTCAAACGACTTCAAGCTGCCCAGCTGATGCTAAACGCGAAAAAATGTCAGTTATTCCAAAACCGAGTCAACTATCTGGGCCATATTGTGAGCAATGGAGGTGTGGTGGTGGACTCTTTCCATGGCCGCAACCAACCGACAAACATCAAGCTAGGAGTTTTCCTGGACTTTGCACATAATATCGAAGGTTCATAAGGAAGTTTGGAGATATTGCCAAGCCACTAACTCGACTCGCAGAAGAAACAAGAACTTTTCATTGGGATGGAGAATGTCAAACTGCTTTAGAAAACCTGAAGAGACGGTTAACCTCGGCACCGATACTAGGATATCCGTTAACAGAGGGAGACTTCATTCTTGACACTGACGCAAGCAGCGTAGGAATTGGAGGAGTGCTCTCACAGATCCAAGGAGAGCAGGAAGGAGTGCTGGGATATTTCAGTAAAGTCCTCTCCAAACCAGAACGAAACTACTGCGTCACGAGAAGAGAACTTTTGGTGGTAGTGAAGTCTGTGGAACACTTTTACCAGTATCTGTTTGGAAGGAAGTTCTTGATACGGACTGATCATGCAGCACTCAAGTGGTTGATGCAGTTCAAGAATCCCGAGGGCCAGATAGCTAGATGGATTGAACGACACCAAGAATACGATTTCCATCGAACATCGGGCTGGCGTGAGTACCGAAATTCCGACTGCCTGTTTAGACGGCCGTGCCCAGACAAGGCAAAATCTAAGGAAGCTGATGTTTCAAGAATCACAGTAGTCAACGAAGAATGATCACCCACCAGGATCAGAGAAGCTCAGGAGAATGATCCTCACCTGAAGATTATCCGACAATGGAAGGAAGAAAATCGGCGACCTACCTGGAAAGAAGTGTCAAGATTTTCACCGACACTCAAGGCATATTGAGATCAGTGGGACTCCCTGTCCTGGAAGAAGGCCTGTTGAAACGAATCCTTGAAAACAATGATGGCTCCGAGAATAGAAGACAGTTAGTTATCCCTAGAACGAGATTAGCTGAAGTACTGAGAAAGTTACACGACAGTCCATCGGGAGGTCATCTGGGAGTGAAGAAAACCCTTCAGCGGGTCCGTGAAAGGTTTTATTGGATGAACAGCTCCGATGATGAAGGACTGGTGTAAGAAGTGTACGACTTGTGCTACGAGTAATGGACCACATCGCAAGAGAAAGGCACCCATGAAACAGTATAATGTTGGAAGCCCATTCGAAAGGATTGCTTTAGATATCGCTGGACCATTCCCGACGACAGAAAATGGTGGTAAATACATCCCGGTTGTGTTGGATTATTTCACAAAGTGGTTTACGCGATCCCGAATCAAGAAGCCACAACTGTCGCGGATGAATTGAAGGAATTCATCGGCCGATATGGAGAGCGATCAGGGAAGAAATTCCGAAAGCCATGCATTCCAGGAAATTTGTGACAAGCTGGGAATTAAGAAGACCAGGACAACGGCGTTGCATCCACAGACAGATGGAATGGTCGAGAGAATGAACAGGACCATAGAAAAATACCTGTCCAAAGTAGTTTTCAGCCGCCAGAGAGATTGGGATCAATATATTTCCCTATTTGCATTATGGCTTATCGATCCGCTATCAATGAGTCCACAGGTCAAACATCTGCGAAAATCCTATTTGGACGCGAAACTAGGCTCCCTTGTGACCTGGAATTTGGTTGTCGACCTGAAGAAGATCTAGCGGGAGAAGATTACGTGATCTTGCTGAGAAAAAGGATCGACGATGTGCAAGAAGTGCACGAATTGGTACGAACGAATCTTCAAGTTACCAGTTACAAAATGAAAAAGCGGTACGACGCGCACTTAATCGTACTTAATCAAGAAGAGGATCAATGACGTAATCTAACGCATAAGCAAGATCCCAAATGGAAAACCGAAAGTAGTCCACCAAAACTGACTAGCGCCATTCGAAGGAGACCATGACAGAGGAAGGAGTGCACCATGTCCAGGAAGATTCTGACCCTGCCTTCGAAGAATTTATGGGCGCATATGGAGGTACCGGTAAAGCTAAATTTGGAGTCACTACAGGTACGTAAAGATAGCATTCGACCAATATGTGAAAGGAACCCTGATGAATTGATGCTTCAATTTTACCTTAATTTCTAATAAACTAAGTTAATCTTGAAATATTTTTAATTCATTCTTAGAATAAAGGTATGAAATACTTGCAAGGTAACTACAGGGTTCATTGAAACAACGTTTTTTGATATAAAAAAAAGTAATTTTCGCTTTAATTTAACACGCGCTATTACTCTTTGAGGTTATCTTCTGCTTGTCGCGTGACGTTTGACGGGCAGCTTTTGATTGGTCTCAAATTGGATTTGTTACAAGTAAAAGGGTCCAGTATATCAGGCGACGCCGACGGGTGAAAATGCGTGCCGACTTTCACCCTTCTCATTTATATCGATTTCAATGTCGTAGACAGGAGTGAATATATTGTTGATTTAAATAGTTATTGTAGAAGTTTGTTAATATCGATTAGAACTCAAAATTTATCTAATTCTATATCAATTAACACACTTCATGATAGTTTGTTGCTGTGAATGTTTTGTGTATGAAACACAAAAGTTTTTTGACATCCAAAAGTACAATTTTACAGTAAAACATATCTTGCGTAAAGTATCGTTTTTCCTTAGAACAATTACCAGTGCAGAGTTCTGCTTTATTCTAAAACATCTTAAGTTCATTCATACATTTGTGTTGACATAATTGTCTTCAAAAGCTGCTCAGAACTATCACATGTGTGCGAGAGAGAGAAGGCTCGGAACCTATTCTATTTACTACAAAATTTTGGAACTGCTAGATAG
The DNA here is from genome assembly GCA_947563755.1 of Lochmaea crataegi. Lineage (NCBI taxonomy): Eukaryota > Metazoa > Arthropoda > Insecta > Coleoptera > Chrysomelidae > Lochmaea > Lochmaea crataegi. The sequence goes on from OX387426.1 coordinate 28,001,162, forward strand.
TAATTCCTCTAAGAAATTCAGTAATAAATTATAAATTATTTTACTATCATTATTGAGCATGTGACTAATCTTTAGCGGAAATCTGAAATTTAACTTCGTAAGCGAATCAGCTGAACCTTTGAATCTCACGATGTTGTTGGAACATCCAGAAAATATGTTATTCAGATCACCATAAGAATACTCGTCATAGTTGCAGGATGATGATCTAATAAAACCAAGTTTTGCAAGAACTGCAGGAAATCTTCTGTGATCTGTTTTATTTATAATCTTTAAGCCCTAATACCACTGAGTAGAATTAGGGCGTGTTGCACTTACTCTTCCTTCACTAATTTTCTCAATTCCCTCTTATTCAGTCCTTTGCTACGTTATAACGCATTTCCCTTTTATCTAGTAATTCAGCTATTACTTCATCCGAAGTATTTGCTGCTGGAATCCTTTTTATATTTTTTCCAAATTTTTCTTTTCATACTATCTTAACCGGTCTTCCTTCATCCATTCGTTGTAAATGTCTCTACCACTGTCCTTCATCATTAAAGTCTAAAGTTATTTGTATTCTTCAGTCGTTTCTTATGTATACGATATTCATGATATTATTTGTTGTTACAGCTCTCACTCTTCTTAACTATTCGGTCTCTGTTCCCTGTATTTTACTTTTTCGTTATATACTTTAAATTTATTATGTTCGGATATATCTTTTATATTTACAAATTCAGTATTTATTGCATACTACTGTTTGTTGATTTTAACTATTTTATTATTAATATTTGCTTCTTGTGTTTCGTTTTCGTCTATTATTATTCCAAGGTACTGGAAATGTCTAACTTGCATTGTGTCTACATCTATTCTAACATTAATTTCCTTTCTGTCTTCCTCAATGACCATTACTTTTAAATAATAAGAGATCAAAATTTAGCAAGTACACAGTATGGCATTTGTCCAGCACAGCACACATTTTTTATTTAAATATAGTAGATGACCCAGTAAGTTATAAATTGAAGCATGTAGCTAGTAAACTATTGCAGGTTTTTATGAAATATATACGAGTATTTACTTCCTTTTTGAATGTTCATGGAAACTTTCTAGATATAAAACAATATTTAAGACTCCATTGGGAACAAAAATTCATTATTCACCTAAGACAGAAATATCAACATGTCTAGGATCCTATGCAACTGTATTTTAGGTGGAAATTTACGCCATAGATATAGGGTGATTGGGGGAAACGAATCTCACAATAAGGCAATAAAAATTGTGTCGGATAGCTAAGCAGCTTTAAAAGCTCCCAGCTCTTACCGTGTAACATCGAAGCTGGTAACAAACTGCCAAAAACAACTCTCATCAATAGAAAGTCTCAAGATCCCCGGTTATTCTGGTATGAATGGCACTGAACCATTGAATTCTTTCCACCAATCGTGAATGGTTACTGGCGTTATCCAAGATAATTAAACTGGGTTCCTATAGACTGGGTATAAATTTTTGTTTTTGAACCATTTTTCAAAGCTTTCGCAGTTCATATTATCATGCCGGTTGTTCGGATATTTCCAAAAACTATACCAGAACCTTCAACAAAACCGTCCTCTACTCATGTATGCAGGATTATATATCTTGTAGCCCCGCCTGTTTTCTATCACGCAGACACACGCACACACGCACACACACGCACACACACGCACACACACGCACACACACGCACACACACGCACACACACGCACACGCACTCGCACGCACACACGCACGCACACGCAAACGTCGAGATTTGTTGGAACCTCGATTTTTGTAAAACGGGGTAAAAACAATAACTTCCCGATTTTTCTAAAATCATTGGGAAGAATCATTGATTTTCTTAGCGGGAAGTTAAAAAACAATCATTGAAAGCGGTTGACGTGTTATTCGTCCATTTGTCGTGCACATTCTTAATGCAAATTTAAGATTTATATGGTTTTCTCAAGGATGCCAATGTCAGTACTAGACCAAATTGAAATGGGACCACACGGGAAGCACCAGCTTTCAGATAAAAAAATAATCATTAAAATCGGTTAACCCAGTCGGAAGTTCTGAGGTAACAAACATAAAAAAATACAGTCTAATTGAGAACCTCCTCCTTTTTTGAAGTCTTTTAAAAAGTAAAAAATTTGTGAACTTTTGAAACAATAAGAACAATACGATATAGGAATGTCTTTGAATAGCTTATCCACTTAAACAAAAAGATGATCCTTTTTGATGTATACCATCTATTGGCGCGCCTTGGCAGTGAAATCGGATGGTTTGCCGTCAAGGCAAACGGCATGACCACCAGATTTTTGACGATGCGCACACCGACATCTGGAAAATGTTTAAAGTTTTCGACATTTTAAAGGGAAACATAAAAGATCACTAAGGTATCGCCCCCAAAAACTAACCCCACCCAAAAAGTGGTATAATACTCGGAATTGACCATTTTGAGGTATTTGGGGATTTCAACCCCCAAAAAACCACCCCTACATTTTTCACCCCAATCCATTTTTGGACGTTTCTGGACATTTGGAGAACCCACAAAAATAAAAAAATGTCATAGGAAAATTGTCCTACTTACTTCAAGGACTTGGAAAAAAAATAACACAACATCCGACTTCGAACTAAGGAAGTTTGGACTTAACAAAATTGGAGAAGATTCCGTATTTTTTTAAATGATGAACTCAAGCTCGAAATGAACACCGATCGAAATGATTCAACAACTAACAGTGTTACTGTTATTGGTAAGTCTATTTGTAACTGTATAAATCGTCACTCGATTTTATGAATATTGAAAGTGATTTTTACTAGCTTAAATACCGTTAGGAGGACGAGTAGCTACAACTATCATGGTGGATTTAGTTTAATCACACGGATTTTCACATCGTTTGAGCGACAATTTTTGTTCATTTCAGCGAGCCGTCCGCTTTGACTCTTAATAACTTCTGTAGTGGCCTTGAATATAAAATTAATAATTTTTACCATCTGAGATATCATTTAACAATTAAGAATAAAGCCCTTTCTGTCTGTGCATTAGGAAAGCGTGATATGTGGCTTAACGTAAGTCGTAGTTTGTCTCTGCTGAAATTTGTCAAATTGTATTCAGACTTTTAACGTTCTTTTTGGTATCTAAGGCAGTCGAGGGAAGGAATTCATGGAAAAAGTTCTGCGAGGAAATTAGAGATGTCCCGGCGTGCTCTCGAATCCATAAAGTCCTGGCAAAGGATGGATCAACCATAAAAGAAGTAGGTTTCATTAAGAAAGCTAATGGCACTTACACAGAAACCAAAGAGGAAAGTCTTGAGGAACTAATAAACGTCCACTTTCCGGCCTCAACTATTCTGAACGACTCTATTAGGCAAATCAATCAAGACCATAGGCCAAGAAGGCCACGGCCAATAGATTGGGAAATAGCTACATAAGTCACAAGACCGAACAGAATTAGATGGGCAATAAATAAATTCCATCCATATAAGTCTGCAGGGACCGATGGTATATATCCCATACTCTTGCAGATGGGAATGGAAGTGCTGATACCGCATTTAAGTAAGATCCTCAAAGCCAGCCTGGCATGGGGGGTCATACCGGAAATATGGCAAAAATTTAAAGTCATTTATCTACCTAAAGTAGGTAAAATATCAGACCTAACACCAAAGTCATATAGACCAATAAGCCTGTCCTCCTTTCTACTGAAAACGCTAGAAAGGCTTTTGGACAGGTACATAAGAGACGAAGTGCTAAAAGATAACCCTCTAAGCAATCGTCAATACGCACACCAACCTGGAAAATCTACGGACTCGGCGTTGGATGATCTGAATAGGCTTATTTCAAAGTCAATGGAAGACAAAGAAATAGCAATGGCCGCGTTTCTTGACATCGAGGGAGCATTCAATAATGTTACTACCAACTCACTGATAAACGCAATGAGTAGACGAGGCGCACCTACTGTGATATGCAGATGGATAAAGGCCACCCTGGAGAACAGGATAGTAATATCCACTCTGGGTCAAGCTACCATCAAAGCAATAGCAGGTGGAGGATGCCCACAGGGAGGAGTTCTCTCACCACTACTTTGATCTCCTCAATGAGTTGTCCAAGGAAGATTTTCATTGCCTAGGATATGCCGACGACATAGTAATTGTGGTCAAAGGTAAGTTTGCTGGAGTAATATCTGAAAGAATGCAGATAGCTCTAAATTTGGTAGACAACTGGTGTAAACAAGAGAGACTGACGGTCAACGCTCAGAAACAGATTGTCAACTTTACAAAAAGAACAGTACTGCAAGGCCTAAAACCACCAGTGCTAGGAGAAACAGAGATTCCCTTTGCCAAAGAAACAAAATACCTAGGGGTATTTTTTTATCATAGGCTCACTTGGAATACTCACATAGTGAGCCAAACGCATAGTACTGACAACTGGAAGCTAATCGAGGAGCTAAAAGCGGACTATATAGTGGGACAGCCCATCGATGCAATAGCTACAAGATATAGCTTCGATAATAAGTTCAAAGTAACTATACCAAACAGGGAAGACTGGAAAAAAGGTGTACCCTTCCATGCGGATGTTTCTTGGTATACAGACGGGTCAAAGACGATAGACGGCGTAGGAGCCGGTATAGTGGGGCTAAAGCAAGGGGTAGCCTTCCCAGTAAGCCTATCAAGGAATGTCACAATTTTCCAGGCGGAAATGACGGCGATTCACCACTGTGCGGAAGAAATTGAAAGGCAGAAGAGAACATATCGTTCAATTGCCATCTTCACAGACAGCCAAGCAGCGCTAAAGGCACTCAACTCCGTAGAGGTCAATTCTAAGCTAGTATGGGATTGTGTGCGGGCCCTGAACACACTGGGTGAGCGTAGCAATGTTACGGTAGCCTGGGTGCCGGGGCACGAGGGTCATAAGGGCAATGAAAAAGCGGATGAAATGGCCAAACAAGGCTCATCAATGCCATTCGTTGGGCCGGAACCCTTCTGCGGCGTTGCAAAAACCATAACAAGAAGGGAAACAAAGAAGTGGGTCGCCCACAAATCTCTGAAATGGTGGAGGAACTCACCAGGACAGAGGCAAGCGAAACAGTTCATATTAGAACACTCGCCAAAATTTACGGCAGATCTGATGGCCAAAGATAGGGAAACTGTCAAAGCTGTAGTGGGTCTGTTAACGAGGAATTGTAAGCTCAATAGGCATTTAAAGCTGATGGGATTGACAAACGAAGATTTGTGCAGGTTTTGTCACCTAGAAGAAGAAACGGCAGAACAAATTCTATGTCAGTGCGATAGTCTGGCAAATGTGCGGTTTTTTGCACTAGGCGAAGAAAAGCCATCGGCAGAGAGCTATATAAAAGGTTCAGTCTCCACGCTAATAGCCTTTTTAAAAAGAGTCAGGCTGGAGAATGTAATCTAGAGTTTAGAGGACCACAATAGATCTGGAAAGGTCGCAGTGGAATAGGCCAAAAGCCACCTCATAAAATCTATCTATCTATACCGGCAGGAATTATACTATTTCGTAGTTGTGAACAAATTAGTTATTTGTTCATATATTATATTTGATTGGCTATGTGAAGTTTGGTAGCACATAGTACAGTTTTTTCATAATTTATGTTAGTTTTTTAATACATTTCATCTAACCATGGTGAAATGCAGGATTTCTGTTAATAAAGTATGAACCACGTTAAGTAGATAGTTCATTGCCTTGTGTAATTCACAGATTTCCTGTATTTCGTCACATGTCGTGTGCATACATGTAAACTTACCCATGTGAATTTTTTTTAGCATTTTCCGGAGGTAATTTTTCCCGGTTGTAAATTTTGCCGGATTTAATGATTCTATGAAACCTATCTTACTGAAGAACTGGAACTAAATTATCTGAAGAAATTGATAAGCTGCAAGAAACAACTTCCCTGAGCCGTCAGCTGCAACCAACAAGCAGGGAAGTAGCGCACATTTTGTCTCCTCAATGTGTCCCTTGCTTCACACCGTATAATTAAGTGCAAGTGTTAAGCACTTCGTTTAATTTATCTTGATGAGAATTTTATAGCCCCTTCAGGCATATAATTTAGTGCAAGTGTTAAGCACTTTATTTCATTTGTTCACTATTGTAATTTTATAGACCCTTCAGACATATAATCTTAGTGCAAGTGTTAAGCACTTTATTTCATTTGTTTACCATTGTAATTTTATAGACCCTTCAGGTAATTATTTTATTTGATTGCAGATGTAAAATTTTTTTTAGTCATTAAAGTCAATTTGTAAATCTAAATAACTTGGTTCATAATCAGTACCTTTCCACAATCCTCATCAAGTTATTGGACAGAAGCTATTGAATAGAACGAGAAGCAACTAATAATTTTCCAGGAGGCGCCCATTTTCCTTTCCTCATAATTTATCTTTGACATTTTGTTTTTTTAATTGAAATCGACAGTAGACTTTTACCCGCGAACCGGTAAAATCTACCCTGGAATTGTATTAGTTAACTCTGTAAAGGATTCACACTGAGATTTGACTAGTCGTGGTCATACTTTAATTTTTGAATTTTTTTCCATCATTCATCATTCAACTATAGTGACGATAAAAAAAGGGTTACACATTTTTGGCGCCCAACGCTTTACATTTCTAGTTCTATTACATACATAGTTTTCTGTATCAATCACTTTGGTATTGGAGATTGGAAGGTAGAAAACGGTGAAAAGCAAAAGTATCATATCTTACAGTTTTTTCTATATTTTTCTATGAGTAATATTTTATATAATTTTTGAGTGAAATATTGAAAGATATTTATTTTCTTTGGTGAATAAGGTTGAATAGTTTAATATCTTGGTATCTGATTTAGAAATTTATCGTTGGTATCTTTCTTGAGAATGATCTGTTCATTTTTTTAAAATACTATAATAGTATATTCTCACATTTTTGGAACTTCGTGAAGTTTAATAGCCTGTAACAAACCTCTATCTTTACGAATTTTTTTTTCTCGTAACTTTAGAGGGGAAAATTTATATAGATTTTCTTAAAATGGCAAGAAATTTTAAGTTAAATGTTGATTATTTTTTGACGCACGAATTAGATTATGAACTTTCTTATCGGGGCTTGGAAATACCATCCACAGCATTAGATAAGAGGAAGTTATTGCGTGGTATTTTAACGCAAGAGGTATCTATGCGTAGTTCGGTTTCATATATTGAACTTCCTTTTGAGCCAGAGGCTACAGGAATTAAGTCTTCACTTGCTGACTTAAATAGGAAAGTACAGGATTTTTCTGGACTCCCTTCCGATATTGAATATAAAAGGTTAACTTGTCGTCTAAAACATCTCACTCAACGTATCTCTCGTTTGGTTTGTGAGGAGGATGATCACGAAGGAGTGAAAAAACGTTTCACTGCCGAAGTACTTTCTTTAGAAGGTGATTTGGATAGCAGGGTAAATTCTGTTGATATCGATAGACACTCTACCCCTGTGAGTGGTAATCAAAGTTTTTCATTTTCTAAACCTGTACCTGTGCATAAGTGGGGAATTCGTTTTTCTGGAGTTGACTGTAGGGAATCAATACTAGGGTTTCTCGAACGTGTTAATTGTCTGAAGCTTTCTAGAGGTGTCACTGATGCTGAATTGTTTTCTAGTTCCGCGGATTTATTCACAGATCAAGCATTTAATTGGTATCTAAATAATAGGAGTAAATTTCAGAATTGGGATCAATTAGTGGTTCGATTAAAATCGGATTTCCTGCCGTATAATTATCAGAAGGATTTACTTGAAGAAATAAAAGCTAGAAAACAAGGTCAACATGAGAGAGTTGCCTTATATATAAATGCCATGTGTGGTTTATTTAATCGCCTTGAAGAAAAACCAAGTCAACACGCTATGATTCGTGTAATCCGGAAAAATCTCTTACAAGATTACGCCCAACCTTTAGCTTTATTAGATATTGATATGTTTGACATATTAACAGAAAAATGTAGACGACTTGAAGAAACCTTATCTCGGTCACAGGTTAAAGATAATCAATTTACTTCAAACCGTAAGAGTAATCAATATTTACTTGAACCAGAGTTAAGCATACCTAGTACAACGTTTAGAGATAATTCTTGTTGTAAACAATTTCGAAAGAATATCTCTGCTGTGTCGTCCAGGGTTATGTGCTGGAACTGTAGACAACCCGGACATATCTATAATACTTGTCGTGTTCCTATTAAGATATTTTGTTTTTGTTGTGGACAACCAGGTATAGTTAAAACTAGATGCGAAAAATGTACAAAAAACGAGCAAGGCGGTGGTGTAGCTTCCCACTCGCTCATGGTCGCTCCAAAACCGGGAACTTCAGGGACAACTTCCGCCAAAACAAAATCTCAGAGCAAAATCTCAAAACAAATCCGAAAACCAAGCGAATTAAAGTCATTTCCCTCAAAATCTATAAGTTTTAGTTTACCTCTGGTAGAAACCTCAACTACACAGATTTACTCACTACTACTACTAATTTAGTCAGGCGAACCTTGGCCAAGGAAAACTCAAGCCAAGGTTCCGGCACTGAGGCCACTCGCGGGCCCATTGTGCCATTCCTGCTATTTATCCATCCATGAAGCCGCGTCCCTCGATGAAGGACCCAATCCTCTTCAGTGGATGCCTGCTTATGTCCCCGGGGGCCATAACAGGGACTCCGAAGATTCGCCTGCGTAGCACAGCCCAATGTGGACATACGAGGAGAACATGGTCCGACGTTTCGTCAGCCATGCCGCAACCCCTACATAGGGGACTTTCCTCCAAACCTAGGTTACAGAGGTGTTTCTTCAGACAGCAGTGCCCTGTTAGGAGTCATGCTATCTTCTTTAACCTACTCCTTGGTAGTTCTAGAGCAGCTCTAGCATGTCCATCAGTCCATCCCCTCAATAGGAGCTTGGACTGCCTGAGACCCTGTCGAGCCTTCCAGTGAGCGAGGTGCTGATTTCTCAACCAGTTCCTCGTCTCCTTACGGATTGTTTGTTTTGTAAGTCCCAAGGTCGGGCCCGGGCCGTTAAAAGGGGTAGCCGCCCTGAGTTGATGGTATATCCACTCAGGGCCTTGATTGCCGCCTGACTGTCGGTGTACATGGTTATGCGTCGGTCCGCATAACCTCTGTCTAGGTTTATCTGCGCACATTCCAAGATAGCGTATACCTCAGCCTGATATGCAGACACACCCTTACCCAATGGAACACAGACTTGTGTCCTTGGGTTCGTGGAGTAAATTCCAGCCCCCGTCCCATCGCTGGAGCATGAGCCATCTGTGTACCAGACGATCCCATGAGGCTGTGAATTTCCCTCTCTTTCCCAGAATTCTCTATTCCTGATCTTTACCCTAAAGGGGGTTACGAAGGAGTACCTGCGCAGGCAGACATCAGCCGCTCGAGCCAGAACAGGGACATCTCCCAGAAGCCTGAGCTTATTGACGTGCCTGCACCCTCCCTCGTTTCGCACATATCCCAAACTTTTCAAGCGTAGGAGTGCCCTCCCAGCCTCAGCCTCGATCACATGGTGAAGAGGCCGAAGTCCAAGAATCACCTCCAACGCAGCAGTTGGTGTAGTTTTCATGCAGCCAGTTGCCCCCAAACCGATCACCCATTGGAGGCGTACCAGTTGCGACCTAGCCGTGGCCAGGGTTACCCTCGGCCACCAGACCAGAGCCGCGTATGTGAGCATTGGCAGCATGATCACTTTATAGAACCACAAGATCGTCTTGGGGGCTAGTCCCCATTTCGGACCAATGGCTCAAGCTACTTCGCGTGCCATAGTGGATTTCTTAGAAAATCATGTCTTTCTGTTCTTTGGGACACCTCAAATTATTTCGTGTAATAACGGAAAACAATTTACGAGTCATATTTTCAGAGATCTCATGGATCGGTATAATGTTTAGAAAATATGGTATAATGCCAACTTTCACCCCCAAATAAATCATGCCGAACGTGTTAATAAGTCTATTGTAACTGCAATACGTTCTTATAGTTTTGAAGATCATAGAACATGGGACGAAGAAATACACAGAATATCTCAGGCTATTCGATTGTCGAGGCAAGAAGTAACAGATTTCTCCCCCTCATTTTTGGTGTTTGCTCGAAATGTACCTGTCTCTGGAAGTTTCTATGGTTTAATTGCAGACAATTCTACCAATCAAGTAACCATTTCCGATAACGTACATAGAGTTCCAGATATTCAGGAAATGTCAAAATTCTTTGAGAGTGCGGAAAAAATTGCAGACAGCATATCGCCAAAATTGTCAACGTTACAATTTACGTAAACTAGATCTTAGATTTTTCAATGGTGACCGGGTTTGGAAGAAAAACTACCCAAAATCGGACAAAGCAAGGTACCTTTCGGCTAAATTTATGCCCAAGTATATCCCATGTACCGTATATCGAGTTATTTCTCCCTTAGTGTATGAATTAAAAGATGAAACCGGTAAGAATATTGGTCGGTGGCATATTAAGGACTTAAAAGCATGTATCTTGTCTGAGGATGATAATTCTGTAAGCGACGATTCGTTTGTTATGTAATTTGTAACCTTAACATATGCCTAACTTATTTTGTCAATAAGTAATATATGTTAATATCTCGAGTTTTCGTTTATCTACAGTGTGTCTACTTAAGTTGGACTCATAGGGAAACTTTTTTATTATGGGTTTTAGGAAAAAAAGTTATTCCTCATAAAAAGTTCTGCATTATCTAAAACCTAAAATGCAATCATTAGATATTTCTTATTTTGAGCCGTATACGAGGTTTGTCAAAAAATATTAATCTTACTCAAGAGTAAAGTACCTTTATTTTTTACAATACAGAAAAATTGTAAGAAGTAAAGTTGTTTAAAATTAAAAGTTATATTCAAATATGCAATTACAGCTACAGAATGGGTTAGTTTTCATAAAATTACAGTAAAAATGGCAGCTTTACTGACTTGTAAAGAAAAAATAGAAATAGTTTTAATTGTTGGAGAAAATTACAATACACATAGAGAGGCAGCAAATATTTTCAACAACAGACATCCCCATAGGAGCATCGGGTATTCAACAGTTACCAAAATAATGAAGAAATTCAAGACCAGTGGAAGTGTTGATAATAAGTTTAATAATAAACGCATAAAACGGGTTGCCAATGAAGACACTGAGTTGGAAGTGATGCTTTCTGTCGTCGAGGAACCAAAAATCGGATTACGCAAAAGGGCTTCTCTAATCACAAATACTTCGGTAAAAAAAGATACAGTGGCAAATATTTTAAAACGTTATAAATATCATGCATACAAACCTCAATTCGTACACACATTACTACCAAGGGATTACGATGTTCGATTTGAATTCTGCGCTTTGATCCAAGGAAAGTTGGAAGAAGACCCGTTTTTCGCAAGAAGTATAATTTTTTCCGATGAAGCCCCATTTTCATCCTACGGAACCGTCTCATCACAAAATTGTCGCTGGTGGTCCAACAGTAATCCAAATTTTGTAATAAAAAGTCGTAGCCAATATTCGTTTAAAACGAACGTATGGTGTGGGGTTTACAAAAATAAATTAATTGGACCATTTTTTTATCGACAATCGTTAAATGCCGCACGTTACTTACAATTATTAGAAAATCAAGTAAGTGATTTTTTGCACGAACTTCCGTTAGAAGAACGTATGAAAATTTGGTTCCAACAAGACGGTGCCTCCATCCATAGTACCGTAAACGTTAGAGAACTGCTTGAAAATATGTTTAATGGAAAGGTGATTCACAGGTATTCAGCTATTTTTTGGCCTCCCAGGTCTCCTGATTTAACTCCACTTGACTTTTTTTTATGGGGTTACTTAAAACAGAAGGTTTATGGGCGAGGACCATTTGATGATGTAGACCATTTGGAAAGGATTATTTCTGAGGAATGCCAAAAAATTACTCCAAATATTATACGGAAAATAATAAAAGAGTTTCAGACAAGAACAATTACATGTTTAGAAAGAGAAAGTGGATATGTCGAAGCTTTAGTAGTTTAAATTAAAATTTAATTATGTTTGTTAGTTATAAATAGATTTTTGTTTAGGAACATAATATTCTTTGTGTGGATTCTCCTATTTCTAAGATAAATAATTATAATGCAGCACGTATTTAAATGCAAGATTGTCCAAACACATTAACAAATAGAAAGGTTATCATATTTTTAACAGATGAGAGGGATAAAGTCAGTATTGAAATTTACGATTACAAATACTTTATAATGTAAAACGTAAATAATCACCAAATCTTAATTTTCATGCTAAATAGCTATAATTGCATATTTGAATATAACTTTTAATTTTAAACAACTTTACTTCCTACAATTTTTCTGTATTGTAAAAAATAAAGGTACTTTACTCTTGAGTAAGATTAATATTTTTTGACAAACCTCGTATACGGCTCAAAATAAGAAATATCTAATGATTGCATTTAAGGTTTTAGATAATGCAGAACTTTTTATGAGGAATAACTTTTTTTCCTAAAACCAATAATAAAAAAGGTTCCCATATGAGTCCAACTTAAGTAGACACACTGTATATCATAAATATCTATGACTGGGATAACAAGTTTCCATTTCCTCTTACTGGTAACTAAAGGTAACTATAAATTTGATGAGAAACTATGTGTTTTTTTTAGTATAGCTTAAATTTGGCGTTTACGAAACGAAATTCCTATTAGTTGAAATTCGAGGGATTCGGCATTGTAATTCTAAGCCTATATTCGCGAAGATTTACTGTGTTTCAGTGAATACTTATCTTATGTAACTTACCTTTTTCACCTCCCTTAAAATGACTAGGGGATGATATATCTTTAGTAATGTATCTTATCTTTACCTAGTATCTTTATAGACAAGGTTTTAATAAACTTGTCTGTTATTTATCTTATATGTCTCGACAAATACTGTTTGTCTAAAATTATACCAAGGAAGTATAATTCGTACGACGGACATTATATGCCGTTGTAAATATTTTTAATTTGACCTAGCATATATCTTTAGTAACTATTAAATTGATGGTTATTTCAACTAATTTTGAAATTTACACCTAAGTTACCTACCTTTATCTTGTCATTGATTTTTTTCCTTCCTTTGCCGAATAACTCGAGATGTTAACTTGTATTATAAGTTGTCTTTCTTTTTATCGTAAATTCAATTTATTATAGTCCATTCATTCGAATTTTATTTATCTTAATTTAACATAACTTAACTTATGTTTAGTTTATCTTCATTTACCTCATCACTATCTACCACCATATTGACCGATAGGGGTAGATATTTCACTTGTAGACTCCGCCATCATTTGGATCTACATTTTATCTTTCCCTCCTCCCTTTGATATTTTTTTTTTGATTTCTCAGTGTTCAGCGACGGGGGGTCAATCGGCTGGGAGACAGAGGTGGCTACGGTCTGCTATTGTTAGTCATATACTACCTGGGGGGTTGGCTACTGCGTCTGTGCCTGCATGGATCACATATCTTCTGGGAATTTTCCGACAGTACTATTGTGGGATACCGGTGTAAGATTCTTCTCTTTCCTTCCCTAAATTTTAGTCTGAGAGGAACTAAATCTTGTTAGGAAGTTCAGGGTTGGCTTCCTCGGACTTGTCCGGAATTTTGAAATTTTTTTTATAATTTTTTTTTTGGTTACTTACCCCCTCTTTTAGGTCAGGTATCCATTATGTTATGGAATCATTGGATTTTGGATGAAGATTTCAACTGGGGTTGAAATGGGAGACCACGACGCGACCGACCACCCTTAGCGAGGTCCCTCTCACATGACTCATAATTGGATTAATGATGCTGGAAGTTGTAAATATTTTCTTTATGATCTATAGTATAGGATGTCCCATCCTATAGATTTTCATTTCTTTTAAATTTAGTGGTTTCGCTGATATTTTTTATAATGTCTACTTCATTGACGCTACGTTTAGCAGATTTATTTAGAACTTATTTCGAATTCTGCTTCTCTTAGACAAATTTAATGAGGCGGCTTAGTAAAATTTTCTTTGAATTTTTTTTTCTCTGGTAATGAGGGTGTTTAACGGTATAAATCGTCACTCGATTTTATGAATATTGTAAGTGATTTTTACTAGCTTAAATACCGTTAGGAGGACGAGAAGCTACAACCATCGTGGTGGATTTAGTTTAATCACACGGATTTTCACTCACATCGTTTAAGCGACAATTTTTGATCATTTTAGCGAGCCGTCCGCTTTGACTCTGTAGTGGCCTTGAATATAAAATTAATAATTTTCACCATCTGAGATATCATTTAACAATTAAGAATAAAGCCCTCTCTGTCTGTGCATTAGGAAAGCGTGATATGTGGCTTAACGTAAGTCGGAGTTTGTCTCTGCTGAAATTTGTCAAATTGTATTCAGACTTTTAACGTTCTTTTTGGTATCTAAAGCAGTCGAGAAAAGACCTGTTGTCTAAAATATTTTTAATGTAGAAAATTATAGGTGAAAACTATAATTTTTCATTCGCTGAATGCATCAGAGTCTGATGGTATGTATTAATGCTTATTAATAAATGCATTTAAAGAAATGAATAGGTATTTAGCTGTCTGGGACGATGCGGAATACTCTGGAGGCCGACATTGTTATTATGTTAATAAAGTATGAACCACGTTAAGTAGATAGTTCATTGCCTTGTGTAATTCACAGATTTCCTGTATTTCGTCACATGTCGTGTGCATACATGTAAACTTACCCATGTGAATTTTTTTTAGCATTTTTCCCGGAGGTAATTTTTCCCGGTTGTAAATGTTCCCGGATGTATTTCCGTTTCTGAAGCATTTTCCTTGATGTGAAATTTTTTTTAATCCTGGCGGAAACCTATCTTACTAAAGACCTGGAACTAAATTATCTGAAGAAATTGATGAGCTGCTAGAAAAAACTTCCCTGAGCCGTCAGCTGCAACCTACAAGCAAGGAAGTAGCGCACATTTTGTCTCCGCAATTTGTCCCTTGGTTTACACCATATAATTTAGTGCAAGTGTTAAGCACTTCGTTTAATTTTTCTTGATGAGAATTTTATAGCCCCTTCAGGCGTATAATTTAGTGCAAGTGTTAAGCACTTCGTTTAATTTTTCTTGATGATAATTTTATAGACACTTCAGGCGTATAATTAAGTGCAAGTGTTAAGCACTTCGTTTAATTTTTCTTGATGTGAATTTTATAGCCCCTTCAGGCACATAATTTAGTGCAAGTGTTAAGCACTTTATTTCATTTGCTTACCATTGTAATTTTATAGACCCTTTAGGTAATTATTTTATTTTATTGCAAATGTAAATTTTTTTAGTCATTAAAATCAATTTGTAAATCTAAATAACTTGGTTCATAATCAGTACCTTTCCACAATCCTCATCAGGTTATTGGACAGAAGCTATTGAATAGAACGAGAAGCAACTAATAATTTTCCAGGTGGCGCCCATTTTCCTTTCCTCATAATTTATCTTTGACATTTTGTTTTTTTAATTGAAATCTAAAGTAGACTTTTACCCGCGAACCGGTAAAATCTACCCTGGAATTGTATTAGTTAACTCTGTAGAGGATCCACACTGAGATTTGACTAGCCGTGGTCATACTTTAATTTTTGAATTTTTTTCCATCATTCATAATTCAACTATAGTAACGATAGAAAAGGGTTACATATTGTCTCCGCTCTCCCACCAAATTGAACAAAAATAAAAAATGTATTCAAGTAGATGGGCTAAGAGAGTTCAGCGACAAGTATAGGGAAAACAGTGTGTTAGAGAGAGAGAGAGAGTCATGGAGGCAATGTGTGTGAGAGAGAGCGCCGCACCATGCGCGCGCCATCTGTCGTGCGCCTCATGAGGCGCCCGCCATTTTTAGTCCGCTCGCGAATTTAATTTTAATTAACGCCGTGCGTATCGTTCGCCATTTTTAGTCTGCTTCGCGCATCATGAGGCGTCCGCCATTTTTAGTCCGCTCGCGAATTTAATTTTAAAAAAATTTTGACTTGAGTGCGGATCGAACTGCCAACCTACGCGTCAATAGCAATTGATTTAACACAGTAGACCATGAGCTCTCTTGTTTATTCTATGCGAAGAAAGGTATTACATGCTGCAATACGTACGACAAAGAAGGTATGTCGGGGGGTCGCGCGCGCACCGTACGCTAGGCGCCGTAAGTTGTGACGTAATCGGGATCCGTTGCGATGATAACAGGCGCGCGCGAGGGTTGAGTCTTTGGTTCCTAATATACCGGGGGGCTTAAAAGTAACTTATGTTGAAACATTACTAAGTAACGAATTTCGTAATATACCGGGGGGCTTAAAAGTAACATACTATATAATATTTGAACTGAAATATGCGTGGCACGTCGCGTGCTACGTCAAACGCAACGTGTCACGTCACGTGTAACGGTGAACGTTACGAACTACGCCAAACGTCACGTGCTACGTCAAACGTCACGTGCTACGTCAAACGCCACGTGTCACGTCAAACGTCACGTGTCACGTCACGTGTAACGGTGAACGTTACGTACTACGCCAAACGTCACGTGCTACGTCACGTGTCACAAGCTACGTCAAACGTGTGGGCTCATTTGTAATATGGCTTCAGAAGAGTACAGTCATCAAATTGAAGAGTTTATTAAGAAAATTGGTAAATTAAATGAAGAAATTGCTTTTTATGAGGATAAAAGTGAGGTTATAAGGCAAATAGAGAATCTTAGTTTATCTGGTGGGAACAAGGAAGAAGAAGTATGACAGGCGTGGAGCAGTCTTAGTATAAACTGGTTACCTAAAGAGCTAGCATGCAGACAATTACCACAAATTACTTATCCGCTAAGACGTATTCAACCATGTTCAACAGAACAGAAGAAGATATAAAAAATGAAATCAATAATGTTTTTGCTATGTCATGTGTAATATTAGTATTTGTCTTTGTTTTAATTTTAAAAATTATTTTAAAAATTGTGAAACGAAAATTTGAATCTTCATGTAATATAAAAGTTGATGAATAAACAGAGTGTTTCAATAAAAAACCCATGTTACTTTAAAAACTTTATTTATAATGGTAATACAGTATTTGAAAACCAGTGACTGAGGCGTTGTACATTTCTTTCGGTACACGAATATAGTCCAGAGGCGTGGCAGGGATTTGGATCATGAACAAAGTTTCCTGTTGCACACGGCGTGCCATCAAATTTGCAAACGTCAATAATGTGTGGAAAAACACCAAATACGTGATATTTCTTCAGCAGAAATTCCGCTTTTTGTTGCCCTCTAATGTAAATATAGTCTGCAGCATACAATAGCTTGCTTTCCAATATTTCGTTTACTTTGGAATATTCTACATCTCCTGAAGAATATCGAATGCCATGTACCTTCCTTTCCAAGTATGATGTAGTCTTTTTATCATCGTTACTTAATGAGGAGAACGGTTGCGGCGGCAAAAATATGTAATGCGAACTTTTGAAGCCGATTTCTATGGTGAGTTCTTTGGCAACGAAAATACCATCTAACACAAAGCCTTGAATGTCTACAAATGCTACTCTCATGCTGACGTCTGCTCGAATACTAACTCTGATCAACATCTAGTTTAGGCTTTTAACAATTTCGGTGAGGGGGAAGTATTCCATGACGCAATCGTGAACTATGATGCAATAGACTTTGGTATTTTCGGGAAAGCCTATGTTTGCTTCAATGTCGAGTTTCACATCGACTGTGGACGCCTTCATGCTTTCCTCCTGCTTCGAACAATCGATAACAAACAATGCACGACGTTTGAAAGAAGAATAATCCAGCAGGGGGCGCTTCTGTGTGGAGTTTGCGTAGTTGGGATAGAATTCAGTATAGTTAAAATATGCCTCATTGTAGTCAGTTTTACCAAAGTCCAAATGCATTCTTTCATTAGGCCAATATTCACCGTTAAGTGACAGTCTTATACTTTGCACGTCGGCATTGTCAAATAAAGTCGGGTCAGCTGTACCCACGTTACGTTTATCGGTTTGAAAGAAAATAATAACAAAACGAGGTCTTTCAACTGAAGTGGATGTTTTAACAGCAAAAACTTCACGTGTTGCGCCCTTAGTAATTGCAGGCAATTCGTGTAACTCCCACTTCCTAAATGGAATAACTATAGGTTGATCTTTTTGAATGCATTTCATGAGATTCAATTTTATATCGTCATTAGGAAAGATATGTTTAACTTTTAGTTCAACACTTGTAATGTTAATTTTAGCAGTTGTACTAGTGAGCGTACCAGAGACATTCTTTTCCGTGATATATATGCAATCATTATCGTTTCGTGCTCGAACTAATCGTATTGTTTGACGCCCACATGTAATCATGGGATAATCGTTGAAAATGTTGAAAATATGTTTGAGAGGTATTTGAAGGTTGAAGGAGTTGTCGCTGACATTCAGAATGGGATCTTTCGGGTAATTCCAGCCTGCTATAGCCATATGATTGGAATCTTCTTGGTTATAACAAGTCATGGCACGTACGGCACTTATTATTCCAGGATCCCGAACTGTTTCCATTTCCCTGGCACTTTCACTGTACGTACATGAATCGAATAGGAAGGCTCCAACATTATTTGCTAATTTTACGTCACCAGCTCCATGTGTTTCAAGCGACCCTTCAATGCACAACAAAGTATCGCTCATTGCAAAAAACGAATCAACTTGATTAATGCTAAACTCCACAATGTCACTGCAATTGAATGAATGGAGCATAGGTTCTGTATTCGGCCTTTCGAATTGAATCGTCAAACATCGGCTTACGGTATATATCAAACATTGAAGGTATGTTGTCGTTTTGACGAAGCCGTTTTCCATACATAGTTGTCATTTTTCAATTTAAACCCCAGCGATTGCAGAACCAATTTGTTTGCGAACGTGAACTGTTTCAGCTTTGGCGACTGCTTAGCTAATGAAGTTGGAAGCTCTGCAGTCTGTCTTTTATGATTGATTATTAGTCCCATCTGCTTCGCACTCTAAGCTCCAACACCAAAGTACTAAGTTCTCCACGAAAGTTTACAGGCTGACCATTGTAACGGTAAAAGTAGTACCTCACAGGGCACCAGCTCGAAGGGCTCCGGCTAGAGACTCCTCTCAAGGGTGATTCGACCCCAAGTTTATGTCACACAGGGATAACAGAAGGGTTGTAAAAATTGAGGGCGCCACTACCTTTTTAGCGATAAAAATACTAAGAAAACTAAGGCGGAAAAGGTAGAAACGCCTTGTAGAATTTAGATAAAAGTTAATAATTAAAAAAAAAGTCACTAAAAATTACCCCGGGCGATATCTCCCTCAACTTTTATAGTTGAGGATTTTAATAAAAAAAAGAATTAAAAACAAATTTACAGTTTATTCTGCCACAGGAAATGAACAACGGAATTTACTAAAGGAATTTGTACTTTTATAGGTACTTAGCTTAGATGAAGTGGTTTCCTGGAGAAGAAGTCAGGTCTTGATCCGAACTGATGAGTTCTGTTCTAGGGCGGTAGTTTGAGCTAGGGCGGTATCCTTGGCTATATTCTTGGGGTTATATTCTCCGGTTTATATTCGGCTATATCCTCCTAGGGTTATATTCTTGGCTTATATTCTCGCCTAGGGGTTGTGCTTACCACAGCAAAATTCATAAGATAGGTACTTGGGATATGAAAGGTAGCGAAAGACGATGTGCCTCTTTAGGCAGACGATAACGAAAAGGCTGTTTAACGAGGCGTTGTCCGTTGGCAGGCGTCAATTGTCTTACGTTCGGGGTAGAAGAGTTTGGGGTCACAGAACTATAATTGGATGTGGCTAGTGACGACGAGCGCTAATTAAAAGGATTTATTCTGTAAAATCGAAACAGGTCGATAGACATGTTACACCCCCTCTCCTCCGGGAAAAAATGATTCGAAGAATTATTTTTTTTGTGAAAAATGGGCTTAACAAGATAAAAGGAGGGGTGAAGTATCATTGCAAAATCTATGTATCTTAGGTAAGGTAAGGCAATTGTCAAAGGTAAAGGTAAGGCAATTGTCAAAGGTAAGGTAAGGCATTTGTCAAAGGTAAAGGTAAGGCAGTTTTGTCATCTTGTGATTATCATGTAGTTATGTCATCGTATAAGACAAAGCATACACTGAGAACGAAAGGTAACGATAGGGTGCGATAATTTCTCAGTGCAGGCGAAACGATAAGATAAGGTACGGTAGGGTGTGTTTTGATAAAACGCTGGGATCTCAGATACGCAGAGCGAAAAATTCCAGGAAATACCAAACCAATGTCTCCGGGAGGGACAAAAATAAACACGGTGAGTGATGTCAGCCTAAAATTGATTTAGAATGCAATTCCGTCGGAATTCTAATTAATTCGTAAATCAGCCTAATTTTCACCGAGCAAAGAGTAAAGATTTGTCATAATGACGTCACCAGGGGTGAAATACTACTTGACTTAGCAAAGATTATTGGCAGGGCGACAACACATAGTGTTCCACAAGGAACGGTTCTAAAATATACGATAACGGTAGGTAGTTCACAAGTATCACAATACGGCAACGCAAAAGGTATGTTAAGGGAGAGAAAGAAATACATAGATACTTACTTTGAATGGTTTGGGGTAAAAGAGAATTGAAGATAAATAGGGTGATTCTGAAAGGTAAATCGTGGTCGAAATAATGGTATGTGTGGTTAGGAATAGTTTGTGGCGACATTATAAAAAGAAAGACGATAGATTCTTATCACGTGATCGGACAAAAAGGTATTCTGGTTTATACGCCGAGAGCACAGGAAGAGGGCAAAAACAGCAGCGCGATCGACATTCGGTGAGGTTGCCAGTTAGCGTCCACAGTAGCCATTGGTCATCGATCCGAAAGTCATTCCAGCTACATGCATTCAGTCCGTTGATATGCTCTCTTTGTTAAATCGAACAAAGGTATTGTTACTAAAATTACACCCATGACTCTGTCAGGGAATACGGTATATCGGTCCAGAACTCTACAAGAGTGTGGCCAATCTGGTAAAATAAGGAAAAAACACTAAAAGCTACGGAAGTACTGCTATTGAAGGCAAAGAAAAGGAAGAGGTTGCTATAGAAGCCAGGGCGAAGAGAAAGAGCGACTAAGCAGTCATTTTTCAAACCTATTATGTTTGTAAACCGAGCGCAATCCGCCACTCAGCAAAGGCCAACCCAGTCCAATTGGGGCCTAACGTCTTACGGTACGTCAATCGAGACTCTACGTTAGTTATAAAAAGCAAAATTGACCGTTTATTTGTTTGAGAAACGGTAGGAAAGCTCGAGGCAACAAAAAGACATATAACAAAAAGGGGGACCAAAAATTTGAATGACGTAAAATCCATTTCCGCAATGGAGAGCTCTCACGGTGTCTAGCCGGTATTTTTATGTTTTGTAACAGAATGAATGGTATGCGGGATAAGAAAAGGAGCCGTTTTGTCCGGAGAACGGTATAAACTCCAATGTAGCTTGGTCTACTTCCTTTTCTACGCGGAGGGTAAAAATGGTTGGGAACCAAGTTGAGTATGGGTTGAGTAATCGGGACGGTAAGTAACACGGTTGCCTAAAAGAAAGAAAACGGAAAGAGAAGAAAAAAAAACAACTCTAGTGAATCGTTTTTGTAGGAGAACGATAGCGAAACTCCAAGAGAATGGCGCGGTTGCCTAAAGTAAGGAAGAAAACGAAAACGGAAATAATAAAAATAATGGTCAACTAAAACTCAATTGTACCGTTTTTTTAGGAGAACGATAGCGAAACTCCAAGAGAATGGCGCGGTTGCCTAAAGTAAGGAAGAAAACGAAAACGATAATGAACTAAAACACAATTGTACCGTTTTTTAGGAGAACGATAGCGAAACTCCAAGAGAATGAAACGGTTTCTGAAGTAAGTGGCTCTACGTTAGTTGTAAAAAGCAAAACTTTCATATGCTAGTTCAAGTGACTTTAAATGATTGGCCTGCATCTTGAAAATATTTAAAGTGAGAGAAAAAGAATAAGAGCCGGTATCTAAATCAACAGTACTAATCAAATAGCACTAGCGGAAGCAAAGGATCTAAAATCCGAATGAACATAAATGCCTGGCAACGAGGTATAGATATGGAAACTGTATGTACGTGAATGACTGTAGATATAAAAACAACAAATATTTATTGCCGATAGATGTCAATTAAAATAAACAAAACCGTACTATATTTTCAACAAGTCATACGTAGTAATGAAAATGTTGCATAATAACTCCATAAAAATTATCAGTATATAAATGTATAGCTAATCAAGATCAAAAATGTATCATAAATTGATATTAAAATTTTTGTAGCACATCACAATCTCTCTGTCGTCAAAAAAACTGAACTGCAAAATATTTATAGTTAACGGTAAATTGTTAATTTGGCAACACTGCACTTTATATTAACAAGATTAGACAAGAACAAGTAAGAGAGTTTAAAGATAAATTGTTACTTTGGCAACACTGCACTTGATTAACAATAGGTAAGATAAGATATTTCAGTTTGTGTAACTCGACACAATTCAACTGAACAAGATACAAACGGTAAGATATTTCAGTTTGTGTAACCAGACACAATTCAACTGAAAAAGATAATTTTACTATGCAGCTACATAAAATATAACAACTTATCAGAAAACAGACACCTTAAGAATAACAGACACCTTAAGAATTTACTTAAAACGTGGCAACATTGCAAACAAATCAGATGTAATTCACCTTTCCTGAAAAAATCAATAACAAAATTCCGTTTCGGGACAACAAAAGATTGTGCTATACTTCGTTATCTCTTAAAAAAATAAACCCAGAGAATATTCGTTATCGTAGACCAAAATATATAAATAAGGCAGGTAGTTAAGATAAAATTAAAAAAACGTCCAGGGTCGGTACAAGATAGTTACTTGAAAAAGTGAAATTTTATTTAAAAAAAGTTAGTTGGAAGCAAAAATTCTAAATTGAACGATAAGAAAAAATTTTAAAGAGAATATGCAAAAATAAAAAAACTAAAATCCTTCCAACCCAACTGTTACACTGTGCAACAAAAACAATGGGCGTCAATTTGTAACGGTAAAAGTAGTACCTCACAGGGCACCAGCTCGAAGGGCTCCGGCTAGAGACTCCTCTCAAGGGTGATTCGACCCCAAGTTTATGTCACACAGGGATAACAGAAGGGTTGTAAAAATTGAGGGCGCCACTACCTTTTTAGCGATAAAAATACTAAGAAAACTAAGGCGGAAAAGGTAGAAACGCCTTGTAGAATTTAGATAAAAGTTAATAATTAAAAAAAAAGTCACTAAAAATTACCCCGGGCGATATCTCCCTCAACTTTTATAGTTGAGGATTTTAATAAAAAAAAGAATTAAAAACAAATTTACAGTTTATTCTGCCACAGGAAATGAACAACGGAATTTACTAAAGGAATTTGTACTTTTATAGGTACTTAGCTTAGATGAAGTGGTTTCCTGGAGAAGAAGTCAGGTCTTGATCCGAACTGATGAGTTCTGTTCTAGGGCGGTAGTTTGAGCTAGGGCGGTATCCTTGGCTATATTCTTGGGGTTATATTCTCCGGTTTATATTCGGCTATATCCTCCTAGGGTTATATTCTTGGCTTATATTCTCGCCTAGGGGTTGTGCTTACCACAGCAAAATTCATAAGATAGGTACTTGGGATATGAAAGGTAGCGAAAGACGATGTGCCTCTTTAGGCAGACGATAACGAAAAGGCTGTTTAACGAGGCGTTGTCCGTTGGCAGGCGTCAATTGTCTTACGTTCGGGGTAGAAGAGTTTGGGGTCACAGAACTATAATTGGATGTGGCTAGTGACGACGAGCGCTAATTAAAAGGATTTATTCTGTAAAATCGAAACAGGTCGATAGACATGTTACACCATCTTGGTCTACGGCTATGACAGTGATATTGGTTATTTCACGTTGCGGTATAACAGGTAAGTATAGCAAATTATGAGGAATTTCGTCAATGGAATATCCTGGATCTACTTGTATGACAAATTCATAGATAGTATGAGCAGGTCTGTTTGCATCGAAGGCTCCAGTGGAAATGTTACAATCGAAGCGGATACTGGATACTTTAATGATTTTGACGGGGAGATCTGAAGAGTGCATTTTGTTGGCGTCGAGTATTTTCGGTGAAAATCCCAATATTCTTCCAAGACTATCAGCTTCCATGAAGGAAATTTTGTATTTACTGCAAATTTCACATTTCAACGTATTGTGATTGGGTTTTAGTGAAAATACCGGTCTAGTTGAATTGCTGCTGCTCGCACCCAACTTATCACTGATAAAAGCTTCAAGATCAGCAATTTCATAACATCCAGTGGGAAAATTAAAACTTTGCAACTTGTTATTGGCATCGTAATAGTAAAACATGCAATTTTCAATGTTTGGTATACTGTGATAAGAATGAAAAGATCGTAGAGCTATTTCATAATCATTCTTAGGATCGAGCACAATAGGCGTAGGAGGTTGGAAAGTGAACACGTGATTAGTGCTGTTTACTCTCAACAGCTGTGACATGATGACTAATGAAATTCGGGAGATGTATGAATTTAAATAACACACACACGACATGTTCAATTATTTATTTTTACAAAGAAAACATGTGGCTTGAGAACTCGGAGGGCCGTCACAATGCGTCGTCCAATCAGGTCGGTTGTAATGGATGAAACAAGGCAGTCGTATTTGTAGTTCAAAATTTGCTCGATATTCATTGGGAAGTTTATGCCACATATCAAGCAATTCAGAAGGCCTTACACACTCTATTAGATGCTCAATGGGAAAGTGCTTTAGTTCTTCGGCAGTGAAACTACTCAATGTTTTTCCATGGTAGATATGTCGTAATAATAGTTCCGTCATTGTTGTTGTAGAAATTTCAAACACAAATGACCACAATTGATTTGATCGTAGTTTTGATATTGGGTATTGTTGTAGAAAATTCTCGCACTCTTTCCAAAATATTTAACAACTTCTTTCGGCGGCTTCAAGTTACCAAATGAATCGAAATACTCTACATTGTTGTTTATCTTTCTGTAAGCTACCCAATGACTTCCGCTATTCTTAGAGGTATCCAAATTAACCACTGCGCATTCTTGTTTTCGGGGACCGGCTTTGGGGAGAGTGTCTCGCATGAAAACTCCTCGAAAATGTGGTATTTTACGCAATTTTGCGTAATGTGTTATGTCAAAGTCGGATAGTGCGTGATTGGGTAGCTTTATTAGTTTTTTTGCTTTTTTAAATACAATCCAAAACCACCTTTTGGGTACTTTTTCAGATACAGACCAGATCCTACACGTTCCATAGCCTTATTATGACGTACATCTTCTTTTGCGCATGCTTTGCGTCAATGACAGTTTTAGCAATCCCAGCAGCACCACCTGACAAAGCTCCAAGTGCCGAAAGGCCAGCAAGCAAAGGGATGAGTGGTAGGAAACCTCCGGATTTCGCTACAGGTATTACTCGAGGAACCTCGACTTCTTTTTTCCCACCAAATTCTTCAAGTATCTGATCGGCTTTGTGTCGTTCTTCGAGAGACTTATTCTTCCAGTAAGAAATATCGTGTTGTTTACAAGCTGCGTCCAAGGGGTTAATGCCTGGATCTCCACGATCAAGACGTTTTTCCAAATTTTGTACCGGCTACCAAAAAAAAAACAATTAATTTTTCACAAAAGGGGTGGGGGGGAGTACTTACGTCCACAGTACTGATAGCTAGGTAAGTGAAGTTCAATAGGTAGTTTATTGATGAGAGAATTTAAGAGACCTTCTCCTTCAAACACCAACATTAAGACTGATACGCGTAAGTGGCGCGACACCTATATTTATAGAGTAGCACTAAGAAAAAACGGCACACACTATGAAGATAATTCAACAAGAGCAGACGATACCCATTGAAAATCTAGATTTCACCTCAACGCCATCGATCGGCAAACATGGTAAATTGTTACCAAATTCTTTCCGTGCCATTATATGCGGTCCCAGCGGGTGTGGAAAGACGAATGTCGTGCTGGCGCTCCTATTTAATCCGAATGGCGCGAAATTCAAAAACGTTTATGTTTATTCAAAATCGTTATTCCAACCAAAGTACCAATTGCTGCAAGAAGTTATAGCACAAGTCAAGGGCGTTGGCTATTTTCCATTTAAAGACAACGAGGAAATAATAAGTCCAGATAAAGCTCGGCCTAATTCTCTCTTTTTATTCGATGACGTTGCATGTGATGGTCAACAGAAAATTCGTGAATACTACTCCATGTGCAGACATAAAGATATCGATGCTGCATATCTTTGTCAAACATACTCAAAAATACCGAAACAGCTTATACGCGATAATTGTAATGTAATTGTGTTATTCAAGCAAGATGAGGTGAACTTGAAACATATATTCGACGAACACGTATCTCCAGACATGACATTTGACACATTTAAAAATGTGTGTTCAACGTGCTGGTCTGACCGTTATGGTACTTTGGTAATTGTGAAGGATTTCACCTTCAACGATGGCAGGTATCGCAAAGGATTCGATAAATATATAAAATTGTAGCGCATGTCTTTAGTCTGCACCAATATGTCTGGCGATAAGGTTACTGCTGCATTGCGCAAGAAAAAAGTGTCTGAACTTGCCAGATCGATTCGCAAAAAATACTTGGCGTTTAAATTAGGTAAATCAGAGCAAGATGAGTCTATTAATAAACTATTCAAGCCGATATCTAAACCACTTGAAGAAATTGTGCAATCCTCAAAGACATTACAAAAAACGATTACAAATTTGAATCCAAAAGAGGAAATAAAAAAGGAAGAAGAAGAACCTTATGATGTGTTTACACCTTTTCTCGAAACGGAACCGGTGGCCGAAACCGATGAATCCGGCAATAAAACACGTTCTGAATCTCCAGAAGAGATGCGCCCCGAAATTTCCCAGGAAGCTTTCGCAGACTATTTGGACCAATATCCTGCCATCAGTCATCAGTTCATTGAAGATTACTTCCAAAAAGATGATAAAATTGATAAAAATTATGGTCCGATATACAATGATGAAATCGGTTGGTCATTAGACAAACGTCGAATTGCGTTTGATGGAAAAACCGGTAATATAAACATACTTCCTGAGAAAAACAAAGAAGCAAGATATGTTATCGGAACACCAGGCTTGTATGAACTTCTATTTTACCGAGACCCCAGTTACAATGATCAAGATTTACAGAACTATAAAAATCTTTTGGCAAAAACTGAAGTTCATTTAGACACGTTAGATCGTCTCAAGGGCTCAAGTGGCAACAGTGCGTTGAAATAATAAAGTGTTTATAAAATTCGCCTGCATTTATTTCGATATATCGGAAAGTGCAGCGAAAATTGATCAAATAGAATTTGAATTGTATCAACAAAAGGAAAAGTACGTAGTGCTACAAAAGAAAAAAAACAAAAAAAACGTTAGATTTTGTAAAATCAATTAAATAAATAGGTTAGTGTTAGGTTATTAAAATAAAAAGCAATTGATTTAAGGCGAGTCCAAAACAATATAATTTGCGACGTTGTCAAATTTAAAAAATAAAGGACAAAATAAAGAAAGAAATTAGATATATATATAATAAGTGGCTGGATAGATCAAGTATCTCCGAAGAGTAGATCTGGGTATCTTGGTCTTACGCTACCACGAAAATAATATAATTAAATAGTAATTGAATACAAAATATAAACAAAATGGATAGTGATGATTATTCTACAGAAGATTCAAAGAAAAGAAAAATGGATGCTGTATTTGAAGTTAGCAAGAGGACTAGCAGAACCCCAACTAAAAGTAAAAAAGATGAAAAGTTAGATCAAATCATAGCGTTAATGAAGGAAATGTCTGCAGATCAAAAGGATATGAAATGGGAACAACAACTGATTAAAAACGAGATCAAAGAAACCAAAGATCAACAGGCTCTGTTTAATGAGGAAATATTAAAGCTGAAAGTTGAAAATGAAGTATTGAGAAAAGAAAACCAAGCAATTAAAAAAGAAAATGCAGAAATGAAAACAGAAATGGAAGAGATTAAAAAAACGATGGAAATTATAGATAAAGAAAGAAGAAAGAATAATGTGATGATAAATGGATTAAAACTTGATACTAATGAGCCGTCGAAATTGGTAGAAAATGTCAGAAACTTTTTGAGTCAACAACTAAAAATAAATATCGAGCCTAAAGCAGTTAACAAGATAGGGGAGAAAATGTGTATAGTGGAATGTCAAAAAGAAGCTGATAAAGAAAAAATTATGGCAAATAAAGCTAAATTAAAGGAGAGGAAAGAAGAAAGAGTTTTTATAAATAATGATATGACCAAGAAGGAAAGAGAAAAACAAAAAGAGATAAGGATGTTTGCAAAATTAGAAAGTCAAAAGGGAAAAGACGTAAAAACGGGATACAATAAGGTAACGGTAAATGGGCAAGAATGGAGATGGGATAAAGAAACAAATAGAATGAGAATACTGGAAAAAATACATTCAAAAACTAAATAAAGAAACAGATATTCATGGTAACAGAGAAAAAGACACAGCAACGGAATTGGATATGAATAAAGTAAAATCAGCAACGGAAATGTGGAGAATTGGAACATGGAATGTAAGAAGTATTTTAGGAAAAGAAAAAGAATTAGAAGAAGAGTTTGAAAATACAAACTTGAGAATACTAGCTATAACAGAGACAAAAAAAAAAGGACAGGGGATAGTGAAAATGGATAATGGCCATATACTCATATATAGTGGTATTGAAAATGAGAAAAGAGCGGCAGCAGGAGTTGCATGCATAATACATAGAAACTTAGAAGAACAAATTACTGGATGGAGGGGATGGTCGGAAAGATTATTGGTGATGGAAATGAAAGATAAAAATATGAACATAAAAACTATAATAATTGTATATGGACCAAATGAAGACGATACAGTAGGAAATAAAGATAGGTTTTGGGAAGATCTAACTATGGCTACAGAAAATGCAAAAGGAAAAATAATTATACTTGGAGATTTGAATAGCAGAGTGGGAACAAAAGATGACATTTATAGAGCAGTAATAGGAAAACATGGTGAAACATTTAGGAATAATAATGGAGAACGGCTGCTGGATTTTTGCATATTACACAATTTTATTGTAACTAATACATTTTTCCAACATACATAACTATACACGTGTGATGGAAAGCAGAAATGAAAGGTCAATAATAGATTATATATTAGTGGAAAAGAGAAATAGAAAGGAAGTATTGGATACCAAAGTTAGAAGAGGACCAGAAATAGGAAGTGACCACTATTTACTTGTAACAAAAATAAGAGAACAAGTAGAAATTACAAACCATAGTAGACAAAAATTAGAAAAAACAATAGAATATGAATCGGTCAGATCATACAAACTACAAAACAAAGATATGGCAGAAAAATACAAAATAGCATTATCAGGAAAGTTCTTAAATAAATGTGATATACTGAAAAATGGTAATTTAGAAGAAATGTGGGATTATTTCAAAAAAACCGTATTGGAAACCGCTAAAGAAATATGTGGTTGTAGCAAGAAAACTAATAAGAAAAAACAAACAGCTTGGTGGACGGACGAAATTAAAATAAAAGTAAAATTAAAAAAAGAAGCGTGGAAAATGTATATAAATAACAAAACAACGGAAAACTATGAAATGTATAAAGAGAAGAGGAAAAATGTAAAAGAGATGGTAGCAGTAGCTAAAAGAAATCAGTGGAAAGAATTTGGCGAAAAAATGGAAAGCAATAGTAAATCAAATCAAAAACTGTTTTACAAAACATTGAAGTCATTAAGAAAGGAAAAAACACAAGAAATAACCTGGATAAAAAATAAAAAAGGAGGTATACTAAGAAATGAAAACGAAGTAATTGATAGATGGAAAGAGTATTTTGAGGAATTACTAGGAGCAGACAACCAAGTTCAGGACATTAACAAAAAAAAGGATGCAATAATAGAAAATAAAGACATTGTAACACTAAAAGAATTACAGGAAATAATAGATGAATTGAAAAATGGAAAATCTCCAGGAATTGATAAATTAACATCAGAAATGTTCAAGAATTTAGGGGAAACAGGAACAAAAATATTATTGAAAATATACAACACTGCTTGGAGTGAAGAACAGATTCCAGAAGATTGGAAGACAGCCTTAATAGTTCCAATATATAAAAAGGGGGATAGACAAGACTGCAATAATTATAGAGGAATAAATCTACTTAGTACAGCTATGAAAGTCTACGAGAATATTATAGACAGTAAGCTAAGACCACTGATAGAAAATGCTCTCGAAGAATCGCAAAGTGGATTTAGAAGAGGGCGAAGCATACAAGACCACATATTTACGGTGAAACAGATAATTGATAAGTTCTCACAACAAGAAAAAGAGGTATATATGGGATTTATAGATATGGAAAAAGCTTTTGACAAAGTACCAAGGGAGAAGTTATGGAAAGTACTAGAAGGAAGGGGGGTAAACTACAAAATAATAGACATAATCAAAAACATTTACAAAAATAATAGAAATTGTGTAATATACAAAAATAAAGCATCAGAATCATTTTCAACACAAGAAGGATTAAGGCAAGGAGGGGGACTAAGTCCATTATTATTTACAATTTTTATTGATGAAATGATTAAAAAATCGTCAATCAAAATGGCAAAACTACACGTTGGATACAGACATTTAGGAAGAGTGGATATATCAGAAGCAGCTTTTGCAGATGATTTAATAATTATGGCAGGGAAAGAGAAGGATTTACAAAAGAATATGGAAATATGGAGCACGGTATCTGAAGAATTTGGAATGACAGTTAATCAAAGCAAAACCAAAGTTATGGTTATAGGACCGCAACAAAAAAATTTGAATATACAATTAGATGGAATAAAAATTGAGCAGGTTAGAAGATATAAATACTTGGGAGTAGAAATAGAAGAAAATGGAACGCAGGAAGTCGAAATTACCAATAGAGTACAAAAAACGATGAATCTTTATCACACGATGAATTCGACATTTATAAATAAAAAAGAAATTTCCAAGAAAACGAAGTTAAATATATTTAAAACAATTTACCGGCCAATATTAACATTCGGATGTGAATCTTGGGTATTAACAAAGAGACAAAAGAGTCGAATACAAGCAGTTGAGATGAAGTATCTTAGGCGAGTTAAAGGAGTCACAAAGAAAGACAAACTAAGAAATACGAAAATAAGAGAAGACCTTGACATAGAATCAACACTTAAATTCATTGAAAAGAGACAATTAAGCTGGTGGGGACATTTACAAAGAATGAACGATACAAGACCAGTTAAAAAAGTATGGCAATCAAAAATACAAAAAAGAACGAAAAAGGGAAGACCAAAACAAACATGGGATGGTGTTATGGTAGGCATACTGCAAGAAAAAGGAAAAACATGGACAGAGGCAAAAACAATGGCAAAAGATAAAAAACAATGGGCTAAATTTGTACATGAATAAAATTCTATCTGGACCAAAGCATCGATGAAAAAATGGATATATGTCTTAAGCATAATACTATGTAGTTGAAACAAGTATAATTGTAATAGTATACCCTACACCATACACTATGGTAATTGGGTTTTTGATAATATATATAGATCGTCTCAAGGGCTCAAGTACTGAAAAATATCACTACATCATAAAACCTTTATTCAAAACAAAATCTCTTACGACAACGAATAGATCGTCCAAGGTATTGAATCGTCTAAAATCGATTCCTTCAGCAAAAGGAAAAGGTATCGATCGTTTAACATATAATGATAAACCTCAGGAGTATATTTATTGGGACGATGCCAATGAATTGGTAGATCGTTTGAAATTGTTGATTGCTTCAAAAGAGGCAGGTAATACGTCACACGACAACGAAATAGTAGCAATTATCAATGAGCTCAAGGAGGCTGATATAATAGAATAATACAAGCTGAAACTTGTTCATTTCAATTATGCCTGTCGATAAATTCGGACATAGACATCAAACGCCTTATGCGCGTTTACCAGCGAATATTACGTTTCCTCATACACCGGACGGTAATATTGATATTGAAAATGTGAAAATTTGTAATGTTAAGGAACCGACAACAAATAGTGACGCTGCAACAAAAAAATATGTTGATGATCAATTGAATGACCTACGTACTATCAACTCACCATTAATTCAAACACATGGTGTGGTGCTGCAGCAACAAGACCATGATATAAAGGATTTAGCAGTAGGATTGAACGAAATAAGAAATGAGCTTCATAAGACAAAAATCCCCGTATTACAGGCGCATATTGCCAACTTACAAAATAAAACTAACGAAATTGATTTATTTATTTCGCGAAATCCCCCTGTAGCAGGTAGGGATATGGCTACGAAGAAATACGTTGACGATTCAATTGCCACAGCCAAAGTATTTATTCGAAAAGAATTCACTGCTTCTATTAACATGTGTGTTGAAGGCATACGTGAGTTACAAAAAGAAATTACAGAAAATATCAGATCCGTCTCTGATATGAAAACTAACGTTTCGGGCATTGTAGACAATATTAAGGTAATGAATACGAATACCGTTAACCGCATTAACAGTCTGGAGCTGAAGCTAGCTGGTAGTACGTCATAATATGTATTCTAAAGAAAAAATTCAGCTTGTAAACGAGCTCCACAAACCGATACGGAAAAAATTCCCTCGGAGACGCACTATCATTAAGGGCCTTGACGACCTCTGGCATATGGATCTTGCGGAGATGAGAAATTTTGCTCCACAAAATAGGAATCATAAAATGATACTAGTCGTTATTGATTGTTTTTCAAAGTTTGTGTGGACACGCCCACTAAAGACGAAGACCGGAGAGGAAATCACTCGGGCATTCTCGGACATCCTCGCTCACACTAGACGAATGCCAAAAAATCTGCAATCTGATCAGGGAAAGGAATTTTACAACAGCAAATTTCAAAATTTAATGAGAAAACACAACATAAATCATTATAGCGTATTTAGTACAATGAAAGCTTCTATGGCAGAGCATGTTATAAGAACGCTAAAATCGAAACTCTACAAGTATTTCAGTTTAAATGGCACCCACAAATGGCTGGACATTCTGCCTGAAATTACTCAAAAATATAACAATACAAAACATTCCGCAACAAAATATAAGCCTTCTCAAGTCAACAAATCCAACGAAAAATCTATTTTGAATAACACCTATAGTCATTTAAAGATAGCCGGTCCACGAAAATTTAAAGTTGGCGACATTGTGCGCATATCCAAGGCAAAACATGTCTTTGAAAAAGGATATACACCCAATTGGACTACAGAACTATTCAAAATCACCAAAGTTAAAATTACCAATCCTGCTACGTATTTACTTGAAGACATGCAAGGGACACCAATCAGCGGCTGCTTCTATGACGAATAACTGCAGAAAACATCGAATCCGGACGTTTACTTGGTGGAAAAAGTTGTTAGACGTAAAGGCAAGAAACTGTTCGTGAAATGGTTAGGCTTAGACAAAAAACATAACAGCTGGATTAATGGAGTTGATGTTTTATGACGTAAAAGGCCACACACACATGCTATAAATTGGAGTCGCTTCAGATCTCAAACTCAGTTAGCAACATGAGTTATCAAGGTGTCAGTAGTGGTGGTGGTGACGACAGTAGTAGTAGTAGTAGTAGTGATAATAACTATTCTGCAGAGCTGGATAGAATTTTGAAAAACTATGAGTTTGCTGCAAAGTCTGAAAATGTCTACCTGCTTTCAACACAATATTCAATTTCCGGTTATGAAGTAAAATGCGGAATTAGTCCGGCAAGATCATTTACGCCTGCTGTTATTCTATCTCAGCAGCTCAAGTTCAGCAAAATATCTTTCAGCACTTACGAATGGCAGACCTTTATTTCAATAATGACGCAACAGATGAATTTATTTCATACCGGAGACGAGTTCAAACCTGATTCGATTCCATGTGGAGACTACTATACCATTACCCCATTAAATTACGATGATTGTAAGGTAATTTTTGTCAGAAAACATGACGTTGAGTATAAAATGGATGAAGAAGAAGTATCCCAAATTTTAGAAGTAAATAATTTGATTATACAACGTATATCGGTGTTGGAAAATTTGGATTTTTGTCAATATTATTATAATGTTTTGGATTTCTGTAAAAATATCACCCCCGAAAATTTAAGTTCTCTACAAATTTTATATGCATTTTGTTCCATAACACCAAACGATATGTTAAACAACGCTCTTAGAGAATTTGTATACTTTTATAAACTCAAAGTCATCAATGATTTGAATAAATAGTTATATAGATGTGTTTGTGTTTTCTTCCCCCAACCGACGACGAAAAAAAAACAACTATTCAAAATAATGTTTTTTATTTTAAAAAGAAATACATTTGAAGCTACAAAAGCGAATTACAAAAAAATTTATTTTAAAAAAGAAATACATTTAAAGCAATATACAAAAATACAGGTAAGTCATATTTTAGTCAATTATATATTACCGCTCTCGGAAGTTTGTTAATTAAATGTGGGGGAATCACTTTGAAAGAAAAATTTTGCATCCTGGATATTTATCATGTTCAGTATCACTATCCTCAGAATCTATAAATCTGTAACTTTTAGGGGGGTACGTATGTAGTGCATTTACCCATGATTCGCTGCTTTTAACTGTAAACAGGACTTCATGATAGCAACTTTGGCACCAATAAAAATGAGCTTGATATTTATCTGTGAGAAGAGAATCTTTATCTGTTGTTTCATGAAAATTATCTTTGCTCTTGTGAGCTTCTAATAAAATTTCAAAGCAATGCTTGCAAACGTCAATTTTATAATTGAAGATTCTATAATATGAAACCCATAGACAATATTCAGCCTCATCGTGATCATGTTCCCAATTTTTTAGTGACAACAGTACAGTATTTCTTCTAGGTATCGATATATATCTACTACAATCGATACACTCCAAAGGATAAGGGTAAGGCTGATTTTGAGCTAGAACATTTACTGATTTCCATTTCCAGTATGAGAATCTTTTTGCAATATTACATGTCATTGACCATGGTAACGGTGACTCATTAATAAAATTAGCTAATATATTAATATTTTCACAAATTGCTTTTATGCATAATCGGCGTAATTGGCGAGGCTGCTGCTGCTGCTGCGCCATCTACAAAAAATTAAATTTTATAATGCCCCCAAGGTAGCGTATCGAAAGTATTTGGTATTAAATAGCGTTTATCATCATAAGGACTCAAACCGATTTTTGATTGCTCTACACTATAGACATTATGTCCAAATGACCTAATGCAGCGTTGTGTGGTTATTTTATTTTCCCATTCTCTCAAACATTTCACATAGTCATCAAACGTAATGTTATTTTTAACAACATTATATTTAACGCCTTTGGACTTCTTAACAACTTTACCACCCTGAACCTTGTAACTATACATTTTAGAGCGAAGCCCTACGAAATGAGTCATAATTTTTCCATTATTTTCGTCTTTCATTAAACCTAAAACTTTTTTATTAACTTTAGGAATTCCGAATGGATTATCATCACTAAAATCAGATGTATCAAATTGAGATAAATCTGCCTTCATCACCTCCTCATAAGCATCATTACATCGCAATTCGAGGATAAAACTATCTGTGTCCATATACATTATCTTACAACGATCTGGGCCCATTTTTGGTAACATGTAATTATAATGAAAATTGTACATAAAAATTTTAGATAAATCTAGTATTGCCTGTCCTATGTACAAGGGTTTATTAAAAATAATTTCTGACTTTTTTAGTTCGATAACAACCAAATTTTCCTCCAAAATTGTGCGGCTATGAAATCGAAAACTTGAAATTAAATTTTTAGCCCCATAACGGCCCCTCCATGATTTTACTAACTTAACTACGCGGTGTTTGCGTATATTTTCCATTGTTTTACCAAACACAGCGTTATTCATTAACTTGAAAAGGTTCTTTTCAAAGTCATTATTGGCTGCTGTCCTCAATCGCGTATTTAGCTCGATGTAGGGCTTCAGCCAAGCTGCCTGGCGAAACTCCAAAATTTTATGTATTTTAGTTAAAATTAAACCATTGGCCAACATTTGTTTCAAGTTTCTGTAGTGTACTGTATATTCTTTTTTATCTGTTAGAGTTGTCATTAATTTCGGCAACTTAGCTCCCCCAGGGGGTATGCTGTGTTCAGATGCAAATGGAAAGTCCTTGTGTTTGTCGTGCAGTTCTTGCGGATATGATAAATCAACCTGAAGAACGTACCCTTCTTCAGATTCGTCGGGTATTGACATTACGTCAAAATTTGTAAAATCTTCTACCCATTCAAACTTCTCGTAGGGTAGTAGTTCACTCATAGCTTTGCCATATAAATTGTTTATGTCAAAATGCATGAGGTACGTCGAGGGGTTTTGTGGGATCATATTCTGACATGTATTTATTGTTAGCTTTCGAAAATCGGTTGCTGCAAACAGAAATTCCTCCTCTTATGGCGTTTTCCAAAAACAGCACCATGTCCAGATCCTTAAGTATCTCCAATTTACATCGGGTGTATTTGAGCATGCAATCCCACGTATAACTGGGCATAGTGTAGTACCATGCAGGGTCTAGACCGTATATGGAAAAACATTTTTTGCGAAACTGCTCGAACACATCCGCAAGAAGTAAAATATCTGTTTTTAAATACAAGTCTGCATATTCCCCCAACGTTTTAATACCAAAATTTTGCCAAACTGCTTGGGCATGAGTATACTTTTTATCATCTATATTTTCATCGGTAAGTTTACTGTAAAAATGCTTAATTGGAGGTAGAGAAGTTTCATTTAGTTTGTCCAAACAATCAATATATTCATAACAAAAAACCCCTTTACCCGTCAATAAATTAAATTTGGAATTATCTAAATTTTGGAACTCTTGCTTTAAAATTTTCTTCTCCGACTGATCTAAAATTGATGCTAATTCGTCGAGAGAAGCTCCCAAGAATCGTAAAGAGTCTATAAACCGCAATTTAATATTATTTTCATCTGAATGTAGAGTGAAGGAGATGTATTTATCTTTGTTGATTGGAAGTACGCTCAATTGGCCTTTCTTATATAAATTTGGAATCAAAAAATGGCTGTCATATCCGCTTAAGTTATGGAATATGACGGGTATAACGAATAATTTTTTGAAATTTAAATTGCATGCTTGATGTGCAAATCCCCTAAAATCCCCTGAAAAATGATCGTGATCTCTGACAATCACGTCTTTAATTGCAAATTGTTTATTACATATATGGCAAGCTTTTGCTGCTGCTGCTGTACATTGGTCTTCAATAATAGGAACGACTGTTTTAATTTTTGAATGAACAAATTTGGTAACGTCTGACATTTTATTTGCAAACCAATCCATGCAATCCGCACCGCGATAGCTATCGAAATAAGAAAGACTATTGTCGTAAGAACACTTTACATAGTAGCCAGCACTGTATGGAACATGTTTCTGATATTTATTTGTTGCAGATTGGCAGCAATAAGGGTCAGTAAATTTTTCCAATTGACACTCAAAATCAGCATAAACGACAAGCGGAGCCGTTTGTTGATATGTGAAATTTTTAAATTCTACAGGGCTATATTTAGGTACACTCATTTTATATTTATTCAATTTACTGCACAATTTTTCATGTTCAGTTAATTTATCTTTTATTTGAAAATAATTCAGACATCTATCACAAATAAATTTTCTGCCATAATGTTTGTTTAACTGTGAGGAAACTAGTCTTGATAAATTTTTAATCCAGCAGTAATGAAATTCAATTTTTTCGTCATTATCATCTACAGGTGGTGCATCATAATCATTCAATTTTGGATGATATTTGTTTTGAATTAAAAGTAAATTTACATGTTTATTCAACTTATTTTTTGTCAATCTAGCTGGTACTACTACATAAAATGATTTCTTTTCCATTTCAATAAGTTCTAAAGCGTAAACGTTTACAGAAATGTCATTAAGTTTTTCAAATTTGGTTATTTTTGATAATTCCATTGGACAATCTAAATCCTCTGTTTTCAAAACTGTACTATAATATGGATAGGAGCCAGTCTGGTTCACATGCGCATGTGCAGGATAAAGGGCACTAACAATGGACCAGTAAAAGCAAAATTGATCGGTATTTTTAATATTTATACAACTGTGTTTCTTCAAAATTTGTTCTGGAAGTTTAATGTAAGACGAGCCGTTTCCAATTTCAAATTTATTTATATTTACTGCTAATGATATAATTTTAAAGAATGCGCTACCCGACTCTTTTTCCGAAAATTCCGATAATTTATTCAATAGTTTATCTTTGATGTGGTCTTTAAACCACTCTAATACATCAATCGATTTATCAATTACATCGTTTTTGGTATTGAAGTACTTTATGTCTGACATTTCATTTTCACCGGATTTTTTTAAAAATTCCCCACAAAATGTCGTATTCACTTTCAATGCAGTGTTCTGTCAAAAGTTTCCTAATTTTATTTTGAAAAATAACTACACAATCTCCTAAAAATCGGTTCAAGTCTTTATGAAGTAAATTGACTATAGCCCCCGTCTTAATCCTACTCTTAAAACTCGATTCTACATTCACCCATTTAACTCTACTCTGTAATTTGGAATTTAAACCTGACCCTACATGTCTATTTAAAATTAATTTCCTAAAATGTTTAAAGTGTCCCACGTAAGTTTCTAATTTTCTCAAAGTTCCCATAGATAATTTATTAGGTAACTTTCTACGAATTGCCGCATTACATAATTTTATTTGTCTATGCATTCGTTTTAGCCAAATCTCAGCGTCCCTACTGGTAAATTTATCAAAAAGTATTTTTCTCAATTTTTTCATTGAAAGTAATAAACGGTCGGATTGTTCAATTAAAGTGTTAACAGACTTCATTGGAGCGGTAAATATATAAATCGAAAAAAATATCACTTACCCTTTTTAATTTTCCTCAATTTCGAAAGATGTTAGCGGATTGGGCTTCCCAGCGTCGATTTGTCCTCTGTATGTGATGCTGTATTTTAGGCTGCTGAACTCCGCCACGTGCGGCCGGTATGCTTCGGTCACCCTTTGGGGTAGGAATACCGCTCTATCTTCGAGTTGGAGCAGCACTGCCTCCCCAAATTTCGTCTTCACGATTTGTCCTGCTGTTATTTGGAATGGTGTATCCTTAGGTAGATCAGTCAGTTTCACAACTGGTTTTTTTTCTATAAGAGACACAGCATCAAGTTTAGTCAGGTCCATCTATAAAAAATGAAATCATATAAAATTTGACGATAATTGAAAACGCGGAAACAATTACTGCTTAAAGTTAAAAACTCACCTTTGTTTTTTTTTTCGTCAAAAACACACACACTTTTGGTTGGCTTCTCAGCAAAACTATTCTTTTCGGCTTGCGTTGGCTTCTCAGCAAAACTCTCCGTTGAAATTTTTTTCGGTTGGCGCGGCTTCTCAGCAAAAACTACTCTCTCCCGGCTTGCGTTTGCTTATTTATGTGTGTCTTCCCCACCGTATGCAAAAAAACACGTGTCGTGACTTGTTTTAAGATAGTGAGTTTTTGCAATGGGAATTGCGGTGTGATTTCCTGTTATATCTTCTTACCTTAAGATTATAAGTTTCCTTTTTTGTGTTTGAATTTTAGATTGTAACTTCCTATTTACAACGGGTATTGTAGATAAAAACTTCTTATCTCAAGGCTGTAGCTTCGTGTGCGTTGTTTTTCCCATTTTTGCGTTAGATTGTAACTTCCTGTTACAATGGGTATTGTAGATAACAATTTCTTATCTGCAACGTTCGTAGGAATTCCAGAAAAACAATTTAATTATTTGCAAAGTTTATTTTAAAAAAATATACATTATTGATAAAAAGAAATTATTTTTGTTAATAAAGTCTTGAGATGATTTAAAAGGTCTCCATTAGGACATGGGATATCAAATAGGTTCCAATTAAAGGGTCCGGCTGCAACAAGTTTTTTGGTAAACTCATTATATTTGTAGTATGTGGTGTTTTTGAAAAAGTACATGTGTCCGTCAATGTACTGGAATGCTCCTGTAACATCTGTGGGTAGTCCAGGGAAAATATCTTTTATTTGTCCTCTATTCTGGACAGTTTTCAAGTTCTTGTCATATTCAATATAATTACTGTTATTATAAAATACATATATTTTCCCATGATTGCTTTGAAACATTGTGTTTATTTGAGAATTTTTAGGTATAATTAAATTATTTTCCTCAAGTATTTGTAGAGCGGGAAAATCTGCTACATAGTATTTACAGTCATTGACTGCTATTAAATTATCTGAAGAACTTTGAAAAATCTGAATTACGGAGCCCACTTCTTCAGGTAAATAATCATCGAGTATTTCTGATTGTGAGGGAATAAGTTTCGAGTTCAAATCAATTTTCCATAGGGAATTTTCATTAATAATATATAAATGGTAATTTTCAAATTCACCAGCCATGGCAATCAACATATACTCCGGTGTTATGTCGCATAAATTTTTATCCGGTTCATTTGGTTGATGTCTATGACCAAGTGTCTTTGTAGTCGGTGGTGGTGGCAGCGCTGAACGAGATGTGGGTTTGAAAGGATTATTTACATCTGTATTGATTGGTCCATAAAGAGCTTCAAGTGCAATTTTATCATCCTCATCCAATTTAGGAGCAATGTTGAATTGATACCATGGATACATTATTGCTGCCTCAATATCACTGTGAGCAATTCCTAGGATATGCCCAATTTCATGAATTAATACCATAGGTAGACTAGTCTGATCTTCTGAACTTGATCCATCCAAACTTAAATCCCACTTCTCATCAGCATCAATATGAAGCTCTATACAGCTGTTGTCTTTTGGGAAATAAGCATGTGCCAACACCTTTCCGGGACCATCAAATGTACTGGAGCACTCATCTCTACCTTGGCAATCTGCTCGAAAATAGTGCTTTCCCCGTACAACTGTAATAGTTATATCGGGAGCATAAGGCCGTGTTTTGTGTATTAATTCAAATTTAAACTTTGAACTGTTACTCCACACTTCAAAAGCCTCTTTGGTTACATTAAGATATTCTGGAGTTGCCTGGGGGAAAAACCATTTCAAATCAAATTTTGACCATTTTGATTTAACTCTAAAAGAATGATCATCCTCATCGTCGGAAGCTGCTTCACTTACAGCACATCTTGGTCTATTTAGAAGTTGAATTGTTTTTTCATCTAATTCTCCCGTTGCAGGGATATTATATCTTTCTTGAAAACTCAACAAATAATCCTCAAGTTTAGTCAAATAATTTTCATTTGTGTACCCGAAACGTTGTAAATACTTCATACCGTACTGTTGGTCGACAACACATAGCGCTGGGCAGAGCGCTGCTGCTAATATAATTATTAACATGATCTTCACCCTTCTGTTATCCTTAAAAAACTAATCCCCAAACACATTATTAACAACATATATATTTTTTAAAAAAACCTCCCAAAGACTCAACCCGCGCGCGCCTGTTCACCGTTACACGTGACGTTTGACGTAGCACGTGACGTTTGGCGTAGTACATAACGTTCACCGTTACACGTGACGTTTGACGTGACACGTGACGTTTGACGTGACACGTGGCGTTTGACGTAGCACGTGACGTTTGGCGTAGTACGTAACGTTCACCGTTACACGTGACGTGACACGTTGCGTTTGACGTAGCACGCGACGTGCCACGCATATTTCAGTTCAAATATTATATAGTATGTTACTTTTAAGCCCCCCGGTATATTACGAAATTCGTTACTTAGTAATATTTCAACATAAGTTACTTTTAAGCCCCCCGGTATATTAGGAACCAAAGACTCAACCCTCGCGCGCGCCTGTTATCATCGCAACGGATCCCGATTACGTCACAACTTACGGCGCCTAGCGTACGGTGCGCGCGCGACCCCCCGACATACCTTCTTTGTCGTACGTATTGCAGCATGTAATACCTTTCTTCGCTAGAATAATCAATAGAGCTCATGGTCTACTGTGTTAAATCAATTGCTATTGACGCGTAGGTTGGCGGTTCGATCCGCACTCAAGTCAAAGTTTTTTTAAAATTAAATTCGCGAGCGGACTAAAAATGGCGGCCGAATGGCGGGCGCCTCATGAGGCGCACGACAGATGGCGCGCGCATGGTGCGGCGCTCTCTCTCACACACATTGCCTCCATGACTCTCTCTCTCTAACACACTGTTTTCCCTATACTTGTCGCTGAACTCTCTTAGCCCATCTACCTATTCAATAAAAAAGTGTATTACGCATAGTTTCAATTAAATAAAATACTATTTTCATTCATTTGATTGTGAAAAAAATCTTGGCCATAATAATAATTATTATTTATGATTCTCATCTACCGGGCGTCATGTGACAGCCAACTTTTTCTTTTCTGTTATTCAGTTTCGTCCATGTTACAGTCAACTTGGGACTTTATTATTACGTCAGAGTGTTTTGCATGCAATATTGTTACGTATTGGTTGTAACTTTAATTGAATTTGAAATTGGTAATGAAGTCAGATATTAGAAATTACTGGTGTAGATTTTTGTTAGTTCTACGTTTAATTAAGTCTACACTCTGACGTGCACTTACAGATGCAGACTCTATTCTAGAGAAACGACCGTAATCGTTTAGATCTGGGATACTGCATATACAGATCGAATATACACAGAAAACAGACACGATTGAATTGATTGCATAAATTAGTCAATTTACGGAAAACTATAAATTTTCGTCGACTAAACATCAAATAATGAACAATAAAGGGTTCATTTGAAAAATAGATAGGGATAGAAAATTTTATACTAGAAAGTGGTAACATCGATTTTGTTGGTGGTTGAATATGCATTGTATCGTGAAAGCCTGAAATGTGTGTATGTATGGATATTGGGGTGGCATTCACTAGGATCTATTGTGCCCCATTTCTTTTTTCTACCTAGTTTCTAAGGAAAGGACCAGTGGTGCATTTAGTCCTATTTCCTGGAGGAGTTTTTGGTTAGTATCCCTCTTTTATCCAGAAGTCTCCTAGGTGTCCTAGTGTCCTAGGATTCTGTATTGCTATGCATCTAGAAAGGTTTGGAATGGAGGTGTCTTCTTCCATTCCACAGAA
Source organism: Lochmaea crataegi (assembly GCA_947563755.1). NCBI lineage: Eukaryota > Metazoa > Arthropoda > Insecta > Coleoptera > Chrysomelidae > Lochmaea > Lochmaea crataegi. The sequence continues at coordinate 28,044,277 of OX387426.1, forward strand.
TCCACATTCTTTATGCTCCGCTAGTACCTATACATTTTCTCCTGGGTTATTTTGCGAATGTTTTCAACATTACTGCTCTTGCTAAAAACGACTAAATCGTCCGCGAACAGTCGAGCTTTTAATGGGGTTTGAAGGTCTTTAATGATATCATTTATGGCTACAATAAATAATGTAGGACTCACCACCGACCCTTCAGGAATTCCATTTTCTTGATTTTTTGGTGATGATATCACTCCGTGTGCTTTCAGTTTAATTATTCGATTGGTCATAAAGTTATTTATGAAAGTTAGACAGTGACCGTCAATTTCTAGTGATTGTAAATATTTAATGATTCTGTATTTCCATGCAGTATTATATGCCCTTCTGATGACAAGAAACACAGCTAAGAATTTTTGTTTCATGGCAGTTCTTAAGAAATATTGTTGGGATATCATCTGGACTTGCACTCGATTCTTTGGAGGAATTTAATGCTTCTTCGTATTCTTGGTTTGTGATAGGAACATTTATTGGGTCATTGTTTGCTCCTATCGGTATTTGTTTGCTTTCTTCAGATTTTTTAGTGCGAATGAAAATTTCTTCGTACATGATACATGTACATGATCGTTGTTGATACATTTCAGTCAGTGCTTCAGTAATCTCTCGACTATTTGAGGTAATTTTATTGTCAACATCGAGACAGTTTATTTTATAATGGTGTTGCTTACCTGCAATTCTTTTTATATCCTTCCAAATATCACTCATGGGAGTAGAGCAGCTTATAGTCTGAACATTGTATTCGTGATTGTTTTTTAGCAGTATTTATTGTAAGTCTAGCTTTGGCTCTGAGTTTCTTGTATTCTACTTTGTTCGCTGGGGATTTTATTCTTTCATATTTTTTGAAAGCACTTCTACTTAGCTTAAAGGCCGCTGCGCATTCCTTGTTCCACCAGGGTACTGCCATGTGGTGTCGTATTATTGAGGTTTTACCAATAAAGGTCTCTTCTGCTTGCGTGATTATCTTTGTAATCTCTTTTAGAGTTTTGTCAACGCTTTGTTTCATTGTACACTTTTCAATAAATGTGTCGATATATTGTGCAAACTGATTCCATTTAGCATTATTTAGGATCCATTTAGGTGTGGGTTGAGTATCTCCGGCATGTTGGTTATTTTCTATTATGATCGGATAATGGTCACCGCTGTACGTGTATTGCATCGTCTGCCATGAGAGAGTGGTGTATAGGTAAGGTTTTCTTGTACCCAAATACTGTCTGGTTTCCGTTCAGGTAAAATAATTTGTAACATAGATAAGTTGTTGTAGAATTCATTTATGTTCCACTGAAGTATTCTTTTAAAAGGCATTTTTGATATTTTTAACTAATAAAATTTACAGGTTTCGGTGTCCGTAGTTTCCGTGGTTACTCGAAGGCATTTCAATGGGGTCTTTTTAAGTCTCGTACTTTTATTTTTTGAGATTTCTCTTGTAAATAGGGATGAATTTTTGTTAACATGTCAACTAGGGCTGTATGGTTTTCGGTGTAGTTATTGACAATGGTCAGTTGGTCTGCTGAGCCTTTTATATTAGCCAATCGGTAGGTATGTGATTTGATTGTAGTTTAAAATCATTGGGGAGGCCTGGTGACTTATAAAATCCTAGAGTGTTGTACACGAGTTTTCTGGATCAGGTGACTTTGTGGTGGTGGTGCTTTGTTCTTTTGAAATGTGCGGTGATGTAGTTGGTTCTGGAAAATGAATCTCTGCTTGTTCCGTAGGAGTTGGAGTTGTTAAGATTTATTCAATATTTCTCTTTGATCGTAATTCTGACTGATGATATTCCATTGGCGTGTTTGTAGGGGGTTGTTCGTACGATTGAGATTGGTAGCAAGTTGTCTCCAGTGTTGACTCAGTGGTTTGGGTATTAGATGGGTTGTTATTACTGGAGTGGGGTAGTGGTGTGGATGGGGTATTTTGATTTGATTGTCTGTTTTTTTCTTTTTTATTTGTAAACTCAAGTGGACAGCTTGCTGCCTGGTGTCCTGTTTGAATACAATTGTAACATAGGGTGCCACGTGCTAGAAAACTCTATATGATGTGATGTCATGTTGATAATAATTGAATCTGGGATTGCAGCAGATGTACGAGAGGTGAATACTTGTCTACGGAAACTTAAGATGTGCCTTAATTCTGGTAGTGATGCATTAATTCTTAAGGTTGTTACTGGAGAAACCAGAGTAAGTCCGATGCTCTGTAGTTCTTTGATTAAGATGTCGTTGGGTTTTGTAGGACAGACATTAGGCAGTATTAGTCGTTCTGATGGAGTTACGTAGCGGCGAGCGTATTACTACATTTTTTACCTCTAAGTTCCCTTCGTGGTCTATCATAAAAGTTTCAACTGTATTTCTTGATGACAGGTATATACATATTGTTAAGACTTTTGATTAAAATATTTTGTATCGTAATCTTATAAGCATTCTGTTGTCATGAAATCAAGTTTTTGTTGTTATTAAAAAAGTAACGAGAGATGTCAATTTTTGATATAGGTTAACAAAAATTAAATAAAACTATATAAAACCCAATTTCGAAAGAATTAATCCCGAGACGGGAAACTATAACCAAAACATTTGGTCCTTTGAGCCAGGATTAGTTGCTGCAATTTCAGTGGTGTTTTTTTTTACAAGTTCAACTAAAACTTTGTAGTTTCACGATAACATAACCAATAACCGATTACGAAAATTGTTCATTTCTTCAATAAGCGTATTGTAGATTATTAAAATTAAATTAAAAATGGCTCCGAAAGGTTTAGGAACACTAATAAAAAGCTGGAAATGCGATTGGAAATGCAAGTATCTTCTATCCACGAATTCGAACAAGTAAAAGGTGAAATCGAAATAATTACGCAATTAGCAGATCCTGAACAGTTAGCGGAGCGAGAAGCTTATGAAAAAACATATTTTCGTGCATGTGCCATGGCGAAAAATATAATTTATGAATATTATAAAGAAATAAACCAAAGTAATGGATCTAATAATTCAGTAAAAAGTGATTCTCATGAAAGTAGATTTCATTCAGGAGGGAAATTAACTAATATTAAACTACCCAGATTCAATTACTCAAATTATCTGGCCAATATGAAAATTGGCTTGAGTTCCGCGACACATTTGATTCGCTTATACATTCTAATCAGGGTATTAATAAAATTCAAAAATATCATTATTTGAGAGCATCGTTAGAGGGCGGAGCCGCTCAAGTCATTTGTAACGCGTTTAGTTGGGCGTCAGATTGTAACGACTGCTCAGGTAAAGAGCACCTCGGGCGTAGATTCTAGACCAGAGCTAATAGGAATTCAAGTTACGTTAAGTGAAGCGAAGATAAGTGCCACCCTGAATACTACTAGTTTTACAGTTTCACATCAACTTTATCAATCGATAAACCCTGGAATCTTGGAAGGTGATAAATACGAACAACGTTATTAAATTTACAATAGTATAATTAAAATAAAGTGTAAATTACGATTTGATAAAAAAAACATATATAAAAAAATGATATCTAGTTATGGACAATTTTTTTTATGTTGATCTGGTAATGGTAATGGAGAGGTACTTTCCTTTTCCTCTTTTACTATCTTGGGATCTCCATGATTGAGAGAATCATATGGTCTTATTCTCGGAACTTGTCTCGGGAAACTCTTAAGGTTATATATAAGATAAGATGGTTGGCAAAGTACCTACTCCACAGTTTCAGACAGAGCGAAGTGCTCCAAAGTTCCATACAGGACAAAGTGCTCCAAAGTTCCAGACAGAACAAAGAGCTGGAAATACAATTGTCTCAGAAAAAAAATTAACAGAATGGAATAAAATGCAGGATATCTGAAGATTGAGATTAAAGTAAAACTTAAGCAGTTAACATACAATTTAAATAAAATTTATTCAAAAACCTGTATTTTAATAAAAAAAATCATCAAAGAAAGCAAATAAGAAAAACAATAAAATCAAATAATTTATTCTCTACCGGTAAATATAGACATATATTAAATATGTATATATTTTAAAAAGGTTTGAAATATCTTCAAATATATTCAAAGAGAATATAAAAGAACCAATAAAAAACAAAATCATATCGATATATATTGCTGGTACTGGAACGACACATTGCTAAATAATAAAAAAAAAAGAAATATGAAAGTGGAAAACTACTATGTAGGCGGAAAGCAAAATGATAAAGAATAGTTAACATACATTTAAGCGAAATAACTTACCATTCACATGAATGCACTTTTTAAAGATAAGATAACGTTTGGCTTCAATAGCACATGTTCACAGGAAAGAAGAACGAAACCTCTTTGCCCCTGTTTAAATACACGAAATCATATGAGAGATAATAGACTTACGTCTCATATTCATGTCAAGCTCAGACGCTTTGACCAGGAAAGGAATTTACATTTCAATAGTGAATTCTTAATCAACATTTAATTAATAATTGATAGAAGAAGAGTTAAGAACGATGTCGAAGTGGGACTAACAAATAGCAGTAGATATTTTCACCACAGACGGAACTCGTTCGGCCCGGATTAAAACGTTGATTTCGACTCTTTATCGACAGTAAATGTATTCAGCCTCGAAACATTTCTCGGTGCTGGGCATTAGAAAGGACTGGCTATTCGCCGCCCATACGATACTTATTAATCGTTCTAAATTAACGTAACACATTCGCTCATTAGAATTTTCGGCAGCAAATTATACTGTGGCTTGGGAGACGTTAATAAACAGATACAATAATAATAATTTACTAATTCACAATCATGTGAAATCAATTTTCAATATCCCAAACTTAAACCAAGAATTAGCTGCTGATTTACGGAGTATGTTGGACACATTGTCAAAGCATTTGTGGTCATTGAAAGCTTTAAATCAACCTACAGAATATTGGGATACTCTTTTAATTTACGATACTAGCAATAAATTAGTCAAGAATACAGCTCGAGAGTGGGAAAAGCACACGGTTCAACTAGTGAATAAAAACAATGCATCTCCACGCTTAGATGATCTGAAAATTATTTTAAAAAAATAGAAAATAAGGCTGATCTTTTAGAAACACTCATGTCAACTAAGGACAGTAAGAATCCGAGAATAAAAACCAATAGTTATTTTAGATATCGAAGAATAAATATATTATTAAACGCTTCACAACTAAGTTTTGAAAAATATTTTTCAAAAACAGTGACCGTTCAACTTAAGATGCAACAACTACTTCCCGGGCTATATGTCCCGACAGACATTGAATTACACTCCTAAGTCAAACGAAGTCGGTATGATCTACAAGATTTAATTCTGGTTTGTAATTAGAAGGGACAACATAACTTGCAGACCGGTTTCAAATGATTGACTAACATTTGTCACCAAAAAAGAAATTAACTTGTTAAATCGGGAGACCGAGCTGCCCAATTAGTTGGGCCCCCTCTTCCGATCCATCTGTTCTCGAATTCGGTATTGAGATGATCTCGTATAGGTGCAGTATTATCAACAGGTGCACCATCATGCAAATACCACATTTGTCGCCAAATATTTAGGGAACTTCTTCTTATGAAAAAATAAAAATTTACACTATTTCTTAAATACTTCTCACTTCATTCAAGAACACTATAAAATGCAGGCGACAATTACTGCTATTTTTAAGAAATAAACCATACAAACGGTGAACGACTGACGTTTATGTCAAATTTTGTCGCTTTCTGAGAAGTTGTAATGGTTTACAATAAATATTAGAAAATCACTCTGTTTTTATAAACTTTGGGAAAAGGGAATGCTCAACAAAAATATAAGTCACCTAACCTAAGATTCTATTTGTGCTATAAAATACAAGGTGTTCCATTTGAAAGAAGAAAGATAATGAAAGGTCCGAGTTTCCGTCCACCCTGTATACAAACGAGAGAATAATTAAAATTTCATCGAATAAGGAGATATTGCATCATATTACGAAACTATGTTGAGCAAAATACATTTTTTTTTCTTTAAGATACAGTAAGCTACAGAGCATTGATTAACCTACGATTTGTACATAGTGAGTCCATACCTTTCAAAGGGCTTTGTATTACGTAGCAAAACCTTATATCAAAGGTTCAAAAAAATGTGAGCAATCCGAATTCAGTAAAATATACAGGTCTTCCCATTTCATATGTTTGGTTTGTAACGCAGTATATAGTTCCAGATAATTCCAAATTATGCACCTTAAAGACATCTACTAATTTTCTTAATAACATTTTTTTGGAATCTCTTAAAATAACCCATATACCGAACTTTGTCGTAAGATTGGTACTCAAACAAAATGTTGATTTATTGAAAAAATTATAAAAGTAAAAAATTGTTTCTTGAATAAATATTATATAAAAGCCTATTGATTAACCCGAAAAACAGACAGATATTGAAGAGTATAATTTTTTTATTTTTCATTTCACGTTCGCTTGGACAACTTTTCACAACTCACATTATTACCTATTCAATTATTTCATTCTTCTCTCCGTTAGTGGACTAGTGTCTTTTCAAACAGCTGTCCAAATAAGTACTTCGTGAAAGGCGTGTCTTAAATAGGTCCGGAAACAATCCATGTCCTTCACTGCGTAGAATAGCTGGGGCATGCTATGTTCACTCCACTATAAATTTTGTCTTCGTTTATTTAGTTATTCCACCTGTCGCTGATAGCGCTACGTAATCGAGGATCTGTCAGATTTCAATAAGACCGCCATTTATATAACCTCCATTTTATATTGAAGATACGCCATTGTTAAACATTGTTTTCGTTCGTGTATTGTACGGTTATTTTTATATTAATTTGTATAAACAGATATTTTTGTGCTTTTTAGTGATTGTGTTTATTAACATTAACATCATGGTTCAGTACTGTATTGTTCCCACTTGTAAGAATACAAGTAAGGATGCTAAAATGCATCTCCTTCCTAAAGACCCAGAGGTAGGTTTGTAAATAGATTTGTGTTTGATTTAATGTTTTTTTACACTAAATAGGTGGGATAGGCCGAATATAGATTAATAATAATTTGTGTACCAATTTGATTACTACATTATTATCACTTGATATACTATTATTGATAGTAGGTATGTGTTGAATAATCGATTCAAAATATATTCAGTGAGTTCAATTACTCTTAACTTGCACAATAATCAGGTCATCTGCAGCATACTTCAAATCTGTCTCTTTTTTTGTGTTTAATAACACATAAACAAAACCCAGGCAATGGATTCAAATAATTCAAAGAGAGGATATCCCCATATCAAGGAGAAAAAATTCTCGAATATGTGCTATCCACTTTTCCGAAGAAATTATGTTCGCTGCACATCATAATAGAACAAACTTGATAGCTAATGCAGTTCCAAAGTTATATATACCAACACCAACAAAAAGTATGGAGAAATTACCTGAGGAGAACCAGGAGATTGTTGAACTACAAGGTAATGTACAATAAGATTCCAAAAACTACTACATATATTACATTACTAGAGTATAAAGTGACCCATTTCACAAGTGGTTATAAAAAAAAATGGTTTTTGACAGATAGGTATAACTAAAAATTGTACTTATTGCTATTACAGGTTCAGAGTCATATTCTTACATTGCTACCTGCAGTACTCCAACTACCTGCAGCGCTCTACCTACTTCCAGCACAAAGCTTACTACATTAAAGACACCCAGCAAACGTAAAGGTAATTTTTTAAAGTATGTAAAATGTTTATTGCAATAATACTAGTATGTGAAAAAAGTACATATAATAATTTTTTTAAGATATTAAACAAAGATTGAATTTACTGTGCCATGGAAATTGTAGTAGAGCCATACAGCTAACCCCCAAAGCTAGAAAGTTTTATGGAATTGCCAAAAACATGGTTTCGCTAGCCAGAAAATTTGACAGAAAACATTTTAGTGTACGAAAACAACTGTTTGAGATTAAAAAAAGAGTTGAATCTGGTGATTTCATGATGGATAAAGTAAATTATACCACCTTGAAATTTTTACAATCCCAAATTGTTATGCAAAGCAAGAAAAGTAGGGGACGTCGTTTTAGTATTGAGGACAAGATATTCTCATTATCTTTGTTAAAACAAAGTCCCAGGGCATATCGTCTTCTTCAGAAAACTTTTGCTCTGCCCTCAAGGAAGACATTGATGAAAGTTTTAAGCCAGGTGCCATTTGAAATTGGATTGAATTCTCACATTCTTGATGCTCTGAAGATGTCTGTGTCAAAAATGGAGCCAAAAGATAGAATCTGCTCCCTTATCTTTGATGAAATGTCCTTGGAACCAGCTTTGAGTTACAATAAGAAAACTGATTCAATTAATGGGTTTGAAGATTGTGGTGAAGGCAAAAAACAAAAATTTGCAGATCATGCTATGATTTTTATGGCTAGAGGTTTGCGAAAAAAATGGAAACAGCCCATTGCTTATTTCTTCTCTGAACATGGAATGTCTTCTCCTGACATAGTAGAGCTATTAAAATGCTCAAAGATGAGACTGAGAGGACATTTCAATTGGCAGGGAAAGAAAATAGGTTGAAAGGATTTTCTATAAATGGCGAAGAAATTGTTCCCCTATATGATGTACCTCATTTATTAAAAGGTATACGAAACAATTTGCTGGACAATCCAGCTTCATTTACTTGGAAAATGGTATACAGAAGGCTATGTGGGGAGATATAATTCGTTTGTATGAGTTAGATGTAGGAGATACCAAAATGTGTTACAAGCTTACTGATGCCCACATTTACAAGAAAAAAATAAAGAAGATGAAAGTGAAGCATGCCTCACAGGTTTTTTCACAAAGAGTATCTTCGACAATCAGGGGTATGGGCCTCAAGGTTCACGAGTCAATAATATCAAAACGTATACGCATCAAAAGTTCACTTGTCCCAGGGTGCTAATTTTTGAAAATGCGTGAATTAATTCGTTAGTGAAACGATTCACCTTGTAAAATTCACAAGTGAACCACATTTGCTATTCTTGAGTAGGTTGTGAATTTTCGGTTAACCGATTTCACATGTGAACAAAATAAAGACGAATGTCGGGAATGAATATAATTCCAGCAAATCAGAAGAGAGCGATTTATGATGGCACGGCGCAGCTGTCTTCATTCCTTGACAGTTTTCCTTCAAAAATAAAAATAATAAGTGTTGTTACTTAAATCTCGGGCGAAATGAACAACGCTACGCAGAATTGGTAAGTTAAATTATATTTTAAGTATTTATAAGAATGAAATACTTAGACTGGAAATATTTCAGAACAAGGCTAGATCAAGAAAAGAAAAGAACTCATAAGCAGAAAGAGACTTTGATCGAATGAAAAATGAACCAGAATTACGGAAATGCAAATTTAGTCAAACATTCGCTAACAAAATGGCAACTGATAAATGGAAAACTATTGCTGCAAAACTAAACAGCATTCCCGGAGCCAATAAATCGAAACGTTTGAATTCGTTATTTATAAATACGGTATCCTCATACGCAAGATATTGACTCTATCATTTTTTTTCTAATTGGTCTTGCTGCAGTATTATTGGATATTTATCTCATTACTTAGAAAAGTAACTTGGGGCTGCTTGTATAAGTTGTAGTTACCATGCGATCAAATTTGACCGGTTGGTTCGTTTTCACATTTTATTTCATGAAAACACAAAAGCGTCATAAATTCTAATGTCATGATATAAAAAGTCGTGACTTAATTTCACGTGAGAATGAACCTAAAGACATAACCAATTGAATAATTCTCATCCAATGTTAACTACAGCTTATACAAGTGACCCTCTGGCCCGATTTTTATAAAGGTAGTAGCCAACCTCCGGTTGAGTTTTGAACATCCGGTTAACAGCCATCAGTTTTATGAACTCTAGCGAGCTTCTGGTTACCCAACCAACAGTTGAAAGTAGTTCCTGTATATTGACAGCCCTTCGATTGTGGTTCCAACCAATCAACAACCAGCATTCAATTTCATATTTTGAGATTTTTGACTTTGGTGGACCTCTCAGGAGAAACACGAGCTCATTAAAACATATAAGAAGTAGAGTCTCAATATCTTCTGTATGTTCCTTGTGGTGTATTCATTATTCTTTTTGTTAAATTTTTTTTGAAATTAACAAAAAGAATAAAGTAGTCTCGTTTACATTTTTTAGTTTATAATAAAATTTTTAAAACAAAATGTAGCATCATCACGGTGCAAAGCTATTGATATGGTCAAATGGGTCGCAAACACTGTCGAATTCTTACTCCAATTTCTACAATTTATTTTATTACCTATTTGGTTCAATATAAATTTCCTATGGTGCATATTAAGACGAACTCTCTCAGCTCTAGGGTCTTCATCAGATGTGGATGTGGCAATGACTGATTCCATTTCGTCTGTTGGTTCTGTCAATGAATTGGAGAAATAGTAAAACAAAGTTGAAAGCTCGAAATAATTGTACGAAACTGAAGTTATGTTAAGATTGTTATATGACAAGTTCGATTCTCGGTTAACTTCTACTTCAACTAGCGGTTGTCTCAAACTACACCGGAGGTGGAAACTCAAACCGGACAATATAAAACTCAAAAGTCTAGTTAACTGTCGATTAAAACCCAACTAGGCCCTTAATGATATAAATACAGGATCAACATTGTCAATATTGATTTCTACCGTTATTCTAGAAAATTTCTTATATAGAGTAACACTGAACACAGTTTACACTCACTACACCAACACTACCACTCTACACTATCTTTCGAGACTGAACGTATACTTTAATTTTCAGTATCTGGAAAAGATAACTTGGTTATCGAAACGCGCGTAGATAGTGTAAAGTGTTAGAGTTGGTGTAGTAAGTGTAAACTGTGTTCAGTGTCGAGTATCGCCAACGGTTCCAAAATTCCGAACTGAGTATAATAAAGTAAATTAAAATTAGAATTAAATTCCACTAATAATTCAAATCATCTTTTGCGTTCTATAAACGCATTGAAGAAATAATCGAGAATAATAATTTTGAACTAGTTTTTTCACAACTCTTGACCGTTCCATTATTCTAAACAACAAATGCAACGCAAAAACAATATCCAGTGACGTCGTCAGAATAATTGAGTGACATGAGTCTCGCGTGCTACCAAACATCCCTGACACCTTGTTACGGCCATAGTTGCTGCATTTCACATACTCCATGCAAATTCTCTTTCCGAAATGAATATTAAACTGACACCTAGAGAAATTGCTATAGCGTAAAATGTGTCTGTCTGGTCATGCCATGATACCGAAAAGAAATTATGATGGAACAGTGTCTGGCTCGTTTATACAAATAATTATGAAAACAGTTTTGACGGTTGTTGTTCCTAGTTAATTTGATTTTTTTGGTTTCTCTCGCGTTGTGTACTCGTTAATTTTTGAATTTTATTTGTAAACTGCAAGCTTTGTTCTTTTATTTGAAAAGTAATTCTAACTTTATATCTATGACACCAAAAATAATTATTCGTTGTTTTATAAGCCATGTTAGAATTTTGTATAAAGGTGGATTTATGCAGCAACATTTGATAATTATCAACTAGATATCAAAACATTTTATTACGGTGCTCCAAGTGCTGTTTATACCATCTACAAAGCTGATGACAGCAATTATATAAGTATGTATACCTATATAATGTCAACGTTACATCATCTGACACTCGCCCTGAGATAAACAAGCGTTTTCTGCACTATATAGGTACACGTTATTCTTAATAGTAATTTGATTTAGTGCTTTTTTCGACGTTGTTTTAATTGCTTAGGTATTTTAAAAGCTATATTTGACTGTTTATAATAAAAAGGATCATTAAATCAATAGAAAACAGCAACTTACACATCTAAAATCTATCCAAATAATTGTTTATCCTCAGGGCGACTGTCAATAGTGTCAAATTGTCAGTTGGTGGACATGCCCTATAAATACACCATAAAAATTAACATAACTATTATCGAACAATTTTTGCTTCAGTATTAGCTACAAAACAACGTTTTGGCTATTAGAAATTAGCTTTATATTATGTTACAGGTTCCTGATTATAAACGGTTTTATTTTGATTAACCTGTTTGTTGTTTGGGTCAAATTTAGTAATTGAAATTTCACCCCCTTCCTGTTGACATATTGATCTGAAATTTGGTACACTGCTTTAGTTGTGATAACAATACAATTGTCTACTCAGAATTATTGTAAATCCAAGATGGCCGCCTCCACAAAATGGCGGATCAATTTTTTTTCAACTCCCTCAATATGTAGGTATATCAAATGAAAGGGTTTGACTAGTAGAATACACTACATCATAAGAAAAACATTCAAGATGGTCGCCACCACAAATTGGATGATTTCATATTTGTTACAATACCCATAATTTGGGTAATAGGTATTAAATGGAAGGGATTTACAAGTATAACTAAGTGCATGGCGGATCATAGCGTTTTTAGACATTTTATACATTAAAACAGAAATACAAGCATCTGATCAAAACAAAAAACTTTGTCAACTAAGAATCGGAATTCAGGCATGAATTTTCCACCCAAGTCAAGGTGTTGAGGACTGTGTGGCGTAAGGGTGGTTAAAATGTTTTCCCGTCAAGACTTCGGCACATCTTGTTGTGATTAAAGCCTTAGCCCTCTATTGAATTTCTTGAGAGGTCGACCGTTATTATGCTCATTACTGTTGAGAACAAAATGGTAACAAATAATAATAAAACAAAAACTGAAACACTAAAAGTAGAATGATAAATATTGAGTAAATAAATAAAAACTAAAAACTTGGGAATAAAATAAGTCGTGTGAAATGTTTATCAACAGTCAAAAGCATATAATTACAAATGATTTTTATATATTTACTCAGGCTGCAATACGCCACACTATTTTATTATTTTATTTAGATTGATGAGGAGAGTGGTGTGTTGACTGGTACCTAAGATCTATCGAATTATTTTTTAGCATTTAGTTCATTATCCACATCATCATTATCTTTATTTCCAGTAGTACTAGCCCAAGGACATTGATAATTGTTCGAAAAGATTTTATAACAAATTTCGAGAGCTTGTTGCCTATAAGCAACAAGCTTGAGAAAGTTGTTAAAACATTTTTGAGCATTTATCAATGTTTAACTTAAACCGTTTAACTTAAGCTTACAAATTTTACTTTATTTATAATTAGTACTTCTTATTTTAAATAAAAGAATAATGTTTAGTGCTTTCATTTAGTTTTCCTTCCTATTCAACTTTGTATTTAGTGATTTTGATTAGTAGAATAGTAGGTACTGGAAAGTATTTTGCTGAGTTAACTTCATCCGAGTTAACTGTGATTCTAATTATAACAGTCACTGTAATACGAATTACATGATTTTCACCTGAATTCAAGCATATGTAAATTGAGTAGACAATATATATATATAATGACGTCTCAGAATTTAAAATCTCGTTGTGCCCAACACAAAAGTGATGCACGATTAAAAAAACGGAAATGTGCTTTAACAGAACATGTTATAGACAAAGTACATGACATTGATTTTGATAATATAACAATCCTAGATACTGAAAAGAATTATAGTAAACGAAAATTTTTAGAAATGTATCACATTAATAATACTAAGGACCCAATGAACAAAAAGTCTGACGTTGAATCACTCAGTAAAATTTACACATATTTAATACATTACAAAAATGTCCAATCAAGTAATGAAGGTGAATGTTCTTTTGATTGATGTTTTGAGTTTGAGAATAACAAATAGTGAGAGATTTGTTGTTTTTTGACAAGACAAACATTATTTTTATAGTAACAAAATTTACAAATAAACAAGAACAGCTTTTTGGGGGTGCAAATGATTTCCATCCAATCGGGCCTCAATGTGAGAGGTTGAAGTCCATACACCAGATCATATTCTTTGAAGAATCTTTTATTTTTATAAAATTAGAACAATAAATCAGACATGATTGGAAATCCTTTGAATCACTACGGGGGTTTTTCTTGATTTCATCACAATAATATAATGCTGGAATGGGTTGGTAGTTTGGGAATACCTGACGTGAGAGGTTTTGGAATGTTACTTGACTACTGATTTATTTCGCCATCCCATAATAATTTTACAAATCACAGGTGGCGGCTGTCAACAATATAATGGTCACATAACTGTAATTTCCACAATTTCTTTGGTATTGATGAATGGACATTTCCTTAACAATAATAATTTTTTGAATTAGCACCAAAAATAACAATTTCACATATAATAATATCATAGTAATTTTTAAACTCCCCTCGAAACCAATTATTTTTCAAGACCTTCAGTCGAAATACCACAAGATGGAATCGTATTTTAAAAAACGAAATGTCAGTTTTTACAATTGTAGATAGGAATTAGAACCACACTTTCAGTTAAAATAGATTTATAATTTAGTTGTCATAATGAATTCATAACACCAACTTTAAATATTGTTTTAAAAATGAATTGTTTTCTTGTATTTTTGTGTTACTTTAGTTTTAGTTTATAATCTCACTTACAAGTAAGTTATAATAAAATGAAATGAAATGAAATTTAAAAAAGTTTTTGACCCGGTTTTCCTTTCTTGTAATATTTTAGCCTTGAAAATGGAAGCAAAGATTTCCGAAAGCTTGGTAATGTATAAAAGAGTTCACTTTAGTAAGTAATATATTTTGTGTTTTTGGCTGCATTCCCCGTGAATGAAAGAAAGAATTTTTTTACTTAAAAAGATTTCTTTCTTAATTTTATTTCATATATATATATACAAACAGACAAATACTATTGAGGTTAGCAGCACAAAAGGAAAAAGTGTACTCTTTTTAAATTTCCAAGCTTTCGTAAATCTTTATTTACATGATCAGGGAACTACAAAAGTGAGAAAAAACATAAATTATAAAGAGTTTCATAACTTACGTTAATCGAGAATGATTCCTTGATCTTAACATTGGGAAAAGTGTTAAACAATTAGCACTGAAGAATGAGACAAGTCCAGCTTGCATTATAAGCAATAGCTAACAGTCGCATAATAAAATATATTAAAAATCATTAAAAAGTTAAAATATTAAAAATGAAAGAATCCACACAAACACGTGGATGTTTTTAATTGAACAATGATTGAAAATGGGTTAAGGACAAATTCTTCTTCTTCAGATTGCGAAAATCCCTTTCATACGCTGCGACTTATACAAGTACGACAAGGAAAATATGAGCAAAACTACGTGAAAGAGAGAGAAGACTTGTTAGCCCAGCGATCAGTCCCCTCTACCAAAACAGTTGGTCGTGTATTCAGTCCCCTCCTATTTATTTTAACTGTTGTGTTGCCAAATGTACTTATCTGTAAAAATTAATCCTAATTTTTGTCTATCGTTGTTTTAAAATTTTCAACGGCATTTCAAGCGGCAACAATGTTAAATACCAATAATTGTTAAATCGAAAGCAGTGTACGGATTTTATTTATTGCAGATTGTAATTTGTCCAAATTTTTTCAAAAGTCAATATTACCAATCTCGATTTTCTCCCACTAAATACACCGTTATCCGGTGTTAAAATTCCAATGCAAAATAATTTATTTATTACCTACTTAGAAAGTACCAAACATTCTAAACTGGCAACGCTGCAGCAGAGACTGACTCCCCACTCTGTGAGTAGGTTCACTGTGTTTAGTAGCACAACACAACTATGGAGGGTAGAAGGAAGGAGCACCATCTGAATGTATTAAAAAGTGTCCATCGAAAGGGAACAAATTAAGGTGGCGCCATAGTAGCAAGTGGAAAGATTTCAAAAACAGCGCCATGAATAATTAGAGTAAGTTACAAAATTAAAAAAGGAAATACTACGTAAATAATTGAGATTTTAAATACTGCATATTTCTCAACTACACAAGTCACGAAAAATACTAAATTTTTCAACCCAGCACACTTCACTCAGTTTATAACCCTAAATTTACATCATTTCCATTAGCTACACGAGTGCCATTTCGGTGAATATTCGAATTATAATTTGCGGTTTCAGCTGGACACTTTTTCAACTTGTCTCCCATATAAGATGGTGCTCCTTCCTTCTACCCTCCATAAACACAACCCCACTTAGCATATGATAAATAAAGATGAAGTTACGATGCGGCCAGTCACGAGCGGCGCTACAATCGAATAAGCTACGGCTACATTGATACATATCGCAGCATGTTATTGGCGCTACCAACTTTCAAGTGAATTTTTAAGGCAATAACACCAATCAGATAAACTCTTCTGGTGCGCGAACGCTGCATATGAAGTTGACTTTTTTGGTGCTGTTTGTGTTTTGGTTCGGCCATTGTTTATTGTTTGCATGTTGTGCTAATTGATTCTTTTTTAAAATTTATTATTTTTAATACATTGTTTAATTGCTTCTTTGTGTATAAAGATGGAAACCATCACCCACAAAAACAAAACAAAAATGCAGCGTCCTAGGATGTACTGACACCACCAGTAGTCAGTCTTATTTATGTTACCTATGGTCAGTATCGTTTCCCGAATCCCAAAAACGAATTGAATATGTTACAAACGTGGTTAAATGTAATACAAAGTGAAAGACTAAGTAACATGACTGCAGAAGCTATTTACAAAAATGTGCGTGTTTGCGAAAGACATTTCAGTGATGAAGATAAAGTTAAAATAGGAAAAAGAGGTGTGAAGAGAACAGCGATTCCGGCTTTATTTTTATTAGATTATTAGAAGTTACAGTACCTCTCCTAGTGTGTCAAATGTTGCTACAACATTTAAAGCTCTTCTAATTAACAACTTTCTGTCATCACATTCACCATACTCTAATTGTGAACAGAATGTGACAGGGGGCTTTGGACAATCTTCGGTTTCTCGGTTTTTTCTAAGTGGTGAGTATGTTTCTGGATGTACTCTTCTTGAACCACATATAAATTTGGTTTTACCTTCAAGAATCTCAAATTTTAAGAGAACTCCAGTGGGAAAATGTACAGTTACATTCATTGCGGGATATGTGGCTAAGAAAATTTTGAAAAGTCTCAATTGTAATGATTGCGAAGCCAATCTTTTGTTTAGAGAAAATGATGGCAATTTGGATTTTATTACAGCTAGAACTTATCAGAACTCGCAAATGACTGTACCCGGAACATATATGACATATTTAGTATCAGAATCACTGGCAATGCTATTTTATACAATCCCCGATAGTGTGTCATTTAACCAATATACATGCTACTTAGACTTAGACAACTTTTGACATATTTAAATTTTGTACCTGTTAATTGCAAAATACATTCAGATACAGGTGCAAAATTATGTAAATTTATAGTTAGATTTTGTTTGTACTTCTGGTGTAAAAAGGTAAATAAAATTGCCAGAGGTGATAAACAAAAATTCATGGCATAACTTAAAAGCAAACCAGCTTCATATTTGGTAGATCCGATCAAGTTGAAAGCCCACAACAAGTTTATTGGTAGAAGAGCAAGAAAATTAAAAAATAACTCCAAAAGTAGCTTATAAAATTAGAATTCCTCAATAATAATAGGTGGTGTATATATCTATATAGTTAGCTAATTAAATTGTAATATTTTGTCTTTATATCATATGTTATTTGTTTTCTGTTTTTTTTATATATAATATTGCATAAATTGTCTCAAATGGACAAAGTTGTGTTATAACCAACAATTAAAACTAATTGAGTCTTGCGATATCAACTACAATTGGTCAAGGCAAGTAAGACAGTTTTCCATTGATTTGAATGTATTCGATTACTGGAATAATTTTTCATCATTCAACTTTTCTGTTTTAAAGAAAGACGTTTTAGCTAAATATTACACACATTTTCACAAAGTGGATGTTAATGTTGTGTCTAGGTATTCTCATATTTCTTTATATAGAATTTTTGATATTTCTGAAGCACCAAGTCTGTATTTACAAAAAAAGTTACCTATGCAAGTCACCCGCACCCTGGCTCAACTACGTATGGTTAATGATTATAAAATTAAATTTACGTTTAACGGTATTGTCTATTATATTGACCTGAAATTGGTTTGCTCTATATGTAACAATCAAGGAAAGGAAACACTTCTACATGTTGTTTTTGAGTGTCCCATAAATACTGTGATGAAGCGCAATATATCTTGTTTACAGAATGTAGATGCTTTAATTAATGCTTTGCAAAAGATTACAAATGAGGAAGCTATGGTGATAAGTCAATACATCTGGAATATACTCAAATTAAGATCCTTTATATTAAATGACTAAGCTTTTATTCTTTTATTATTCTCAGTCTAGCTGACTAATTGTATCAAAATATTTATGTAATTTTATGTGTTTGTAACCACTTGTTGCTGTAAGCAAGTTCTTAGAAGCAATAAATATATTATTATACCTATATAATATTTAGTGTATTTTTTATTATTGTATTTTATATCCACACAATTTTACTCTAATTTTGTATGAAAATGGTAAAACCGCTAAACAAATATATAATAATTGTATTTTTATTTAATTGATATTAATTTTTCTTTTACCTATGAACAATTTAATAAAATATAGATTGGATATATCACCTTTGTTTTAATGCCCCATACTATAAAGTATTTATGATCCAATAACTCCGGAATGGTTTAGATTTTGAGGTTGACAACAGGAGCTGGTTTCATTTTAAGTATTTTTTCTGACATTAAAATATCAATTCCCAGTAAGCTAACCTCAAGTTATCACTTTCACCCAACTTTTATCCTATATACAATTTCGTAAAATTCAATGTTGATTAAAACTACAAATTAATTTTGAATTTGGTGTACAAACGTTAGAAGACTAGTCTTGAGGGTGGATAAGGGACATATTAAACAGAGTTGATTTTTTAATGTAATAATAAAGAATATCTTCGAAATCACCACGTGTTTTTAACCTCAAATATCTCAAACCGCTATATAATTAATTGAAGACATTTTAAATTTTACCGCTAACCTTCAAATCGTTATGCGGCCAGTCACGAGTGGCGCTAGTAACTGTATCCCTACTTCTTAACATGGAAGTTGCAATGCTAAGTGGGGTTGTGTTGTGTTTAGTAGCACAAAATATTAACCTACGGACTTAGAAAGGAAAGCTTTATGGACAAGGTCAAATAAAAATAATAGTTCCCGGCCTAACCAGAAAGACGTGAGGGCGCCACTATTATTGTTATGCTTTCAAATCGGCGACGAAACGAAGCCGTTATAACCGACCATTTTGTGTTTGATCGTGCTTTGAGAAGTTCATTCGTAGTATATTGTGTTTTTGTTTCCAACCCAGCTTTTTTAAATATTTTTATTAGACATTGTGTTAGTGATAGTTTGAGTTTGCGATTTTCTTATACATTTTGGTAAGTATTTAAAAGTTACACCACAATCCATATGTGGATTGTGAGTTGAACAAATATTTTATTTTACACTATCACATGAGTGATATCTATAAGGAAACAATGGAATAAAATAATAATAATAATCAAAATAATTTGTTGCAGATAAATTACAAATACTTGTAATAAAATCAAATATGGATCATTTGAATGTAGAATCCAAGAAAAAATGTTGTGTTCCAAATTGCTCTGGTTCACGTGTAATGCTCCGGTTCCCAAAGAACCCAGATCGCTTGCAAATGTGGCTCAGTTTAATTAACAACGAAGACCTTAGAGATGTGCATCCTAGCACTTTGTACAACAATCGTAGAGTGTGTAGCTTGCACTTTGAAGAAAAATCTTACGTTCAGAACTGTGGTAGAAAATTGTTGAAGAAAGATGCTTTGCCTTCGTTATACTTGAAAGCATTTGAAAGTAATATCTTTTTTTTTTTCATCTATTCAAAATATTGGAAGTCGTTGTTTTATGTAAAAATTGATTTTTTGTTTAGGATGTTGAATTAATGGATCCAACAAGTACCCCCGCACATTCTTCTACTAAGACTATTGAGGAAATGAATATGGAGGCTCAAATAGGCATTGCAGAAGCAACACAAGCCTGCCCAATGGCTACTCCTACAACTTCGAGGAGTAAGTATTGTTATACATGTAACAGATATGACTAATCAAATAGAGTATTACACAATTATCCAAATGCAATATTAAATTAAAAGTCAATCATATTTATAATAATGATTCATCTGTAATACTATTACTTAATAAAATTGTTTCATTGCAGAATCAAAAATTTTAAAAGAAGTCAATGTTACTCGTCAGTCAATGTTATCACCAACAGCAAGACATTTCTACAAAAAAGTGGTTAAGGCATCCAACAGAATGGCACAGATGAGCAGTAGAATGAAAAATTTTCAGGATCGTCTAAATTCTGCTCAAAATGCTTGCTCTCAATTCCAAGGCATTAAGGAAAAAGTTAATGAACCTACGTATAATTTCATAATGTCCCAAATAAGGACTCAAAAACAAAGACCAAATGCAAGGAGATTTACTTTGGATGAGAAAGTTTTATGTCTAATCATTTTAAAAGCAAGTGGTAAAGGCTATCGACTCCTCTCCAAGGTTTTCACCTTACCCACAAAGAAAACACTGACAAACCTTTTAAATAAGGTCCACTTGCCAACAGGGATAGATAATCCTTTGATGGAGGCAAAGGTGTCCAAAGAATTGCCAAGTGGGAGCATTTAGAGCAATTTTATATGCTGGATGCAGAGGATGAGGACCAAATTTGCAGCAATTTGACTGATAGCCACATTATTAGGTTAGTTTTTCATTTTTATTTATTTTTGTTTAATATTTTGTATATTTTAAATGATATATTTAATATTTCATCTTATTTTCAGGGGGAAAATTAATAAAATGAAAGTGAAGTGCTGCACTCAAGTTTTCAGTCGACGAGTGGGAAATCTCATGAAGCGAATTTTGAAATGGAGTAAGTACAGCAGTGGCTTAGGGTTATAACTTTTTGGTACTCACTTTAATATTGGCTATAAATCAAATATGTTGATATAATAATTTCATTTTTTTTTTTTAGAAAAGCCCGAAATCAAGCTTGATGAGAAAGCCATTGACACTGCTGAGGCTGTTTTATTTTTTGATGAGCTTTTCGACAGAATAAACTCCAGTCAAAGAATTTCTCCACCTGGAAAACCGTTAAAAGCTGCAGTTAAGTTATCTTCGTCTCATATGCTCTTTTGGAGGCGATGCATAGAAATATTGAAAACAATTAAATATTTTTGTAAAAAAAAAATGCCTTTATATCAGTGCCTTCTGTGAAAAATTTTATTTTCACCCTAGAGGGATTTATATATTTATGTCCTCTGTTATTGGGAGGCAAAAATAACAGATACATAATGACGAGGCCTTTCCAGCAAGATGCTTTGGAAAAATTTTTTGGTAGCATCCGTAGTCACGGAGCACGTGAAATATCACCCACTGCATCCCATTTTGTAACCTCTTTTAAGGCTTTAATTATAAACAATTTTATTTCCAACCATTCGCCAGGAGCCAACTGTCAAGAGGATCACAGTGAGGGAGCTTTAGATAACCTGAAGAGGTTTTTAACTGGTGAGATAACTCCTGACATTAGATTCCCAGGAAATATTGCAGTACCTCATCTGCAAGATGTACCAATAAATAAAAAATCCAAAATTGCATCGAATGTTAGGAGCTATATCACTGGTTTTATAGCCAAAAAAGTTCTTAAACTGATAAAATGCGAAACGTGCAGAAAAAATTTACTCTTCAGGGAGCATAATTCAGATATTGAGTTTATAGAGGCAAGGCAATATAGAAACTGCAACTTAACTGTGCCAGGGACATTTTTCAATTTTATTGTTAGTGAAGCAATGTCCAGATTGTTTTATTTGATTCCAAGATTGAGTAATGGATTGAACGTGACACAAATTCTGGATTCCATTTTGCAAGACAAAATGGAATCATTCAAACTATTGAATTGCTCAAAGCATTCACAGCAAGATAAACTTTTAAGAAAAGTTATAATTAAATGTTGTTTGTTTTGGTGGTGTAGAAGAGTTAACAAAATAGTTAAGGGCAAGGATAAAAAGTTTGAATACCTTGTAAAAATCAAATCACCTGCATCCCATTTTGATCCTATGAAACTCCATGCCTACCACATGTATACCAAGAAAAGAAATGACAATAAATAAATTATAAGTATTATATATTTTGTATTATTTAATCCCATGAAACAAAAAAAATATTTATTTAGGCTCACAATAAACCTAGCATTGTAATCACATGTTGAGAGTGGGAAAAATAAATAACGAATCGAAAAATATGTATAAAACTGCAATACCTTCCAGCAAGAATTTAAACTAACCGGATTCCGAAAAAATAATCAAGCGATTTGCATTTATTACTGCAAATTATTATTCAAGAATCTGACTGGTTCCGATCACAAAACATTAACCTACGTAGGTTAATGTTTTGTGGTTCCGATCCAGTTGTTGAAACATCTCGAAACAACCTATGGCTGTAAATTTAAATTTCCCGGTTGCTGCGCTAGACACGGTTAGGCCGGGAACTAATCTTTTATAAACTGACAATTATATTGAAGTTCTCTTTCTAAGTCCGTAGGTTAATATTTTGTGTTTAGTAGTTTCCCAACATGGAAGGAGTGAGGCTGTTAAAGAAATAAAAAAATACACTCGTTAGGTATTACGTAACCTGTACATCCTTAAATTCATTTTTGTCAACTTGATCGTTTCTGACCAAGCTGACAATTAATTTCTAACTACAATAGGATATTATTTTAGCCATTGTAACTTGAAAATAAAACATTTATTCTTGAGATAAAAATAATAAAGTAATTGGGTATAAAAAACTAAAGATCGATTCCATTGAAAAGAAAAAATAAAATAAGTAGGTACTTATTCTGAACATAAAATATGAACTTCTTGAAAAAATTGAACTAAAAATCCGTTCTAAAGGTAAACATAATTTTATTGAATTAAGTGCTCAAATAAACCACCTTGCTGTGCCAGGCAATAACCAAATCTGTCATAAAGATTTGATCTCATATCTCTAAGATTATTTGGCGTAATGCTGGCACCAACGTGCTGTATTTTCACCCTCAATTCATTTAAATTATTAGCTCTTTCAAATTCATGTTGATAAATGCTACTTTTCAAAAATCCCCAAAGAAAAAAATCATTCTGAGCTAGTTCAGGTGATCTTGGAGGCCATTTAATTGTACAATTAGTACTAATAATTCTGTCGGGGAATGTAAACCTTAAAAATTCCATTACTATCCTTGAATTATGGACTGGACAACCATCTTGTTGAAATCAAATTCTGTTGAGATCAACATCGGGTATGAGGAGAACTGCAGGAATTACATGATTTTGTAATAACTCTAAATATTTGGCGGAATTTAAGTTCCCCTCAATAAAAAAAGGACCTATAATGTGGTCACCTAAAATACCCATCCAAACATTTAGCTTCTGCGGATACTGTGTTCGGATTGGAATGCTTAGATGTTTATTTTCCCGAGACTAATATCTTGTGACGGATGGATTGTGTCTTTGATGTAATGAAAAGGTTGACTCATCGGTAAATAAAATATTTTGTCAGCATTTTGACGTTCCATCATTTCTTCACAGAAATCCATTCGTTTGATATTGTCCTCGGGAAAAATTTCCTGCGTTGTCTGAAACTTGTAACAATGGTACCCGTTCCGTTTTAAAATATTATTCTGTACAGTTCTCTTATCCATGTTGACCTCTTCAGCAATTTGTCTTGTAGAACATGGTTGTCCTGTTTCAACCGCTAAACAAACATTCAATTCTCTAGTTTGCCTTTCGTCGTTTATCGGACGTTCGATTGGATCTTCCGGCGCTGGGCATTTTCTACAGTATGAAACACATCCATATTTCTCGAAATTATTAATTATGTTCAAAATTGTTGTTCGTGAAGGAATTGGGCGATTTTCAAATGCCACAATAAACAAATTAACTATTGCATCAGCCGAATGACCTCTAAAAATACCATTTTATAATTTGCACTTTTTCGCAGGTTTCGTATTTTAATGTGGGCATTGTAGAATGTTTTATTTTCAGATACAACGGCGTGCGCTAACAACCAAGTTCTGTAGCGAAAAGATCACATACGTTTAAATGTGAGTTCTCTATGTAAAGGACACTGTTGCCGGATGAAGGTGTTTAATTTTACCTAATAGTGTATGAGCTCGAAAAAAAGTTTTATTTATTATTCATATCTCTTAGGTTTTGTTTTTTAATTGAAGAAAATTTTAGGTTAGATTATAACCTAAGAAAGTGATTTTGACAAATAATTTGGTAGACAATTTTTTATGAAATAAGTATACAAATCTAAATTAGATGTTTGAATTGTATCGAATATTATTCATTTTGGTCCAAAGTCAGGAAGTAGCTATAAATATTGCTAAGATTTTCAATGCCACTTTTCTTCTTCATACCATTCTTAGTATTGTTAATTTCTATCATTTCAAGAAAATATCTCTTAAGACATATTTTGTTCAGTGTGTAGGACTTTGTGTAAGACAATTTTTTTTCTCACCCTGTTATTCTTAAAATAGTTTTCGTTTCAAGTAAAATAAATTAAATCATGGGTACACCCTAATATTTTAGAAATGCATTTCTCGACAATTATCTGAAATAGATAAGTAAAATATCATAATGTAACGTAGCCTTCGAGGCCACGAGAGGGGAAAGGAAGGTTTTAAGAACGATTTGGGTTTTAGTTGCTAGAAGATAACTAAAGTGTTCACTTGAGCCAGATAAATTTAAATATATAAAATATAATGTGTATTGTGGTGCATATCAGGAGTTAAATAGGTGAGTCTATCTCACAGAGTAATTCAGTTTTGCCTGTTATTTGATATTTGAATTTAAAAGATATTTTATCACATAGAGTATATATATTTGCTAATTATTTTTAATAATTACTTTGTTTAAAGTTCTTTAATATTCAACGTTATTAAGAACATTAATTTGTTGTTGCATTTCCTATTCATCCAATCCTACTGCACTGTGGAGAGTTTGTGCCACTTGCAGTTTAACTCACATACCTATACTGTATTGTGGAGAGTTTGCGCCACTTGCGGTTTGTCCATTCCTGATACAGGGTGACTTCTCACGTCACCCATATCTCCTTCCACCCCCCTGTATTGTGGAGAGCTTGAGCCACTTGCAGTGTAACCTTATTTAGCTGTACTGTGGAGAGTTTGTGCCACTTGCAGTTTAACTCACATACCTATAATGTACTGTGGAGAGTTTGCGCCACTTGCGGTTTGTCCATTCCTGATACAGGGTGACTTCTCACGTCACCTATATCTCCTTGCACCCCCCTGTATTGTGGAGAGCTTGAGCCACTTGCAGTGTAACCTTATTTAGCTGTACTGTGGAGAGTTTGTGCCACTTGCAGTTTAACTCACATACCTATACTGTACTGTGGAGAGTTTGCGCCACTTGCGGTTTGTCCATTCCTGATACAGGGTGACTTCTCACGTCACCTATATCTACTTCCACCCCCCTGTATTGTGGAGAGCTTGAGCCACTTGCAGTGTAACCTTATTTAGCTGTACTGTGGAGAGTTTGTGCCACTTGCAGTGTATTATTATTTTGCTGTACTGTGGAGAGTTTGTGCCACTTGCAGTAGTTATAATATTGTTTGTGGAGAGTTTGTGCCACATATTCCTTACATGCATTGGGGAGAGTTTGCGCCCCTTGCACCTTTCCTAATAACCCTAAATATTTACTATTAGGCATTTATTTTTGATCAAGTGAAGTTTTAACTTTACTTTAGTACTTATATGCATAATCACAGTTCAAACACATAAGATGCACCTTGTATATTATTAATACTTTCATTAATTTTGGGGATTTCAACTATACTAATCGTTAGTTAAATAATTAATCATTATTTATGGCAAATTGAATACTCAGAGTGTTTTTCTATCTAATTCCAGGTACGTCATCTCGGTTGTTCAACCTACTTGGACCATGTCCACATGGACTGTTCAATTAAATCCAGGCATCACGTCCAGTTAATTTCAACATTTAGATTTGTTTTATTATCTATATTATAAACAATATAATGTAAGTACACAGTAAGTAATTAAAAGTTAAATTCTAATTAAATATATCAATCTTTACAAATCACTCATTCTCCTCAAGTCAAGTTTTCCCTCCTTACAATTTATCAGAAGTGGGATAGAGATGACCTGGATTTATTAATTCAATGACATAAAATTACAATGCCGAGATGACACTATTTTTTTAAATGTTATTCTAGTGTTGGGTTTTACTTCGATTTTTTAATGATGTGGACTGTATATTGTGTGTAAGCAAAGCTTACTGGTGAAATAAAATAACATTTCGGTAAAGGTCATGTAATAGGTCATGTAACTTACGTATCACATTTGCAACTAACTACCTGACGGTAGCTCACTCAAATATCTCGCTACTCCGTGCTGTTACAGTATACATCGGGCAGCGGCGTAGCTGAGAATGGGGTTTAACATATATAAAAACTATAAACATTAAAAACTAAACATGGCGGCGGCCTTGAAACTATCCAGTTTTCAAAACAAAAATATAAACAAGAAAAAACTCAATTGTTTTTTTTTGTAAAAATTAAATTATAAGCAAAATTATTGTCTTAATCACTAATCGGAAGAACACAAATTTTAGAAATAGCACGTTTTGTGACACCGTTTACGGTTTTTATAGTCACTACCCGCACAATTCCGTCATGGCCAGGGTGTGTCTGCAGTACGCGACCCATCTTCCAGTTCATAGGAGGCACGTTGTCTTCACGCAGAATAACCATTGTACCAGTATTAATGGTATTTTGCTGTATGGACTGCCATTTCTGACGCTGTTGCAGGAAATTCAAATAATCATTGGACCATCTGGACCAAAAATGCTGTAACATCATTCTTAAGTGCTTGTAACGGGATATCTGAATTTTGTTATCATCAGGAACAGGGGGTTCTGGCAATAGTTGCATGCAAGAACCAATTAGAAAGTGGCCTGGAGTTAAAGGCTCCAAATCTTCTGAATCTTCTGTGAGGGGTAAAAGTGGACGGGAGTTTAGGACGCTTTCAATTTGTGATAAAAGCGTGTAAAATTCTTCGAATGTAAGATACGTTTCATGGACTATTCTTTTTAAATGGTATTTCGTAGAACGAACTGCTCGTTCCCATAAACCTCCCATATGGGGAGAATATGCAGGATTAAAATGCCAAGTGATTTGGGAATTTGTTAAATAATTTTGAACATTTCCATCTTTCCAAAATTTAAAATATTCTCGCAAGTCTTTCTCAGCCTTTGTAAAGTTACTAGACTAGCATTATCAGAATAAATATGGCGACACAACCCACGACGAGATATGAATCTCTTTAGCGCATTAAGAAACCCTTCTGAGGTCAAATCGCTTACTAATTCTAAATGTGTTGCTTTAGAAGAGAAACAAACAAAAACACAAACATAAGCCTTAACATATTTTTTGTTCCTTATTTTGCATTGCTTTATTAAGTAAGGTCCGGCGTAATCAATACCTACAGTGTGAAATGCTCTAGACGGAGTGACTCTAGAGGCTGGCAAATCAGCCATTTTTTGAAAACTATCATAAGGTTTGACCCTAAAACATTTAACACATTTTCTAAGGACTCGTCTTATCGCTTGACGTCCAGAGAGAGGCCAAAATTCCTTTCTTAAACTAGACAATACACTTTGGGTGCCAGCATGTAGTAATTTTTTATGCTCATAATTAATAATTAATTCAGTTAAAGGATTTTTTGCGGGTAATATTATTTGATGTTTCCTGTTATAATCTAAGTTGGCTTTATGAAGTCTACCTCCAACTCTCAGAATTTGATTTGAATCCAAAAACGGAGATAAGGATAGAATTTTGCTCTTATTAGAAATTGGTTTAGATGATCGAAGTTTATCTATTTCAGATTTAAAACTGTCAGACTGAACAAGTTTTATTAGAACAATTTTAGCATGATCAATTTCAGTAACTGTGAGTTTACCTAGTGTTCTATCTTCCAATGATTTTTTACAATTGAAAGCAAAACGGAGTAAGTATGCAACAATATGTAGTAATTTTGTATAACTTGAATATTTAGTCAATATATCAAATTTACTCGATACAATATTTTCTAAAGTAGTACAAGATATTACATTTTTAGTTTCAGGTAAATCACTAACGTGACTTGAAATACCTTGAGGAAGTTCCGGCCAATCGGCAGGATTTGATAGAAATGATGGTCCTTCCCACCATAATTTACAATCACCTATTTTGGGAGGTTCGACTCCCCTGGAAACAAGATCCGCAGGATTTTTGCTGGATGGTACATATCTCCATTCATTTTGATTAGTCTGGGTCTGTATTTGAGAAACTCTATTCGAAACAAATGTTTTCAATGTGCTTGGTTCTCTTTTTATCCAAGCTAATGTAATAGTAGAATCACACCAGTACAGAATTCTATCGAAAGACAACTTTAAAGACTACTTTTTTGCTTAACAGAACTCCCAGAAGTGCAGCCATAAGCTCAAGACGTGGCAACGTTACCGTTTTTAGAGGTGCTACTCTGGATTTTGCACATGCTAAACGCGATAGATGCTCACCCTTATCATTTTTTGATAATAAATAAACTGCAGTTCCATAAGCCGACATGGAGGCATCGCTAAAGCAATGCACTTCTATTATGGAGTATCTGGTAATTAGTAAATGCCTTGGAATTTCAAGTTTATTGATTTCGTAAATATTTTCATAAAATTTAAGAAATGAATCAACATATGACTTAGGCAATATATCATCCCAATCTACTTTCAGAGACCATAATTTTTGTAATAGGATTTTTGAGATTATAGTTACTGGACTAATTAATCCTAATGGATCGAAAACCTGTGATATTATAGATAACACAATTCTTTTAGATAGTTTGTTGAAATTAATTTTTGTTGCAGAATAACTAAAAATATCTTGCTCTGCGAACCAAAAAATTCCCAAAGTTTTTGTGCTATTTGTATCCTTCACCATAAATTGTGACGAGTTGTAATTTAGTTTCAAGCTATCAAAAATTCTAGGTTCATTTGAGGTCCATTGTCTCAGAGGAAATTGACCTGAATCGAGTATTTTTATTATATCTGAGACCAAATTTACAGCGCTATCTACATCATCAGAACCAGAAATCAAATCATCCATGTAAAAATCAGCTTCAATGACTTCACTGGCCTGCGGAAAATTTTTTGAATTTTCTATAGACAATTGTTTTAAGCAACGAGTTGCCAAAAAGGAACTAGGACCTAAACCGTAAGTAACCGTTTTAAGTTTATATTCACATAACGAATGCGAAGTATTCTCGCGCCATAAAATGTTCTGATAAATGCAATCATCGGGATGTACATTGATTTGTCTATACATCTTTTCGATGTCGGCTGTGAATGCAATTGCATGTCTACGGAATCTGAGTAAAATATGGAAAATGTCTTGTTGTATGACGGGACCTACCATCAATACATCGTTTAGAGATAAGCCGGTACTGGATTTACACGAGCCGTCAAATACGACTCTTAACTTAGTAGTTAATGAATTTGATTTTAATACACAGTGATGCGGCAAAAACCATTTATTTTCAATATTCGATTCACCGTTTGAGATAACCATATGACCTAAGTTCAAATATTCTTGTATAAATTTTGAATATTCTAATTTCAAATAACTGTTTTGTTCTAATTTTTTCTCTAAGGTTTGAAATCTTTTCAATGCTATAGCTTTGTTTTGCCCTAACGATTCACAATTTTTCTTAAAAGGTAATCTAACTCCAAATCTACCGTTGCTTTCTCTATAAAAGTTTTTGGAAAAATGCTCTTCGCATTCATATTCTTCCTTTGTAAAAATAATATTTTTATCCGATATTTCTTCTATCTCCCAGAAAGATTCTAATTGTTGTTGAATATCTATCTTACTCAAATGGCAAAAGGAAACATTTGCTCTGACATTAAAATTTCCAGAAATGATCCATCCTAAATGAGACTCTTGTAGAATGGGAAGGTTTTTTCCTAGCTTAATTTGATTGCTTAATAGAAGGTCATAAAATATATTGCAACCAAGTAAAATGTCATTTTTAGAAGAAGTGTCAAAATTTTTATCTGCTAACATTAAATTTTCAGGTATTTTAATGTTGGCGCTATCTAAATTATATTGAGGAATATTTCCTGTGATTTTATCCATGACTAAAAATGGTAGTTTAACTTCATATGGTGTATGAATAGATTTTATTTGTGCATTCATTATTTTAGTTACGTTTGCTGAATCTAGCTCGCTAATACCTACTATGGGAATAGAAACTTTTTGAAATGGTAAATTTAATCTGTTAGCAATTTCTGTTGAACTCAAAGTACTTTGACTTCCAGAGTCCAATAGGGCTCTACACATCACGGGTTTATTATTGACGTCAAAGACCTTAACTATAGCTGTAGATAAAAGCACACAAGTATTTGTAATAATATTTGTTGAATTTAGGCTCATTTCCTTAATTGGTAAATTTAACTGTGACGACTCTGCAATAGCTGTTTTTGAATTGTTTTCTCCTCTTCCGGACTCGTTTCCAAAATCCGCGTTAAATTTAGCGGACATTACTTTGTGTTGATCGTTATCTAAATGTAGTAATGCATTATGTTTTTTATTACAGATTTTACAAGAATAACCTCTACAAATGTTAGCCCTGTGTCCTTTGCGAAGACAATTAACGCAAGCCTTTAATTTTCTTATATTATTTAATCTAGATAAATTGTCGAGTTTTAGAAATTTTTCACAGTAATAAATTAAATGATTTGTTCTATTGCAAAATAAACAATGTTGTTCTTTATTTTCCACTGAGGGATGACTTTGTATTTTTAAGTGTTTTGAATTAGTATTATTGATTTGGGTTTTGTTTATATCTGAATGTTTTTTATCTATTGCAGCTAAAATACTACAGTGATCCCTTAAAAAATCAACAAATGTATCAATTTTTGGAGATTTAATTTTATTTACCTTTGTTTCCCACTCTTTCCTAGTGAACTTATCTAATTTTTCTACCAATAAAAACAATAAAATTGTATCCCAAGTATCAACCGGTTCTTTTAACTGTTTCAACGCCCTATAATTTAACTGAAAAATGTCTAAAAAATTCCTCAACTCGGTTAAGTTTTCTTTACTTATTTTTGGTAAATCAACGATGTTCTGTAAGTGAGTTTTTATTAAAGCTTTAGTATCTTCATACCTTTCTTGCAGCATTGTCCATGCAATTGCATAGTTTGAGTCGGTGCTTTCAAGATCACTTATTAATTTTGCCGCTTCGCCTTTTAAAGCGGATTGCAGATAAAAGAACTTTTCCGTAACAGATAAATTTGGATCATCATGAATTAAGGATTTGAATCTGTCATAAAATGATGACCAACAATTTTCATCTCCCGCAAAGGTGGGTAATGATATTTTTGGCAACCTAACGTTTTGCGATAAGAACAGTCCTTGTCTAGAATTAACAGAATGATTGTTTATTGTACTGGTAACGAATGAACCTTGACTTTCATTTATTAACATTTTTGCATTTGACAGAAGTTCATAGTATTTATCTTCGAATTCCTTTCGGTCGGCATAATTTTTTAAAAGCGTTGCTGGTAAATCGTCGAGAACTTCTTCAATTTCCGATTGAATTGAATTGAAATCATCGTATAGTAATTTAAATTTTTCTAGTCTATCAGATATTCCACTATGTCTGGATTGATCTGGTTGGACTTCAATTAAATATGACTCAAATCTTTTTAAAGTACCTTTAATTGTGCCCCTTTTTTTATTAAGTATCTTAATTTTATCTGACTCGGCCATGTTGCACGGAAACTACGTACGCCTATGGAATTTCTGATTATAGATTTCGGTTAAAAACAATGCAGCGATAAGCCCCGCCCTTCAATGTAAAGATCAACTAGCGCCAAATTTTAAATTGAACCAATCACGAACCGTTTGTTGTATGGCGCCACAAAATCGCGGGATAACACTTTTCACCTTACAAAGTAAGAGACAATTACTTGTTATTTATGATATTTTCAGTACAAAGTACTGAATTTATTTGTTTTTGTTATTAAATTAAATGAACACAAAGTGCTCAAAGACTTTTTAAATATATTTCTTGTATTTATCAAACCTAACCTTCAAATTTAATATCAAATGAATAAGCTTTTATCACAAAGTGAATGCTAAAGGTAGTAAAAAATGATTAGGAATTAGTTAATAATGATAATATGGATTGGACTCACAGTAAAAAACGGTGGTATATGTTTTTTCTTCGCTGGAACTATCTAGTCTCCATGCTGGAACCGATGCGGTGACAAATTTTTGACGGTTCAGCTCTCTGTTTCGGCACTATTCCGGAACACTTTTTGATTTTATTTGGCTCGATTGACCAAATGTTGGGTTTTACTTCGATTTTTTAATGATGTGGACTGTATATTGTGTGTAAGCAAAGCTTACTGGTGAAATAAAATAACATTTCGGTAAAGGTCATGTAATAGGTCATGTAACTTACGTATCACTTTTGCAACTAACTACCTGACGGTAGCTCACTCAAATATCTCGCTACTCCGTGCTGTTACAGTATACATCGGGCAGCGGCGTAGCTGAGAATGGGGTTTAACATATATAAAAACTATAAACATTAAAAACTAAACATCTAGCTTTGTGTTTTTTTTATTTTATTAAATATTTATTTACCGTATTTCTACCATAAATCACAAGAGTAATAATAAAATCAACTGAAATGGGTCCCCAACGTCGCAATAAAATACCGCTACCAATTGAAACCCAAGAGGCTTCGGGCTTCGGGTTCGAGTGAATCTGGTACCCCAAGAAGAAACCGTATTGATTCTTTGACACCGAATGACTATTGAACGATTGACCACTGTAATGACCACTTTTCTCGAAAATACTGCCGAACGAGAACGGCCTATCAAGACGGTCCGAGGGGATGTGGTACTGTACCTGTATTTGACCTCGAGGATAGGGTGCAATCGATTTCGGTTTGGCTTCAAAAGGTCGATGAACTTCGTGATATTTTTCGATGTTTAGGGGAAGCCACTATCTATTACGCTACTACAAAGTTCCGAAGGTTGGCAATGGTTTGGTATAAGAGTTTGCTAATGTGTCAAGTCTAAGGCACCTCAGCTTTTAAGTTTTTTTTTGTTTTTTTTGCTCTTGGCTGCTCTGTTTATGTGAAGAGATTAGTTGCCCTTATTATGCTTAATAATATTTCCACAATTTTCTCCTCAGAGAAATCCTTCCTTGGGTACTATAGCCCTAGAATCTTATGTCTCCAATGAGTGGTATTCTCTAAGACAATTTCATATGCAGAGGCCGGGCATCTCGGGACAAGCTGTGCAGTGGTACACAGTATCTTTCCGTATTTTTTGTCCATAGCTCAAACCCTACATTTTATTTTCTAAGCGTTTGTCCAAGTTCATTGAGAATTTCGATTTCTACAGGTAAATGGTTTACATTTACAGGTACATCTGCTTATTGCGACTGTTTTGGCAATAGTTTTTCTAATACGTACATTCGAAAGTTGTAAAATGTCATTTTCTAACCAGAGTACTTATTATAAAGTTTATGTGCATTGTGCAAATACAACTGGATCACATGTATTATAATTTTCTAATATCAACGTAACGTTCGGCGTGCCGTTGGATAATAAGCCATCATTTGATCACGAATGCCTTATGTCTATTCCACTATTTGTTATACTTGACTTTTGCTTTTAGTTACCACTTCATTTTTTTTTATTATTCAGAAGATATGTCTAAGACGTCTCTTTTATCGGTCCACTTGCCAATCATCATATTGCAGTTATACATAGCCTTGGTCTCACCTTTTCTTAATTTTGTAGCTACAACGTTTTTGGGGAAATCTTTTCGGCTTTTCTGAGAGTACCTGTACAAAAGGTATTTGATCAAGCAACTTTTTTTTTGCCAATGAATAACTATTATAAAAGTTGTCCATGTATAAGCTATGTCCGTTATTCAGACATTCGCGCATCAGATACATCACTATCTTTTGTGCATGATCTTTTCCGCCAGTTATATCGCTCGAGCCAGTATGTACCATCATATCTAAAATTGTTCCGTCCCCTTCTATTACCATATACAACTTTATCCCATATTTCTGCCGCTCCTTTGGTAGATATTGCTTGAAGTAAAGTCCCCCTTTTCACAAGACCATAGATTCATCCACTGACAAGTTTTTTGTTTTTTTTGGGTAATATATTATCTTCATTTTATTAGTAAAATGATCCAGTATAGGCCTGATTTCGATCATCTGGGGACAGCTCATTGGTTTTACCTTCAGGAACATATGGGCATCTCATTATTAGCAAGTAGCGATCCCTACCCATTAAATGTGAGAAACAGCTGGAGAATAGTCTTATGTTTTTTTTTTCTCAATAGTCCTGCAAGGTAGGTAACTTTAAGGTACCTGTATGTAAGGTAAGTCCAAAAAAAAAATGAACAGTTCCGATATTGTCAAATCTTGCCATAGAGAAATTCTTGAGTAGTCACTTCTCGCACTGGTACATAAAACTTGTACTGCTTAATTGTTGATTTGCGAAATAATATACCTGATTTAATAATGGATTACGTTCCCTAATGGCACGGCAAAATTTCTGGTTCATGCACGATGGTTCTCCTGTTCATTTTAGTCGAGTAGTTCGTCAATATACTCACAGTTCGTACGGGAATCGATGTATTCGAGGGCGAAGGCCAGTCAATTGGCCTGCAAGATTACTCGATTTCATTTCGTGCGATTTTTGTTTTTAGGGCTACTTAAAATTGTCAGTATATGCTGTCCCAATTCAAAATCGTATTCAGCTTTGGGAAATAATAAGTGTACCCAATTCTAATTCTAATGTTCTGTTTTTGTTCCGTATGTTCATCCTTAGCGAAACACGGTTATTTTCAAATTGCAGTATTGGTAATGGCTGGTTAAATCTTGTAGATATACCAACCCCGTTTGACTTAGGAGTGTAATTCAATGTATGTCGAGGCAGATAGCCCGGGAAGTACTTGTTTCATCTTAGTTGCACGGTCACTGTTTTTGAAAAATATTTTTCGAAACTTAGTTGTAAAGCGTTGAATATATATATTTATTTTTCAATATCCAATTTATGCGCCTCTAAATTATTCAGTACTTAAATACTGATGGTTTGCGAACATCTGTTTTTACTTTTGCAGAAACTATTTTATTTTCTTCTATAGGTTGAGTTTTATTTTGTCGAGTTTTTGACCTCGTTATAGCTAAGACGTGAAAATTATCTATGTACAAATCTTTTAATTCATTTATGGATATCCTTGAAATACTGTCTGCATAATTTGAATTTCCTTTCATATACTGTATTTCAAAATTATATTCTTCTGTCTATTCTAATTCTTGTGAGTTCTGAAGTGGGTTCTGTCATTGAGATAGATGTGTTTACGGCTTATGATCCGTTTTTACTATAAACTGTGGAGAACCATACAAGTAACTCTTGAAGTCATTAATTCTCCAATGGATAGCTAACAATTCTTCCATAATTATAGGTTTGTTTATTTCACTTTTCTTAAAACTTTGCGATGCATAAGATATAGGTAAATCTATACCTTCGTATTTCTAAGAATTGCATGCAGACCACGCATAATTTGAAGCATCTGTAGTCAGTATAAATTGTTTACTGAAATCAGGATATTTTAATAAAGGTGGCTCTATTGATGTTGTTTTTAATATTTGGGATGAGGACTCTTCCGACCACTCGAATTTTACATGTTTCCTGGATAATTTTTCGGGAGGTATGCATATTTCAGCGAAGTTCCGAATGAAACGTCTGTAATCATTACAGAATGCTACGAACCTTTTAGTTTCTTCCGAGTTTTTGGGCACTGGATATTGTTCAATGACTAAACATTTTACTTTATAGGGGAGTACTCCCTCACTAGACAAATTGTGCTCTAAATAAGTGTCTTCACGCCTGAAGAATTGGCAATTTTGTGGATTTAATTTTCGACACAGTAGTAAAGACAGGAGCCACAGCAGGGAGTCATATGTCTACTGAAAGCTTGTATGGATAGTTTAGTTCATTGGTAAACATGTCAAAGATTTCTGAAATCCATTTTCAGTCCAGTCAAAAAAAATAACCAGTCAGGATGGGAACAGAACTAGTAGATATCTCGGGACGAGATGCTCGCAGGATGGCCGACTGTAAGAAAATTTTTTTTCTCACCCTGTTATTCTTAAAATAGTTTTCGTTTCAAGTAAAATAAATTAAATCATGGGTACACCCTAATATTTCAGAAATGCATTTCTCGACAATTATCTGAAATAGATAAGTAAAATATCATAATGTCACGTAGCCTTCGAGGCCACGAGAGGGGAAAGAAAGGTTTTAAGAACGATTTGGGTTTTAGATGCTAGAAGATAACTAAAGTGTTCACTTGAGCCAGATAAATTTAAATATATAAAATATAGTGTGTATTGTGGTGCATATCAGGAGTTAAATAGGTGAGTCTATCTCACAGAGTAATTCAGTTTTGCCTGTTATTTGATATTTGAATTTAAAAGATATTTTATCACATAGAGTATATATATTTGCTAATTATTTTTAATAATTACTTTGTTTAAAGTTCTTTAATATTCAACGTTATTAAGAACATTAATTTGTTGTTGCATTTCCTATTCATCCAATCCTACTGCACTGTGGAGAGTTTGTGCCACTTGCAGTTTAACTCACATACCTATACTGTATTGTGGAGAGTTTGCGCCACTTGCGGTTTGTCCATTCCTGATACAGGGTGACTTCTCACGTCACCCATATCTCCTTCCACCCCCCTGTATTGTGGAGAGCTTGAGCCACTTGCAGTGTAACCTTATTTAGCTGTACTGTGGAGAGTTTGTGCCACTTGCAGTGTATTATTATTTTGCTGTACTGTGGAGAGTTTGTGCCACTTGCAGTAGTTATAATATTGTTTGTGGAGAGTTTATGCCACATATTCCTTACATGCATTGGGGAGAGTTTGCGCCCCTTGCACCTTTCCTAATAACCCTAAATATTTACTATTAGGCATTTATTTTTGATCAAGTGAAGTTTTAACTTTACTTTAGTACTGATATGCATAATCACAGTTCAAACACATGAGATGCACCTTGTATATTATTAATACTTTCATTAATTTTGGGGATTTCAACTATACTAATCGTTAGTTAAATAATTAATCATTATTTATGGCAAATTGAATACTCAGAGTGTTTTTCTATCTAATTCCAGGTACGTCATCTCGGTTGTTCAACCTACTTGGACCATGTCCACATGGACTGTTCAATTAAATCCAGGCATCACGTCCAGTTAATTTCAACATTTAGATTTGTTTTATTATCTATATTATAAACAATATAATGTAAGTACACAGTAAGTAATTAAAAGTTAAATTCTAATTAAATATATCAATCTTTACAAATCACTCATTCTCCTCAAGTCAAGTTTTCCCTCCTTACATTTGGTTTCTTCAAATGACATATTATGGCCTGTTTCAATGGAATGATGTGTTAATGCACATGACTTTTTGTTAAGTTTTATATCGCTTTTATGAGATGTGATTCGATTAGTAAGATTTCTAGAGCTTGTACCAATGAAGTTAAGATCACAGTTATTACATTTCATTTTATAGACCACATTTGATCTCTTTAAGTCAAGTGTGGAATCTTCCACTTTGCTGTTTAAATTTCCAATTGTTTTAACATTTTTTTGTGTTATCTTTATATTAGTTTGTAGTAATAATTTTATAATTTAATAAAGCAAAAGATAGAACATTACAACTTAAAATAACACAATATATAAAACACTATTTGAAATGTAACCAAAGATGTAATCGGTGTTAGTTCATACTCGTTGTTTCACCGCACCCCTATGTATGGGACGAAGTTACATCTCGGTCGGTGGCTTACGGGTGATTTTTAAGTAGCGCCCTCTTACCCGTAGAGGCGGAGGCTCATAGGGTGGGCTGAATGCGGTGATGTAGATAGGGTTGCATAACCCAATAGTGGTCGTTCTGCTACAACCTCCCCCTCTAGCTTCGAGATCGCCTCGATGAGGTGCTAGTACACCGAGCAGGACGATTGAGGTTATTGTTTCCTGGGTCTACCTCGTAGTCCTTTCTTCCTTGGGAGTGGATTGGTAGTAGGTGCTATCAGTGGCGGCTCGTGGTTCATTTGATAGGGGGGTCATAGGTGATGTGACAAAAATCTTAAAATACGGAACGACACTGACCAGCCCTCCGGAGGCCTATTCGCCGTAGCCGGAAATTTTTCGAAAACCCACTCCCAATTACTGTCCTGAAGTCGTTAAAATCGTTAAAAAAGCAAAATTTGTGGAGTTCTTCTCCAAAGCCCCAAAAGCAAAAAATTTTTTTGGCCCACGCTTGTTTTATATAAAAATAATGCTCTCTTGAAAAATAACCATATTTTATTAATTTCTATTCATATTAAATATGACAAACTTAAATTAAATCATAATTACTCCAAATTTTTTTAAAATTCAAGTCAAGCCTTCGACCTTTTGTATTTGCAAAGTGATCAATAACCCTTACATTAAAATTATGAATACTATTTACAAATTTCTTTTCTATGCTTAACATAGCTAACGCCGACAATCTCTCCTGTCCCATAGTATTACGCAAAAGTGTCTTGATCCTCTTTAATGTAAAAAAACATCGTTCACTTTCTACAGTTGTCATTGGTAATGTACATAAAATAGTCAACAGTTTTACAGTTTCCGAAAAAGTTTCAGAGAGATTGTTATTAATAAATAATTGCAGCATTGGTACAGCTCCTGAACTCTTACTAAAATCATCGCGTTCATAAATAACTTGAAGTTCAGTTTTTAGTTTTAAGTAATTAATACTAGAAAAGTTTTCTCCTACTGACTTAAGAATACGATCTGGAAAATTAATTCTATACTGTTCGAACTGGTCGCTGTAAAATAACTGGGCAATCACTAAATGATCACTGAAACTAAAGCGGTGGTTAATTTCAGAAATTATTATGTCGCAAACCTCCAAAGCAACTTGGCGCTTCGAATCTTCATTTTTCCTTGGTCTTTTTGCACCAAGTGTTGAAGAAGATGAAGGTGCTTCGGGAAATATTTCATTTATTGTAATATGGTCTCTGATTTTTTGAATCTACATTTTAAATGAGTCTATTTTTTTTTCACCAATATCACGTCAATACCGCGTTTTTGAAGTTGATTAAAAAGAACTTCACAATTAGGCATTATTAAATGGAAAAAATTTAGCCAATAAAGAAAATCCACACTTTGCAAAACAGTTTTTAATCCAATTGCCTGATTAATTGTATTTGAGTCTTTTTCAACCTCAATTATCTTTTCTATTGAAGCCAAAATATCCGCTTGATACAAAAATACGGTTTCCACACAACGCGTATTAAAATACCACCTTGTCGGTGCCGCTCTAGGTAAACGCACTTTAACAAATTCATCGAGAATCGCTGTACGTTTTGGAGATCGACTAAAAAATGTGGAAAATCCCTGTAAATTGGCAAAAAAAACTTCAACATTTTTATTCTGACTTGCTGATTTTTGCAGAATTAAATTTAATTGGTGAGCATAACAATGAATAAAATTTGCATGAAGATATCGTTCTTTAATTTTTTTTGTACTCCACCTAATCATCCACTCATAGTAGAAGCTTCATCATAGCTCTGTCCAATTAACTTTTTCTGTGTTTTATTAATTTCTAGCATCTCTAATTCTTTAAAAATTACCTCCGATAAATGTTGTGCTGTGGTGCCGGTAGGATTTACAAATTTCATAAACCTTTCGTGAACGACACCGGATAAAATGTACCGTATTATAAAAGTCATTTGCGTTCTGTTCGAGCTATCAGAAGTTTCATCCACCTGAACTGCGATATTATATTCGGCTGACTGAATGTCCAATTTAAGTTGTTCTTGAGCCACCGATAACATTGAATCAAGTAATTCATTTTGTACAGTTTTAGAAGTACCCTTAAAAACCGTAGCCTTATCCAAGTATTCTTTGAATATTGGATCCAGCTCTGAAATAAAATTTATAAGTCCACGAAATATTCCCGGGTTTACAGAAGATTCTGTCTCGTCATGCCCTCGCAAAGCAAGTTCAAACGCCCCACAAAATTTCACAGTCAATTATTTTATTTATAATACATCTGTTTTTCGACATATTTTCATTAAAAACTCTTACGGATTGTCTATCTATAAGCATTGTCTAATTGAGAACGAATATCCACAGTACCGATTGTAGCAAAACTCACGGCATATTTCATGTGGTCTGCCGATAAACTATGTTTTTTTATTTTCTCTTTTAAATGTTTTAAGTCTTGGACACCGTTTTTACACCATAAAGAATTATTAGAAAAAAACAGACAAACGAAACAGTAAAATGCATCACTTACTTCACATCCGTAAATCCAATCAGACAAATCATACATAGACCTGCGAAAATTGCGATGAACTTCTTTGTTGTCCTTGCTAGTCTGTTTAATTTTTAATTCTGGAAGAGGACGACCACTTTCTTTTAGTTTTAATAGTTTTTCAAAATTTAGTTCACTTTTAGTTCTCAAATTTTGAACCATTTGCACCACAGACATGATAAAAGGCGTAGAATAAAATAACACCAAATAATTAAAACACAAGTGTAAAAACACCCTTAAAAAACTAATCAAAAATCAAAAAACTAATCAAAAATCAAAAAACAACTTATTACGTCAAAACTCTCGCTTCAGATGCTCTCCTTTAAATCAAAATACAGCGCGGCCTGCCAACCCCTCTACTCATCTCTTTTCTAAGCGTGTAATAATCAGCCGACGTAAGTCGATTCATAGTCAATATCAAACCGGGCTTTTGACCCAACACATGTAACCTTCGGGCGTGTTTCTCTCGCGTCGCGAAGATCGTCAGTGCTCGGAAAGTTCCGTTCCCATATAACGCTTTGAGATCATCCGTGGGCCCCAGCCCGCTTTTCAATTTTGGTTTTCGCCGAGTACTTCGAGGAATAGGTTTACACGGGGGTCTTGAAAAACGTTTACACGGGGGTCTTATAACGTCTTAGGTAAATTTTTAGGTCTAGTAGGTAGGTATATTTTATATTTTTTTAAATGCTTATTTAATTATTTTTTCAAATTATTTTTTAATGGGAGGTCATTGACCCAATGACCTAATGGAGGAGCCGCCACTGGGTGCTATCCCTTCCTCAGCCATCATTGGAATTGGCTTCCGGGGTCGTCCACGTCTCCGCATGGCTCTTATCGCCTTGATACAGAGAAATAGTGGACGAATGATGGACGCCTAAAGGTACAGTAGGGTTTTCAAGGTCAGCAAGCTCGTAACTAGTAGGACCGTGTTTGCGTAGGATAACGTAAGGTCCATCCCGCCGTGGTGCAAACTTTGACGAGTAACCTTTAGCAGCGCTACTAAGAGTGTGGGTGGTCACCCAAACTTTGTCCCCGGGACTATAAAAAGGGTCGTTTTGTCGATGTTGATTGATTCGGGCTTGATTCTGATCTTGGCGCCGCTCTGTGGCTTCTTTTGCCATCTTTAGGGTTTCCGCAAGCTGGAGCAGCTTGGGACTTATTTCAGCTACGAAATTTTCTGACTGTACAATGGCACTAAAGTCGTCGGCAATATCTTGTATGGTTCTTAATTCACGTCCAAATGTTAGGTAAGCAGCCGTGTGTCCAGTGCTATTACACCGAGCGCTATTCATTGCAAATCTAATAGTGGCCAAATGTTTGGACCATTCCTGATGGCGATTCCCAACAAGGATACCAAGTTGCGTTTTTAGATCTCTGTTTTTGCGTTCCACCGGATTTGCTTCTGGGTGATAAACCGGTACAAATGCTTGCTTGATAGCTAGGCAGTATGTGATCTTCTGCATGATAGTCGATATAAACTGCGTCCCGTTATCGCTAATGATCCTTCGCGGCAGTCCATATCGCAGGATAACTTCATATAAAAGAGTATGAGCGCACGTCTCGGCCGTAGCTTCGGACAAAGCGAATAATTCAACCCAGCGACTGGCAACATCTTCGATGATGAAAATCCATCTCTTTCCGTCTTCGGTGGTCGGCAATGCGCCGAAGAGGCTAGTACCTCGAATCTCTGGTTCGTTGCGGTTGTCTGAAGTAAACCAGCTGGATTAAGATTGGAGACTTTGTAACGTTGGCACGATACACATTTAGCTATATGATAGGCAATATCACGCCGCATTCCTATCCAGTAATATCTTTTCGAAATACGGCTGATAGTCTTGTCGACGCCGTAATGTCCAGCAGTTGGGGAATCATGGTAGGCGTGGAGGATATTCTCTTTTTCGTCCTCAAGTACCACAATTCGGGCGTTTTCGTCATCTTGTTCTTCTACGTATCGGTATAGTACTCCTTTATTCATAAAATAGCCCCTCTGAAACCATTTCTGCGTTTTCTCAGATGTAGGAAGTTCAAGTGAGTCTATTATCTGTTTGAGATTGCTGTCAAGAAGCTGTTTATCTCGCATTTCTTTTTCACTTTTGCGGGGCAACTCAACTTCTACTCGGCAGATGCATAGTTGAGGATCCAAGTGGTTAACACATGGTGGTCGAGATAAGAAGTCCGGCTACTATATTGGTTCTTCCAGGAGAGTAAAGTACCTTTAAGTTATAAGGTTGAAGCTGGAGTGCCCATCGTGCAAGGCGTCCAGTAGGCGTTTTCAATACTAATAACCACTTCAACGGCTGGTGGTCAGTAATGACAATTGTTTCGGAATTTTCGATATAGCCTCGAAATTTCGAGATAGCCCAAACAATTTCTAAGGCTTCTCGTTCCGTCGTCGTATAGTTTCTCTCAGCGCTCGTTAATAAGCGACTCGCGTACTCAATGGGGTGTTCGGTTGCTCCCTCCCCCTGGACCAAAACTGCACCAATAGCGTAGCTACTAGCATCGGATTTAATAGTGAAAGGTTCATTCTCATCTGCTTGTTTGAGGATTGGAGCAGTTATCAGACAGTTTTTTAATCTGTTGTAAGCATCTTGCTCAGCTGTTTCCCATTTCCACGAAGTATTCTTCCGAGTTAGATTTGTCAGTGGCTTTGCAATGCTGGCAAAATCTGCAATGAATCGGCGATACCATGAACAAGTTTGTATGAATCTTAGGAGATCCTTTACATGGGTAGGCGTGGGTAGATCCACAATTGTGTGGATTTTGTTGGGATCCATCGTGATCCCATCTGGTGTCAGTACATGACCTAAGAATCCAATGGTCGAGCAGGCAAAACGGCATTTCGCTCTATTTATACGGAGTTGGAATTCATGTAAACGTCGGAAGACTTGTTCCAAGTCCTTCAAATGGTCTCCGAACGTAGATGAACGAATAACCAAGTCATCCAAATATACCAGAAGAGATATATGGCTCAGACTAATTTTAAACCTATCCATTAATCTCTGAAAGGTTGACGGGGCATTTCTCAGACCAAATGGCATACGCAAGAAGCAGTAAACTCCAAAAGGTGTGATAAATCCGGTTTTCTTTTTATCTTCCTCATGCATTCTTATTTGCCAGTAACCAGATTTGAGATCCAAAGTGGTCATATAAGGTTTGCTCTTTGCTGTGTGTAACAAATCATCGACGCGAGGAAGTGGGTATCTATCTGGTATCGTAATCGAATTTAATCGTTAATAATCGACGCAGACCCTAATATCGCCATATTTCTTTGGTACCATTACAACGGGGGAGGTCCACGCGGTTTCGCTTTCCTGGATTATTCCATTAGCCCATATCTCATCGAGTTTGTCACGTAAAATGGTTTGCTTGGTGGCATTAAGGCGATAAGGCGCACTGGAAATTGGACCACTAGTGCCTGTGACAA
Source organism: Lochmaea crataegi (assembly GCA_947563755.1). NCBI lineage: Eukaryota > Metazoa > Arthropoda > Insecta > Coleoptera > Chrysomelidae > Lochmaea > Lochmaea crataegi. The sequence goes on from OX387426.1 coordinate 28,088,150, forward strand.
TTCGATGCTCCGCCCACGTGGTAGGAGGACCATGCTCCTCAAATAAATTTGGAAATCCCCGTAGCATTGCATTTAACTGTGTTCGCTCAGTTGGGAATAGCATTGCGGCTTCGTTTGGTTGCAGGGAGACATCGAAACTAAACAAATCAAGACTTTTTCGCTTTTACTTTTGTGGCGAGTAAGTCAAAGGGAGGCTGTCTCGGAAAATTTCATCTATGACCTCCGGTGCATATGCATTACTAGTATAGACAAGGCTAGTATGATTATTATTTTTAACGTCTGGGGATCTGGGGTCTGGAGTTTCACATATCTCATCCCGTAAGGGTGACGCGAAAAATTCTAAGAATGGAGATGAGGCATCAGCATTCTCATCAACGTTCATGGTGTTGACTTGGACTCTAGGATTTGGTACGTTAGCTAGTACGTTTTCATTATTTAGAGATTCCTTTGGCTTCTCTGATTCTCCTGATCGATTCCGAGGCATCTGTTGAAGTATTAGCCCTTGGTACTGTGGTTGAAATTCAAAACGCTCGAAGGGTTGGTCTGCGTAGTACCAGAATCGTTCTGTCTAACACGATGCCAACTTTTTCTAGGAAATCTATACCTAATAATGTTCTGTTGTCCACGGCGTCAGGCAGCACGACGAAATTAATATTATGAATTCTACCGCCTAACTCTATAGTGGTGAATTTTGTCAGTAACTCTGTTTGCTTTTGGTGTCCATCAGCGAGTGTGACACGAGCTACGGTTCTGTTGAATGCACAATTCTTGGCTTTTAAGAGTTTGTAGAGAGTGGCGCCAGCTACACTTGTTTAGGCTGCCGTATCTATATGTGCTTGGCCCTTAATACCACATATTCTTGCGGGAACTGATGGGACTTCAGGTGTAGATCTTAAAAGCGTATTTATTGGATAGAAGTGGACAGCTTGGGCATCTACAACTTTGCCGACATTAGTGCAATTGGGACAATTGCTGCGGAAGTATCCAGCTCTGCCACATCCGTAGCAGTGAAGTTGACCTATGTCTGTTTTGGTAGCGGCTGGTTGTGTAGGCTCCTTATGTGTCGTAGGCGTTTTAGATTGGTCTTGCATTTGTCGTTTACGACATTCTTGTATGCTGTGCCCTTTAAAATTACAAAAGGTGCATCTTACTTTGTTTTTCTTTACCGGTAGCATATCGGTTGATTCTTTGCGTCGTAAAGTAGGCGTATCCTTGAGTTCCATTTCTAGATGCTTAAATAGTCTAGCTTTTGTCAGCAAGTCAGTGAAAGTCGTGATTTCTCCTCTTGGGATCTTTTTCCTAAGTCTAATGTGCATAAGACCGTAGATTAGATCAATCTGTGTTTCTTCGGAGTGTCTTCCTTGTGGGAGTTTGGAAAGAAGTGTTCGTTTCTGACAAATAAATTCGTCCGTAGGTGTCGAGATTCCTTGAGGGGACTTGAAGATATCAAGGTAAATTTGGTATGCTGGAGTTGCCGGAGAGAAGGCGGCACGGATTAATCGAATAGCATTATTCCAGTCTGTTGCTTCACCTTTTATGCCTTGCCAACAAGTAACTGAAGTGTCAGTCAGTAAGTAATACTGGCAGACCTTTAATTGCGTCTTGGTCTGTAATTTGTTCCATATCCTTATAGACTGCTATGGTGTTTAGGAAATTGTCGACTGTCTCATGACAACGTGTTCCGTTGAATCGGGCTGTGCATTTGCGCATACTCCCCTTTTTCTGATTATCTGGCTCTGTTCTTATACCGGCTACGGCTTGTAGAAGCTGCTGGCACTGCTCAGGAGACATCACCATGGTTGTTTACTTCGACGCGGAATGATTAATTGGTGATGGGAGGCGGTGAGATGATTTTAAATCAGACTGGATAAAGTCAACAGCGAATATTCCTGTCGTAATAACTGGAAAAAGCCGGACTGACGAAAACCCAGTTTGAAAAACCACTCTGCAAAACCGTGAGATTTTCGCTTATACAAGACAAAAAAATGTCGAAGTAACAACGGAAATCTCATTTGCAACCTGTGCCGCTATTCTTGAAATTCCCTGAAATTTTTACTCCCCAGGGAAATGTTGACATTTCTATTCTCACAAAATTTCACTCGATTTCAAAAAGCAGTATTCTTGAAATCAGGGAATAGAAATGAGTGAGGGAAAAAGGAAACAGTGTTGGCTAAGTTCTCAAAAATGTACTACCAATCAAAACGTACATAATTTTGACAGTATAAGTAAACTGTGCTGTTTTTGCCATGAATTTTAACCAAATAAGAAGAAGATGTTTTCAACTTCAACCTAACATCGCGGCATTTTCAGTTGTGTTTTTGGTTTTGACCATGGAGGCTAGATAGTTTTGTCGTTTGTCCATTAAAAAATGAGTAGTCAAAAAAAAGTAACTTTATTTTTTATTATTTGTATAAAAAAGTATTAAGAAATTTAAAAAAAGCAATGTTGTTGAATTCAAATAAAATGTATTGTTCGTAGAAAAAATAGTGTATGTAACTCTCATGTAATGGTTATTAATACACGAATCTCTGAGAAACTGTCAGACATTCTACAGAAAATATTGGGTCTGCCTACTTGTTTATTTAAAAATCTAGCTTTCTATTGGTCAATTTTTCAGTTTCATAATGAAAACCAGTGTTACAATGAGTATCATTATGAAACTGAAAATTGGCTTTTAATTAACAACTTATAGTATAGGAGTAGAAAAAGAATATTATGAGAGGGTTTCTCAAAGAGAAACCCGAAATGTACATGGGGTTACTCCCCAATTTACAAAATCTAAAGCCAAAATCTGAATCATGGCATCATGCCAATGCAAAAGTTGGTTGAATTCATCCATATTGCACTAATTTACCGAAAAACACTGGAACAAGTCTACAAAAACCAAGAATAAAATAACCTTATCATTGACAAAAAACAAGCCAACGATAAGTTTTGAGGTTAAATCCAAATATTTTCACATTATTTTAGCTTTTTCTCTCAGTCATGGCCAATAGAATAAAATTCCCCTAGGGAGTAATAATTTCCCTCATTTTTCGATAGAAATTTTTCAAGAATACGGTATTTTAAAATTTGAGGGAACCACGCCCATTTTCGATCATTTCCCCTCTGAATTTCTATTCTTACAAATTCAAGAATAGCGGCACTGGAATCCTTAAATTCGTGCTCCACGTCAGGGCGCCAGTGTAGTAATAATTTTATAATTTAATAAAGCAAAAGATAAAACATTACAACTTAAATTAACACAATATATAAAACACTATTTGAAATGTAACCAAAGATGTAATCCGTGTTGGATCATACTCGTTGTTTCACCGCACTACTATGTATGGGACGAAGTTTCATCACGGTCGGTGGCTTACGGACGATTTTTAAGTAGCGCCCTCTTACCCGTAGAGGCGGAGGCTCATACGGTGGGCTGAATGCGGTGATGTAGATAGGGTTGCATAACCCAATAGTGGTCATTCTGCTACAAGTTTCATTTTTGAAAAGTTTTATTATGTTGGTTGATAACTTTTCAATATTTGGAATTGATACGTAATTGATATTTTCAATATTTTTGTTCCCATCTGTTTGATTGGTTGAGATATTATTATGAAAGCTTCTATCAGAATTAGTGTTAAAAATAATTCTGTTACGAAGTGTTTTAGTTTAAGAATTTTCTAATAAGATATCACGTAAAATTTTGAAATTTTTTTGTTTTAGGGAAGGGTGAACCAGTTTTTCAATTCTATTTTTGAGACAGGTAATGAGATTTATTTTCATTTTTTTGTTGTGAAAAGAATGATAGTTTGTATATCTTCCTGAATTTGTTGGTTTTATATACCAATCGGTAATCAAGGTGTTGCTGTTTCTACGGATTATTATATTTCAGGTCCAGTCCTCAATATTACATACTTTTTTGACAGTGTAGTACATGCTTCTTATACTTTTGAGCACAAGCCCGGCCCTGTCCGCTCCCACTTCGGTGCCTCTCTCGCTACTTACTTCATTGTGTTTTCTTGTGCGGTGAGTGCAAGGTTAAATTTTTAAAACGTTACATTAATAGCCGTTCAGTGCCAAACTATAAGAAACGGATCGAACGTAAGTACTCATTAACGTAATTCTTATTTTTTACGTACCTCGGTACAATATATAATTTTAATTATAACATCCATTTAGCACTTCTTTTACAGAATGGGCAAGTCTAAAAAAAAATAGAGATTTATCTTCAAGCGACTCTGAAAGAGAGTCCGCTGAATCACTCGCAAAACGCGTGAAGAAGCTGGAGCGCGAAATACGAAGAAAAAAATCGTATCATTCCCGCTCTCCTAGTCGAAATCGCCACCAACATACACCAAGGCCAGCTTCTATCTCGCAAAAACGCCACACCGGCCGAATTCCACGTTATTTACATTACAAGCTGCGAAAGCTTACTTTTAGGTGCGAGGTGTATTCAAATAGCCGAGGCGAAGCGAAGCGTAGCCGAGGTTATTTGAATACTTCCGAGCACCTGAAAGGGCTTTTGCAGCGTGTAATGTATTAAACTTTTCATTCTTCCCCCGATTTTATTATTAAAACACACAATTTAAAGTTGCAAAAAATTCTCTGTAGACTGTAATAAAATGGGTAGAAGGCGTGAGTTAACGTTACTTTGGTAACATTCGTGTCAACAAAAACTAATATTTTGACAGTTGTCAAATAATTATTCTTCCATAACGTCTACATCTTTTAAGTTTAATATTTGGCTAGAATCTAGTTAAAAATGAATTCCATTGAAGAAGCAGCAATTATTGCGTGCAGAAGTTTGTTACCGAAAAACCTAAAGACCGTTACAATCAAGCCTATGAAAATTTCATCAAATGGTGTACAACGAAAGATGTGTCCACAATAACTGAAGATGTATTATTGGTATTTAAATCGACAAGCAAGTCAAAATTTCCAGTGACGTTGCTTTCAAACAAGATTTCAATCAACATTTGCCGTTAAATCTTTCAGGAACATACAACAATTGTAATTTTACATTTAATTTCCAATCTAAATAAATATTTGACATTTTATTTGTTCGTTGTCCAGGGCACGAAAGTTTTTCATACTTAGCAACCGATTTTATTTGTTCGTTGTCCAGGGCACGAAAGTTTTTCATACTTAGCAACCGATAACCTAGCATGTTTTACTTTCGCTTTTGCTTGCGTATTTAAAATAAAAAAGTCAATTTTCGTAGGGGGGAGAATGAAAAATATATTTCCGTAGGGGGGAGAATGAAAAATTAATTGTCAACAACTGTCATTAATAATAATTTTGATAGATATAATATGTCTCCGTATTGAATTTGAAATAAAACATAAATAACTACATACACAACTATCAACATAGGTCCAACGAGAGACGGATTTCCATTCCAGAAGTAATAAATAATATACCAATAAACAATTAAATTAAATTTAGTGCTGATCATAAATAAAGTGATTCAGTACCAACAAAGAAAGATCTTCAGCTTCCTGTAAGTTATTCCAATTATTTCCAGTATTACTTTCCAACAAATCATTATCCTTGTTAAACAAATTAACGAGTATCAATTTGTGTAAAATGGCCAATCTAATGATTGCACGTGGTCAAATTAAATCAAAATTGACGCGTTTTAAAATTTATTTTGATGAGATAGATAAAGATAATTTGACAGAACAAGCAATCTCACGATTATCAACTAGATTACGAACATTTGAATTAATATTAGAAGAATTTGATGAAATTCAAAACCAAATAGAAATTTCTGACAGTTTAGACGAACGACAAGTAGCTACTAATGCTAACGAAAGAAAACAATTTGAAGATGATTATTATGATTATTTAGCAGATGCGCAAGTTTTAATTCAAAAATTTAATAGGGGAAGGTAGGCTACAGTGAGACGGCGTACACAGTGAGACATCGCCATTTTTTCTTAGACAGTTTGAAATTTTTTAAGTTTGACAACACCGTAAGTTTACTTCTATATACACGGTCGCTTGACCTTGTTTATGGTAGTTAATGTTAGGACTATGGAGGGTAGAAGGAAGGAGCACCATCTCAATGTATTAAAAAGTGTCCATCGAAAGGAAGCAAATTAAGATGGCGCCATAGTAGCAAGTGGAAGGATTTTAAAAACGGCGCCATAAATTATTAGAGTAAGATACAAACTTAAAAAAAGAAATACTACGTAAATAATTGAGATTTTAAATACTGCATATTTTTCAACTACACAAGTCACGAAAAATACTAAATTTTTCAACCCAGCACACTTCACTCGGTTTATAACCCTAAATTCACATCATTTCCATTAGCTACACGAGCGCCATTTCGGTGAATCTTCGAATTATAATTTGCTGTTTACAGGTGGACACTTTTTCAACTTGTCACCCATACAAGATGGTGCTCCTTCCTTCTACCCTCCATAGTTAGGACCTTATCGTGAGGTAGGTGGTTCGTGGTTTTATTAGACTGAAAGTTACGTGCTAGTTGATTTTAAAGACCTTCTGGAGTGGGACAAAATACTTTGGAAAATTTATTAGGTAAGTACATTTCAAGCCCAGGTTTTAAACTAATAGTATGTCTAGTTTACAGGTGATTATTATTATGTTTTCATATTTGGCAGCCATTTTAGTTTTAACCGGCAAATGTACACACTGAGACACTACAAGGTAGTACACCGTGAGACAGTGTCTCACTGTGTACCATAGGTTGGTAAAACATATAAGTATTAAATTTTCGTTTCAGTTTTCTTTGAAAATGGTAAGGCCAACAGATACACAGAGAAAAATTGGCAAAACATCAGCAGATCAAATGGCTGGAGCTATTAGATTAGTTATTGAAGAAAAAATGTCCATTCGAGAAGCAGCAAGAGAAACAAATATTGCGTTTCAAACGCTACATAGGTAAGTTAAGAAGGCAGAATTAAATCCAGAGGGTAATATAAGAACGAATCCTCATTATGACGTTCGTAAAATTTTTACTGCAAAACAAGAACAAGACCTTGCTGAATATCTAGAGCAATGTAGTGCAATGGCTTATGGTCTGTCAACAAAAGAGGTGAGAAAATTAACGTACGAAAGTGCAGGTAAGGACTGGTTAAGAGGATTTTTACATCGTAACGGTAACTTAAGCATTAGAACACCTGAAGCTTGCAGTCTATCGAGGTTAACTTCATTTAATAAGCACAACATTGACATGTTTTTTGATAATTTGAAAAAAGTTTACGAAAGGCTACCACAACTATCAGATGGTTCTCGTACATATAATTTTGACGAAACGGGACTGACAACTGTTCAGAAACCTAAAAAAGTTGTCGCCAAGAAAGGAGTCAAACAATTGAATAAATGTAGTAGTGCCGAACGAGGGCAACTAATAACTGCTGTGGTATTTATTTCAGGAATAGGTACGTTTATTCCTCCTGTGCTCATATTCCCCAGAAAAAATTTTAAACAACACATGGTTACAGGAGCTCCAGCAGGAACACTTGGACTTGCTAGTCCATCTGGATGGATGGTGACAGAGTTGTTTCCTGAAGTATTAAACCACTTTATAAAATATACCGGCAACAGCAAAGAAAATCCAACGTTACTTATATGTGATAACCATGAATCGCATATAAGCATAACAGCGTTAAATATAGCGAAGGAGAATGGAGTAACAATTCTGACTAAACCTCCCCACACTAGTCATAAAATCCAACCATTGGATGTGTCTGTTTACGGCCCCCTAAAGGCGTATTATAATGAAGCTGTCGACAACTGGCTCCTTGCCCATCCTGGTATTCCGCTAACAATTTATCAAGTAGCTGAATGTTTCGGTAAAGCGCTATCAAAGGCAGTAACTCCATCCAATATTATTGCAGGGTTTAAAAAGTCGGGAATTTTTCCGCTTGACAGGGATGTTTTTACGGAATCAGACTTTTTGACTTCCTCCGTTACAGATCGTCCTCAATCAGATGTATTGCGTCCTTCTGCACATTTAAATGTTGAAGAAATAGCTTCAACATCCGAAGAACCCATTTCCACTAACATTCCTACCACATCTAAAGACACTGTTGCAAATAAGCCACAAGAAGAAAATATTTTCATTTCTCCCAAAGCATTCAAAGGGTATCCCAAGGCTTTACCAAGAAAACAAACAACTAAAGGTCGCAAACGAGGAAAAAGTGCCATTATGACAGATACACCAGAAAAAACACTTATTGCTGAATTGGCGTAACAGAGAATTAAAAAAACAAAAGGAAATGGAACGAAAAAAACAAAAGGTAACCAAGGACTTGTTTTCAACGAATAACAAGCAACTAAGAAGGAATGCCAAAATTAATGAGAGTTCCGAATCGTCAAATGGAGAATCAGATTCTGAGGTAAGGCACATAATGTTGTTTAATAGTTTGTGATACCTATTTTGTCTTACCATATTCGTTTTAGGTGGTTTTAAATGATTCAGATGACTCGGAATCATTTTCGGAAAAGGAAAATTTAGACAGAGAACCCACTGTAAATGATTATGTTGTTGTTCGGTTTTCCAATCAAGTGCATTATGTAGCTCAAATACTTACAAATAAAGATACAGCAGGAGATTATCAAGTTTCTTTTCTACGTAAACGAGAAAAAGTAAATGGGTTCCAGATGTTGCGATGGTGAACTTGTCTGACATTATCATGCTATTACCCACACCGATTAGGATGCAGACGAAACGATTAAGTAGATATCTCTGTTTCTCTGTTAATTTCGATAACATTAATATACGTTAATTATTAAAATTTTGCAATATAACTTCATTTGTTTATTTTCTACCGTTATATTAATTCATTTGTTTATTTTCTACCGCTATATTAACGGTGTCTCACTGTACCCGACTGTATACACAGTGAGACAATTTTGTTGTTTTTTTTTGTTTATAATTTAATTTGTGTGTTTTTTTAATAAAGAAACTTCGTTATTTGTGATAGATAATCCATTACTTTATAACATGCCATCCTTATTTACAGTTATTATTCATCCATTACCTTCTCATACTGCTTTATGTAAAAAACGTCTCACTGTAGCCTACCTTCCCCTACGAATACTGTTCATTTCAATTTAAGCACAGAATTAACCCTGCTGAAGGTAGCATTAGCAGCTCAAGATCAAGGTTGTTGTCTAATCACGCGCATAGTCGAATAGCTTTACCAAAAATAACGTTGCCAAATTTTAAAGGAAAACCAGGTAGAGTTTCTAGATGCATCCTTAATTGATTCAGATGATTCACTTTCTAATTATGAAAAATTTTATTATTTAAAAATGGCATGCAAAGATGAAGCGGCAGATATTTTATAAGCCATACAAGTAACGGAAGATAATTATAAAATAGGTTGGCAAGCATTAATTGACAATTATGAAAGTAAAGTTCAGTTAATTCATGACCATATTCAAGCTATACTAGATATTTCCAATATAAGTAAAGAATCATATATAGAAATTAAAAGTCCATTTGTGGAATTCAATAAACATTTGCGTTCACTCAATAATTTAGGCGAAAAAACCGAATATTGGGATAGAATTATAATTCAAATCATTTCTAATAAATTTGATAATACAACTAGGGAATGGCAATCATATGAACACAAAAATGAGTTACCTGAATTAGACGATTTAAATAATTTCTTTAAGGAACGAATTAAAATTCTGAGTAAAGTTGACTCAAAAAAGCATTCTTATAAACAGCTGCAATATATTAATTCTCAACAAAATAATCAATTCAAAAGAAAAAATTTCAATAGTTATACATCAATATCAAATAAGTATAAATGTTTCTACTGCAGCAGTAAAGATCACGCCATTTATACAACAATTTGTAAAACTATCAATAAATCAAAGAAATGCGGAAATCAAAAAATTAAAATTCTACCTAAATTGTTTAAAGGATAACCACCCCTCATGGAACTGTAATATTCACAAATGTTAAAAATGCAACAAGCCTCATTACTTTATTGCATTTAGATTTCTCAAATTCTGACCGCAGACCGATTCAATCAGACAAAATAATTCAACAGTTACAAATCATGCTTCTACACAAGACAAAGTAGCAGTACCATCTCAAGTACTTTTATCGACTGCCTTAATTCACATAATGGATAACAAAAATAACGTTCATTATTGTAGAGCTTTATTTAGATAATGGATCTCAAAGTCACCTTATCACCGAAAAGCTATGTAAAAAATTTAATTTGTCTCCAAAAGAAGTCAATTTTTCAATTACAGGGGTCGGTCAAAATTTAAAAAATATCAATAAGCAAGTTAACATTAATATAAAATCATGTTACAATAGTTTTAAAGTAAATATAAGTTGTCTAGTATTACCGGTAAAAAATTGCCATTCGAATCATTTAATATTAATAATTTTAATATTCCTCAACATTTAAAATTAGCAGATCCTAATTTCAATGAAATTAGAGAAATAGATTTACTTCTTGGCACTTCAGTGTTTTGGTTTTGGTTTTGTGTATTGGACAAATTAAATTAGGTCCAGAATTACCCATTTTACAAAAAAACCACTTTGGATGGATTATAGCTGGCAATATTTGTTTTCAAAATAAAAACAAAATTATTTGATGTTTAAATATTACCCAAAATAATTTAATAAATGACCAAATAACCAAATTTTAGAATTTAGAAGAGCTACAATTAAAATCATTTCCATTAACTGCCTCTGAAAAATATTGTGAAGACTATTCTGAAAAAACTACGATTAGAAACGATAAAGGCCGATTCATCACTAGTATTCCCTTCAATAATTTAAAGGAACAGTTAGGAGAATCATATTACATGGCAAAAAATAGGTTTTTGACTCTGGAGAAAAAATTAAACGCAGATCCCAATTTAAAAGCGGAATATACAAAATTTATGAAGGAATATCTCCAGTTAGGGCACACAAATAAAATAAACAATGATTATAATCTCTTAGAAGGTAATAATTTTTATCTTCCCCATCATGCAATAATAAAAATGTCAAGTTTAACCACTAAACTACGTGTAGTTTTTGATGGTTCTGCAAAAAGTGATACCGGTACATATATCTTTAAATGGAGTTCAATTTAGTGGCCCAAAGCTTCAAAACGAATTATTAGACATTCTTCTACGTTTTCGTATTTATAATTTTGTTATCACTGGAGATATATCAAAAATGTATCGCCAAGTTTTAATACATGAGAATGACCGACGTTACCAAAGAATCCTATGGAGGGAATCAAGTGACATTGAAATTGACTGTTACGAATTAAATACAGTAACTTATGGAACCACTTCCGCGCCATATTTAAGCATAAAATGTTTACAAAAATTAGCTAGTGAGAATAAAATGAAACATCTAGTAGTCAGTAAAACAATAAATGATGATTTTTATGTGGACGATTTGATAACGGGGGCAAATACAAGACACGAACTAATAAATATTCAAAAGCAAATATTATTAATTTTACATTCTGCAGGATTTGAATTAAGAAAATGGTTAAGTAATGATAAAACAATACTAAATGAAATTAACGTTATCGAAAAACTAGATTAATAATATTTTACAAATAGGTGAACATTAAAATAATAAAACACTTGGTATTCAATGAAATCCACAATCTGATTCCATAATATATACAATGACTGATATGTCTTTAATTCAAAATCAAATAACTAAAAGATCAATTCTCTTAGCAATATGTCAGGTTATTGACCCTTTGGGTCTTCTAGGACCTTTATTAATTAGGGCTAAATTAATTATTCAAGAAATGTGGAAATTAAAGATAACTTCGGATGAAACTATTCCACAAGATTTATACACTAAATGGTGCCAATTCAAAGATGATTTAATTCATTTAAAAAATAATAGAATTCCCAGACAAGTTTTATTTTCTAATTCAAAAATAATTGAGCTTCATGGTTTTTCTGACTCATCAGAGTATGCATATGGTGCATGTGTCTTTATTAGATGCATTGGACCAGATGATCTAATTAGATCTAATCTTTTATGTGCAAAAACACGTGAAGCCCCAATAAAGCAAATATCCTTGCCTAGGCTTGAGTTATGTGCAGCAGTTTTGCTCGCAGAATTGATTAAAAGGGTAAGCGATTCAATAAATATAAAATTCCATAAAATATATTGTTGGTCAGATTCTACTATAACACTATCTTGGATACGAGGCGAACCAAGAAAATTTAAAACCTTCGTAGCCAACCGAGTTGGACAAATCCTGACTAATATTAATGATTGGTATCATGTAGCATCGGCTCAAAATCCCGTAGATTTATTATCTCCAGGTACATACTCTCAATATTTATTTAATTCCGACCTATGGTGGCACGGACCCCCATTTTTTAAAAAGGATTCATTCATGGAATCTTAATACTTTTCCTATAACAAATAATCCTCCCAAAATGTAATATTTCGTTATCATTAGATTCTTTAAATCTGTTTAATAAATATTCCTCATTATTAAAATTACAAGCTGTTACTGGAATTATATTTCGATTTTATTGTAATTCAAGATTACCACTGAAACAACGTAAATTAACCAAGAATTTAAGTGTTGAAGAAATGAAGTTTGCATTATTGTTATCAGTAAAAATAAGCTGTGCTTCTCATTAGATTATCAAAATTTACAAAATAAAAGGCCGATAAGTAATAAAAGCCATATATCGATGCTAAACCCATTTCTTGATGATAAGGGACTGATAAGAGTAGGTGGTAGAATTGAGAAATCCAAACTTGAGTTTGAAAAATCTCATCCATTGTTGCTTCCACTAACCAATTTAATTTTCAAATATACTCATGAAAAATTATTACATTGCGGATAACAAACATTACATTATGCAGCTCGTGAAAATTATTGGGTCATTTCCGGACGCAATGTAGCAAAAGGAATTATTCGCAAGTGTATTACTTGTTTTAAGGTCAAACCTAAATCGACAGAATATTTAATGGCAAATCTTCCTACTGTAAGAGTTAATCAGTTTTTTGCTTTTATTAATGTTGGTCTAGATTATGGGGGACCTTTTCTTATGAAGGATAGGAAGACTAGATCTCCTAAAATTATTAAACGTTATATATTATGTCTTTTAATTTGCATGTCTACTCGCGCTATTCATCTGGAATTAGTTTCCGATTTAAGAACTGAATCATTTATGGCCACATTGAAAAGATTTATATCGCGAAGAGGAAAACCTCATAATGTCTATTCCGACAATGGATCAAATTTTGTTGAAGCTAATAACGAAATTATAAAAATGTTCAACTTTTTAAAATCTGAATCAAATAATATCCAATACGAATTAAGTAAAGATTTTATTAAATGACGGTCTATGGGAGGCAGGAATTAAAATCACAAAGCATCATTTAAGGCGAGTCATTGGTGAAAATAAATTTGATTTTGAGCAATTTAATATACTCTTTTACAACAAATTGAAGCCGTTTTAAACTCCCGACCCATTTCCCCATTATCTTCAGACCCTGAAGATCTTTCGCCCTTGACTCCTGGGCATTTTTTAATTGGACGACCATTAATAGCCCTTCCAGAATTTAATTTGACAGAAATATCAACCAATAGACTCACTAAATATCAGCATATTCAGCAACTGGTCCAGCAATGGAAGACTATCAGTTGCAAAATAATCAAACATGGTGCCCTAGTTGTCATAAAAGACGATAATCTACCTCCATTGAAGTGGCAACTGGGAAGAATTATACAACTTCACCCAGGTGATGACGGTGTAGTTAGAGTTGTTAGTATCAAGACCCAAGGTGGTATTATCAAACGTTCAGTATCCAGAATTTGTCTTCTTCCAATTGAAAGCGATAACTTTCAAGGTGGTCGGCATGTTACGTATCTTGACGAAATAGCGGATGAAAGTATAAAAAAATGAATTGTCAACAACTGTCATTAATAATAATAATGATAGATATAATATGTCTCTGTATTGAATTTGAAATAAAAAATAAATTATGAAACCAAAAATAGTATACAGTCCACAAAACTATCAACAAAGGATGCGACGGATTTTTGGTCACGTGATCACAAATTTGTTGGAGCAGATTACAATTAACGAACGGAGAGACGATTGGTTGGATTGTTTTATAATCCAACTATTATGAATATAGAAAACATCTAAGTTTTTTGGTTGATTTAAAGCGCGTTTTTTTATTTTAGTTAAACTTTTGTTATATGCAAACATCAGTACACTTCCACTTATTGTATATTTCACTGTTTGTTTTGGTTGTTTCATAAGCTCAATATCAGATTAAATTTGTTCCGCCGGACTAGATACCGTGAGAAAACAGATTCGCCTCGGACTGATCTGACTTAAATTACCGAACGGTCGAGATTCACCTCCCTCACATCCAGTTGTCACGAACGAACGATTTAGACAAGTGTGACTAAAAAAAAGGAATAGGCAGACAGAAGTGAAAACTTCAATAAATGAACTTTTTTTAGAAATGTTATCGTACGCATATGGACATTTTTGCAAATAAATTAACCTCTTTCAAAAGTTTCATAATACGCCCATATCAAATGAAAGTTTTTACAAATGAATTAAACCCTCTTTAAAAATCGTCCGCCGATAATACGCGGAGACTAGCCCGTAAGTTTTGCCCTTACCAAAAAGCATACAACGCGTCAGTCGCAATTCAAACAATGCACAGTAGAATCAAATTAATTTTTTTACGTTTTGTTGTACAATCCTTACTCACATTCTGGCTCGAGAAGAATTTTAGTCTGAAAAGTTGCTGATTCAGCTAGTCAAGTTTTAGTTCCAGTGATCCCATTTGAAGATATTCGACTGCATAAAGCAAGACTATAGAATATTTCCCCTGTATTAGCTAGGCAAATTATTATCCCCTGGTATATTAGCCAATAAAGGAAAAAAGAAAAATCCAACCTAACCACATTCACTACAGCATAACGGTGACAAATGTCGGTTAAGCGGTGTGGCAGATGTCAGGATACGTAACCAACTCATAGGTTCCACCCCTACCGAAAATTATTCAATGCTGCTAAAGAAAATTTCATTTCATTTCATTTCATAGAAGACACGAAGTTTCTGGAATGAAAGTAGATAACATGGGAAATGGTACAAAGATTCAGTTCAAGTGCCTGGGCTGTTGAGCACAATCCAAATATATGAATGAATGAATGACCTCTACCAAAAATTATTCAATACTGCTAAAGAAAATTTCATTTAAAATATCATTAAATGTATTTTTGAAAATATGTAAGCATTTCCACAAATGCATTTAAATAACATAACAATTTGAGACCTTCCCTTCAAAATCATTAAAACTGTGGCCCACATATTCAGTTCCTCAGGATATGGACAAAACATTTTCAAATTTTCATCAAAGTTTTTATAACTCATTAATTCGTTTGAATTCAAGTCTTCTATTAACTTCTAAAAATAACAGTGTTCTTATTTCAGCGGTGCAAATTACAGATTTCAACTCCCACAACGTAAAAGAAACACACAAATGACCCTATAAAGCACCGACAACTTCTGCCGCGACCAATTTAGCACCTCATTGACATCTCGCTCACGTGACGACTCCCTGCAGGCGAATTCTAAGTTAGCTGTGTGTAACGTAGCCGACTATGTATTGGGTATGCGGAGAGATTCTCTCGCGGTGATAAGAAATCTCTAGATGATGAACGATGCATATGGAATGAGGAATTTGGAGACAATATGATAGATAGTCTTTGATTTTGGATTTACACAAATTGCTTTACAGTTTTGTGACAAAAATTGGAATTGAAAAACTGTAGGCATACAAGGTGTACAATTTTTTTTTCATTCCATTTGTGGTATACATCTAATTAGTTACAGTAAAAATAAGTAAGTGAGTAAGTAAGTAATAAGCTTTGGAAATAATCTTCTGTAATATCCGATGTACTTCTATAGTAGTATCTGATCGTTTTCTCGGAAAATGTTTGTAGGTTATTCATTGTTAGTCATGGTATGGTCACAGAATATAAAACAATCGGAAGGGTCTCTCACCGTCGGCTTTTCTGAGCTATTTCAGTAAGAAATTTAAATAACTCGCCAACTTAGTGATTCTAAAATCAGAGCCGGCCTAAGAGATTTAACAGTTGAGAAATGAACAGGTATGGTGTATGGTGTTTGTAGGATTTTGCCAAGGTCATTTCGGTTCCTGAATCTTTTTATATATAGTATATCAATATACCTTTACAGTTTGAGGACATGAATATAAGTAAGTAGTGTAAATAGAAGTTTAACATGGGCCATAAACGATAGTGAGCAACAAATTTCAGCATTTTGAAAGTGTACCAACACCAAATATAGCCCACAAGTCGATATAAGATATCTTTGCCATCGAGTATTTTGAAAATTGCGATGAAAAATCTTTAAGCAGCAAAATTATTGTTATGATGAATTCTTAAACTGCAAGTTAAACATTTGTATTTAATTCCAATAAAAGTTCATAATTTTAGTTCTGCTTCGTGCGTCCTTTATTGTTAAAAATTTTATCACGATATTCTTAAGAAATAATAAACGTCTACCTATGTTATAAGCATTTTACGAGTAGCTATGAAATAAAAAATGTTTGCAGAACAAATCATTATGTCTATGAACTTATACAGTATTAAACAATACCAAATAATAACAATAATATAAAACAATGGGAAATAAACAACTAACAAACAGAAAAATTAGGTATATCTGGCAACAGCTTCCTAACGGTATCAACAAAACAATCTAGCGACGTCGAAATGTGATCCTATTTTCGACAGCTGCGCGTACTTATTGTTCTATGGCAAGAGACCCTTCCGATTGTTTTATATTCCGTGGTATGGTTATGTTCAAAACACGCCGTTGGCTTTGACTGCAAAAAAGCCCCAAGTATCACTTAGACCATAAAAATCCCAAATTTACCATATATTATTTTAAGACAGGGTCCCTGTTAATAATTTTTAATATCTATAAAGTACATACCTGTCAAGTAGATATAACTTTCGTAACGTTAGTTTCAGTTTTATTTAGTTTTCCAAAGAAAACTTATGTTACATCAATTTGGTTTATCGTAAAGTGATTTTTTTGTTGTACTACAATGTGACGTCCATTGGCTTGTACTGATTAGTTTAGATTTGATGAGATGGTAATTGGCCTATTCCACTGCGACCTTTTCAGATCTATTGTGGTCTTCTGAATCTAGATTACATTCTCCGGCCTGGCCCTTTTTATATAGACAATCAGCCTCAGGACTAAACCTTTCATGTAACGTCTTGCCGGCGGCTTCTCATCGCCTAATACAAGAGACCTTCGCCAGGCAGTCGCACTGCAGTTTCCTCTTCTAGGTGACAGAATCTGCACATGGCTTCGTCTGTCAACCCCATTAGCTTTGCCTGCCTGTCTGGTCTGGTCTGGTCTGGTCTGGTCTGTTCTGGTCTGGTCTGGTCTGGTCTGGTCTGGTCTGGTCTGGTCTGGTCTGGTCTGGTCTGGTCTGGTCTGGTCTGGTCTGGTCTGGTCTGGTCTGGTCTGGTCTGGTCTGGTCTGGTCTGGTCTGGTCTGGTCTGGTCTGGTCTGGTCTGGTCTGGTCTGGTCTGGTCTGGTCTGGTCTGGTCTGGTCTGGTCTGGTCTGGTCTGGTCTGGTCTGGTCTGGTCTGGTCTGGTCTGGTCTGGTCTGGTCTGGTCTGGTCTGGTCTGGTCTGGTCTGGTCTGGTCTGGTCTGGTCTGGTCTGGTCTGGTCTGGTCTGGTCTGGTCTGGTCTGGTCTGGTCTGGTCTGGTCTGGTCTGGTCTGGTCTGGTCTGGTCTGGTCTGGTCTGGTCTGGTCTGGTCTGGTCTGGTCTGGTCTGGTCTGGTCTGGTCTGGTCTGGTCTGGTCTGGTCTGGTCTGGTATCCAGGCTACTATGACCTTGCAATAGTCTCTAAGTGCGTTCAAGGCACCTATGCAATCCCATACTAGCTTATAGTTGACCTCTATGGAATCTAGTGCCTTCAATGCAGCTTGGCTGTCTGTGAAGATGGCAACTGAACGGTATGTCCTTTCCTGTCTTTTAATTTCTTGAACGCAGTGGTAAATTGCTGTCACTTTTGCTTGGAAAATTGTGATGTCCTTAGATAGGCTTATTGGAATAGCTACCTTTTGTTTTAGTCATACAATTTGGGCACCTACACCAACTTGTGCCTTGGAGCCGTCCGTATGGCAGGATGCCTCAGCCTGTATCAGTGCACCTTTCTTTCAGTCTTACTTACCTGGTATAATTATTAGGAACTTATTATTATTGTGTCTTTGTCCAAACCAACCAATATTAATTACAATTATATAGGGTGTTTCATTAAGAATTGTCCATATAGTAACTGGAGGAACCTTGGCACAAAATATGTAAATAAAAAGATTTAACCTAAAACACTTGAATAAAATATTCCTCCCTAACGAGATACAGGGTGTTTTGATATAAATATTATAAAATGTGTGGTAGGGATAAATACTCTTTTTCTCCCCCTACAATCTACGCCACTGTCGTAATAATCATTCCAGCATGTTTTTTATCTTCCATTACTTTCTATGTAAATATCATCCTCCTGTCTCTATGCCATAGAGTAAGTAGTTTTCAAGTTACACGCGTTTAAATGGAATATTTGAAATACCCTAATTTATTTTATTGCTTATTTCGCACGAGTCAACACTATTTCATTGAGTTGATTATAAAATTTATAACTTTCAGTTAATTTTATTTCAAATGATGTTTTCATATTGATGTTTATCAAAGTTTAACTTTTAAGTTAATACAAATTCAAGACTATAATTTTTATTATACTCCCCACCGCACGCCTTTGGTAATAGCGGAAAACTATATGTCAAAGCTAAAATTATGTGTGAACTACTTGCCAAATATAAACAAAAAAGATTTAGATTAAATGTCCATATTTTCTGCTAAGGTTTCTCCAGTTACTATATGGACAATTCTTATTGAAACACCCTCTGTGTAATGCTCAAGTGTATAAAAATTCCATTCGACTAGCTGCTGTTATTTTTCTAATTATCTACCAGCAGATCCTCTTATGAAAACTAAAAATGTTCATGGGAAATAGATATTTTGCTATAAGACAAATCTTACTTTTTGTAAGCCCTCCATATCGATAACATTTCAATATAGTGGCCGGCAGAATAGAAAAGTATAACAGAATTTGTTTATTTAGTCTACCCACCGCTAGGCACCACCACATTACGGACACACAATACTTCAAATGTGTTACCCCTTGTCTCTGATAAAGCCTGTTCATAGTTATAAGAAAGTAAATTAAGCGGATTATTGAAGGGTAGCTATTAACTAACAATGCCATGAAATTTATTACCCGATTTTCGTAGTTTTAGTGCAGGTAGGCTATGGTCCGTACCCATTTAAAATCTTTATCCTATACTTTATCGAATGATAATTCATTTTGTTTGTCATTTTACCTTGTTTCAGAATAGAAGGATAAGTAAGTTGGGAGAGTTTCGAATGAAAGGTAGGTAGGTAGTAATTACTTAAACGTCTGTATAAATGTCCTTGGCGGTTATTTTTAAACTCAGTAACTATTGATACTTCTTGTTGTGCTCGTGTGTTATAGAGCTTATTGTGGTCGATCGTGTGATAGTTATGGAAAATATGGAGCTTAGTGTATATCAGCCAATTATCCCGTCGAAAAGTAGAAAACACCTTTCACTTGATGCCAAGGAAATTATTTACAACGTTTATTCAACTCTTATGGAACGTGGTAATGTCAGTAAGCAGGCAGCAATAGAAGAAACGACGGCACTGACGAGAACTCCAGCATCAACTGTATGGAGAATTGTGAATAATCCAATTTCAACGAGAAAGAAGAGAAAAGATGCTGGAACTTTCGCGAAGATCGATGGAGGTGACCAAGACGTAATCCGACGTAAAATTTACACGATGTATGAGGAACAAAGTGTGTGAACAAAGGCTAGAAAAAGATGAAACTGGAATACAATGCCGCAGAACAACGCTATGGAAGTGCCTTCAACAAATGGGTTTTAGATTTAAGAAAATAGACAAAAAGCAAGTTTTAATGGAGTCCAGTAGAATTCAAGGATGGCGACTGGACTACTTACAAAAAATCAGGTTGTTCAGAGAACAGCAGAGGCCGATTATCTATTTGGATGAAACCTGGTTCGACACATACGATACTCCAGCAAAAGGATGGATTGAATCTAGTGGTAAATGTAAAACGAAGGCACCATCAAACAAAGGTAAAAGAATAACAATTTTTCATGCTGGATCCAAAGACGGATGGATTCCCAATGCACTTTCATTATCGGCGAAGAATATAAAAGATTCTTCATTGGATTATCATGAGGACACCAGTGCTGATTTGTTTGAGGATTGGTTTAAAAATAGACTCATTCCAAATATACCATCGAATAGCGTTATTGTCATGGACAACGCAAGCTACCATAGCAGGCAGTTGATTAAAACTCCTTCCTCAAATGATACAAAGCTTACTATTCAAAACTACATGTACGACAATGATATTTATTTCGACGAAGATTACACCAAACAGCAGTTGTTAGAAGTTCTGAAAAGTTTGAATATCAAAAAGGAACACGTTTGTGATAATTATGCGCAGGATTTGGGACATACAGTTTTAAGGCTTCCACCATACCATTGCATCTTTAATCCTATTGAACATATGTGGAATCAATTGAAATCTGCTATTCGTCGAAATAATATTTGCCCCACTATTAATACCACTGTACTAAAACTAATAGAAACCGAAGTTTTCAATATCCCTGTAGAAAGTTGGGCAAACTCCGTGTTTCATATTGAAAAAGTGGAAAAATCATATATCCATATTGCAAATAATATAGAATTAATCATAAGAACCGATGACGACAGCGATAGTGATTTAGATATATTAAGTGAATGAACATTATTTAATATTTTAATTGTATATTATATATTATAATGTTCATTAAGTGTACTATGAAAATAAAATATATTTACACTAACCAAAATAATCAATATTCTGACAAAAAAATACTACGCATACTTTGTGCAAGCGACTAAGTACGGACCTGGTCGGTCATACTTCAATTTCATCTTTTCAAGGGGTACTTCCTAATAGGATTCAGTCAGTCACTTTCTTATATCTATGAACAGGCTTTACCATACAATAGGTCCTCCACGTAATATCAGAACTCCACTGGTTGAGTAACTGGTTAATTTGACTCCTCCATAATCTGAATCAGTATATGTTATTAGTTGTGTATCTCCATTGAAAGATATTCAATAACGAGCAGTTCCTCTCAAATACTGAAAAATACGTTTTATCATTTTCCAATGACTTACTTTTGGCTGGCTAGTGAATCCACTTAGGTAATTAACTGCAAAACTAATAGGTTTGTTCGTAGAACGATCACTAACGGTTGGATACTGGACGACTCATGCGCAGAGCATCTTTGTGAAGGGTTTTTATTCACTGCGCGTGAGTCGTCCAGTTTCCAACCATTTGTGATCGCTATACGAACAAACTATGGAGGGTAGAAGGAAGGAGCACCATCTTATATGGGTGATAAGTTAAAAAAGTGTCCACCTGTAAACAGCAAATTATAATTCGAAGATTCACCGAAATGGCGCTCGTGTAGCTAATGGAAATGATGTGAATTTAGGGTTATAAACCGAGTGAAGTCCTTTTTTAAGTTTGTATCTTACTCTAATAATTCATGGCGCTGTTTTTAAAATCCTTCCACTTGCTACTATGGCGCCATCTTAATTTGCTTCCTTTCTATGGACACTTTTTAATACATTCAGATGGTGCTCCTTCCTTCTACCCTCCATAGAACAAACCTAATATCAGGTCGAGTTATAGTAGATAAGTACAATGAGGGTATGGGCACTCTGAACGCGCGATGGTACCGCCACCTGGAGAGCCAGAGCACTTCTAAAATTGCGAATTTAATGAGAACTGTAACGCAGTTAGTAGTGCCTCTGGTAGTAATCACGTAGTAATTCCAGATACTTCCACATATGTCACCACTGATAACTTAACCTAAAAATCACTAACAACCACGTATTACGACGGTTAGTTTTATTTGTGGGTTAGTTTAGTTTTAAAAAATTGTTTTTCTTTAATATATATATACTATATATATATATATATATATACATATATATATATATATATATATATATATATATATATATGGGATAGTCTTTGCCGACTAATTAGGTATAAAACCAGAAATATTGGGGAAACGGCAAGTTTATAAAAGTGAACTCTTCTTACTAATTTAACAAGCTTTCGGAAACTTTTATTTCCATTATCAAGTTACAGTAAATTGAGGATTGATATAAAATGGTAAATATATATTAAATGCTAAAATTGGTATTTGAATTTTTTAAAAAAAAGTCTTATGAAGGAAATAAATAAAGAGATATTGATAATGAATTATTGTGAAATTTGTACTGGCGCCCATAAATATAAATAATAATAATAATAATAATAATAAATAGATCATTTTTAATGCATATAATATAAATAATAAATAAATTTAAAAAAAACATCACATATAAAAATTGGCGCCCAACGTGGGGCTCTTGAAAAATATAGGACGTTTTTCTTTCTGGAGTGGATTAACTGTAGAGAAAAGATTTATGTCCTTGAGATCCGGTAAAGTAAGTTAGATGGAAAGTGATACAATAGAACAGCTCCTGAAAAGCATAATAGTAACACAAAATAATATGAAGGAGGAGATGAAGAAAGGTCAAGAGAATATGAAAGAAGAGATAAAGAAGGGTAAAGATGGAATGAAAGAAGAATTAACGGAAGAAATTGGACACATTCGAAAACAAATAGCTGTAGAAGTAAAGCAGATGAAAGCAAATGTAAAATTGGAAATAGAGGGCTTAAAACAAGCACAAGAAGCATTGAAAACAGAAATCAAAGAAGAATATGAAAGGAACAGAAGGTGTATGGAAATAAATTTGGAACAGGAAAACGAGAAAATACAAAAGAAAATTGAAGAAAATCATGAATTTTTCCGATTTGAACAGTGCAATTATAGAACTGCAACTGAAGAAAATATTAGTTTGCTGAAGGAACATACTACACAACAAATAAGATTGAGGGATATGGAATTTAAAAATATTGAAAAAAAAATCCAACACGTGGAGGAGACGATACGCTCAATTGAAAACAAGATCATGGATTTTGAAAATAAAACAATGAAAGAAATTCACTTTGTGAGAAGAGACATTGATGGATTTGATTTAAATTACAATGGAGATATGAAGACTCATCCGATGAAGTTTCTGAAAGACATAAATTAATGGATAAGAGATAACGAGTTAAGCGACAATTGGAAAAAGTGGATTAATAAAAGTATGCAGGGTAACGCTAAGAGTTGGTGGGATATTATGGAGGAAAAATTTACAAACAAAGAAGAATTCGAGGATATACAATGGAGTTGTACATTATGAACAAAATGGAAAAGTATAAATATCTAGAGCCCAGAATGTACCCAAGGGATATAATCAAGTGCCTTCTTAAACATTTTCCTGTTGAAGTGAGGAAATATATAACTAGGAAGGATATGGAGAATGAGAATAACTTCATTGAATATATACGGCAAATTTCAGAAATAAAAGCAGATATATGGCGAAATAGCGGAAACACTGGTCTCAATAAAGGTTTCAGATCAGGAAACAACACATGGAGGGTTGGTGATAGAGATGGCCAACAGCCAGAGAAAGATGCAGAAAGGCGAAATTTTGTTGAACAGGGACAAAGACATAATCAGCGAGATACAAAACACAACAAGTGAATGTTCTATTGACAAGAATTGGGAAAAGTCATATTTTTTCAAAATTAGATCTGAAAAATTCATTTTGTTTACTACCTTTAGCTCCGTCGTCTCGAAAATACACTAGATTTTCCGTAGACGGACAAGTGTTTCAATTTAAAACAGTACCATTTGGTTTACAATCCAGTAGTGCAGGTCTGGTAGTTGCGCTGCGGAAAATGATGGAATCATTTGAGGATTTTGCCATATCATGCATTGACGATATATTGATATTTTCAAAAAATGAAACAGAACATTTAGGACACATTAATTTAATAATTAGTGTTTTGGATGAATATGGTTTGAAATTATCAATCGAAAAATGTGAATTTTTTCAACGTAAAGTAAAATTTTTGGGATATCAAGTAACAAATGAAAAAGTCAAAATTTCTGATGATAGGCTGGCAGAAATATACAAGTTTCCAATTTCAAAGGACTTGAAAATGTTGAGAGGATTCTTTGGAATGTTAAATTACTACAAAAAATTTGTTCCGGACCTGGCAAGGCTGGAAGAACCTTTGCTCGAATTACTTAGAAAAGAAGAAAAATGGATTTGGACGGAGAAAAGAATTGGAGCATTTGAAAAAATAAAAGAACAATTTCATAAAAATATCTCAATACACACCTGATTTCAATATACCCTTTATATTGAGAACAGACGAAAGTGATTGTGCAATAAGTGGGGAACTAGCGCAATTTCAAAATAATGTAGAGGTACCCACATATTTTATATCGAGAATACTAAAAGGAGCAGAAAGAAGATTCTCGGTTGGTGAGAAAGAGATGCTACTCACAAATTGTCTTTTTGGTTGAAAGGAATTTTTTTTATATAGACACAGATCATCAGGCTTTGAGTTTTCCGAAAACTCATCGATACGCAAATAATAGGATATATCGATGGTCACTTTTGTTACAGGAGTTTTCATGCGAAATACGATATCGGAAGGGTTCTTTAAATAAAACAGCGGACTATCTAAGTAGAAAAGACCAGATAGATAAAGAAGTTGATGTGAAGATAATAGCAATAAATAGAATGCTTAATGACCAGGGCATTATGGCACTAACAGCCATACGACATAGTAGAAAAGCTTAGGAGAATTGAGAAATATTTTGGAAGTTAAAGGAGTGAATAGGGGAATGTCAATAAGAGACAATTTAATAATTAAAATTATAAACGATGAAGAACTGTATGTAATCGACGAAATTTTGGCCAGAGATATATTTAAATGTTTACACGGACATTATGGACATTTAGAGGTGCGTAAAACTTGGTACATATTTAGAGAAAATTATTATGCTAAAGGGGATTTATCAATAATAAAAAATATTTGCCAAGATTGTAAATTGTGCCTGATGGGAAAATACAAAAATCATACGAATAAATATTCGATCAATAGTATCAACGTTTCTAGAAGACTTGAAATAATTGCAATAGATTAATTGAGCAATTTAATTAAAACAGAACGCAAGATTTGTGGATTACTGGGAAAGAAAAGAAATTAAAATTATTCACACCTCCATTCGCAGACCTAACGCGAATACGAGTGAGCGAATGGGGGAGGAATGTCTGAAATACTTACGGCTGCAGACTCAAGAAAACCATAGAGCATGGGATACTAAATTGAGACAAACAGTGAAAGTTATGAATAATTCACCAAATATTGTAACAAAAATTGCCCCTATCACTCTAATGATGCATATACAGCCTGAGAGACCATGGGTGTTAGAAAATTTAGAATTAAGAAAATTAGTGGAAAAGCAAGAATGAGAATTAGACGAATGAACGAAAAATATAAAATAAGAGAAAATAAGAAAATAAAAAAAGAGTATGTTTTAATATTGGGGATAAAGTAATAGTACGAACACACAGAGTTACAGATTTGAAAAGAAATATAGACAGAAAACTTAGTCTACCGTATAAAGGGCCATTCACAATAAATAAAAGGTTACAAATGAATATGTACGAGTTGAGGGACGAAATATATCGATTGAATATTGGTGAATACCACATTGAAATAATATATACATACGTCGAACGGACTGAATGAGGACAAATTATGGATAAAGATTGTTATATTTAAGATAATTATTGGTGTAGTTGTTTATAAAACTAGATTATGGTAAAAGTTTGTCAGAGTATAGTTGTTGAAATAGAATATTTTTATACCCAATTTATCAAGGGATAAATTAAAGTTACAAAAATAGAGGGGGGGTAATATATAGTGTATATAAGTTACATAGAAATAATTTATTTTGAAAAATATGTTTTAATGAGTTAACAAGTTAAATAGTTTGAAATGGAAATAATATTGGCACATCTGTAGAGTCGAAAATTATAAAAAGAAATATGGCTTGAGTTTTATGAAGGAAATAAATAAAGAGATATTGATAATGAAATATTGTGAAATTTGTTTTAAAAAGATAATAAAAGTGTACCTTGAAATCGCAAATAGACATAACATTAGATGGGATTATTTTATTGATCAATGTACATATAAATTTATTGAAAATTGTTAAATAATATTACATATAATTATACAGAACAATTGTCTCAGTATTTCAAATAGTGTAAAGCATATCTGGAGGTTCATGACAAATTTGCGCTCTAATTAAAAAAATGTAAAAACGTCAAGTTTGAATTTACCAGGGAAACGGGATTTTTGAAGGAACGAAAATAATTTTTGAAAGAAGGAGATGAATCAAATTTTCAGAAAAATATATATTATAAAAAAAGTTGGAAAGAAGATATTTAAGATAGTTGTTAGGTGAGAGTTCTCTAAAGCTGTATGGAATTTGAAAAATAAAGTACATGATTCAAACTTGAACTCATAAAAAAATGAAGTGACAGTTAACGGAGGTAATATCCATAAAAATATTAATATTTGAATAGGAGCGAATATAGTTAATAGCTGATCTATCGTAAGAACGTTGAACTGGTCCATCAGACGCATTGTTGCATGCAATACGTTTGCAGCAATTTGAAGGAGAGTGCGTTTTAATATACGTACTACGCAGAAATTCAAACTTTGAAGAACGGACATAAGTGGGTAATTCATTGTTTTCGGGGAATAAATTGAAAGTTAAAAAAGTAATCGAAATTTTCCCATCATCCTTAATAAAATTTAAGCTCGCCACGAATTAAAAGATATGCTATGTCAAAAATATTAATTTCATAGTTACTTAGTTAGATAATTTTGTTGAAAGTTCTGACAGACTGAAATAGATATATTCATTGTTGATTTTTTTATTCTTTCTCCACAGTTTGATACACAAATCGTTCGACTCACGTATTACAACCCTGAGAGCCGAGGTATAAAATATTTAAGTATCTACTGATAGTACTGGCACCGTAGATAAACAACTGGCGCCTATAAAATTAAAATAATAATAATAAATAGATCATTTTTAATGCATATAATATAAACAATAAATAAAAAAAAACATTCTCGCTTTTTATTTTAGTATTTATTTTAATGATTATTGATTTTTATCAAATGTTTGTGTCTTTTTAACTTCATTATATTATATTTAATTATTTTTGCATTCCCGAATATGCGTATTTTTCTGTATTTCAATATCAAGGGTGAGAGGGTCACTGTTCCACTATTTGTTGTACTTTGCATCGTTCCCTGGTCACTGTTAATAATTATTAACTCATCAAGACTTCTTACTTTGAAAAATCGTTTCACCTTACATCGCATGCTGAGATTTTTCAAAATTATTTACTCAGTTTATTGCTTTGTTGTTAAACTTGTAATATTTATTGTTCTTCCTGTTTGTCATTAAAATATTTTAAAAAACGTTTTATTTATCGTGTACTTTTTTATATTAAATAAAATATATAAACCTGATGATTATTGCTTTATTTTTCCCATTTCAGGCATTATATGGTCCATTTTTTGACATTTCATTTAATTTAACTTGACTATTTGATTGTTATTATTGTAATATCAATCAAATGTTGAGTTGATTTAAATAAAATATTATCAAAAATGTACCATAAATGCCATTTTGCAATAAAAGTAAAATTACAGTAATTTTTAAAAGGCCGACAAAAACTGTAAAATTACAGGAATCTTCTTTTTCTGCCGTTAGCGAAGATCACAATTATATCAAAGGTGCTACAGCTACTGCTCAGGCTCTCAAGGTCGCGCCACCCGTACAATTAATTCGCCACGTGAAGCGCCACGGGTCAGATGCCTATCTATAGGTAGGTGATCTGTGACTCCATTTACAGATACATTCAAACACAAACGAAACATATGGATTTTAAGCATTATCAGAACTGCTTTTGAACTAGTCGACCAACATCCAGCTTCAACAGATTAAAAACACGATTATTACAATCGTTTATTTGGACACTTATGGAACAATTCCCACCACTCCGTATTCTCAACTGTGGGCGGTCCTTAATTAGCGTCAGACAGTCAGTAAACAACAGTCGATAGGTGAGAGTACTGTTCATGCCAATAACTTTTCAAAATTAAATTTTAAGTTGTTTTTAGGAGTTTAATTTGCTTCAGTTTAAAGAATCTTATTAGTTTTATTTACGAATTTATTTTTATTTTGAAAGCCGTTATGGCCAAAAGAAATCAAAACATATTATCTTAACTCCAAACATTAATTGCTAAAGAGAATTTAACAATTAATTTTCGATTTGAACAACATAAAACGTAAGCATATTGTTTCAATATGTAGCGACGTTTACTACCCCATCAAATAATAATTATACAATACTAAATCGAAGCTCACACACACATCGCACACAACTAACAAATTTTGGAAGGAGAAGGGGCGGGGTTTCTTACAGTGGTTCTGAATCCAGCTGTCTAGCTAAATACTTGATATTCATTGGAGTGAATTTATAGAAATGTTTTGTTGGTGGACTATTTAGATCGGAGAATACATTAAACTGCTATGATCCGTTGGTCTTTGCACGTATCTGTATAGCCCGTACAGTATTAAAACCGTTGCACTTCATCAAAGTGTCGAAAAAGAGACGTTCGCTTGTATTATGACATTCTTTTGCTGCTGTCAATCAGTATGTTTTGCCACTTTAATCCTAATAAATATTGAAATTCATAGGTCGCATGTTATCAAAAAATATAAATATAAGCTTGAAGAAAGGTTTCGTAATTAATTTCATATCAAATACAACTCGTAGGTTAACGGCCTATTCTGTAACTTGTCGTTACGCAACAACGTCGTGACGGTAACGATTATTACGTTAAGATAATTTTTCAGCGTTAGATTCCGTAATAATGTCGTTACGTTAAAATCTAGTAATAAAACATAACGATAATATTTTTACAATTTTATAAAGGTTGGTATAATTTTTGACATCTGGTGCTATTTTGTTAGGTTAGAAAAGGATTTACCTACGAATTTGTTATGGAGGGTAGAAGGAAGGAGCACCATCTTGTATGGGGGACAAGTTGAAAAAGTGTCCACCTGTAAACAGCAAATTATAATTCGAAGATTCACCGAAATGGCGCTCGTGTAGCTAATGGAAATTATGTGAATTTAGGGTTATAAACTGAGTGAAGTGTGATGGGTTGAAAAATTTAGTATTTTTCGTGACTTGTGTAGTTGAGAAATATGCAGTATTTAAAATCTCAATTATTTACGTAGTATTTCCTTTTTTAATATTGTATCTTACTCTAATAATTCATGGCGCTGTTTTTAAAATCTTTCCACTTGCTACTATGGCGCCACCATTATTTACGTAGTATTTCCTTTTTTAATATTGTATCTTACTCTAATAATTCATGGCGCTGTTTTTAAAATCTTTCCACTTGCTACTATGGCGCCACCTTTATTTGCTTCCTTTCGATGGACACTTTTTAATACATTCAGATGGTGCTCCTTCCTTCTACCCTCCATAGAATTTGTTCATATAGCCCGTTCAATATAAAAACCGTTGTACGTCACATCTGTCATAACTGGACTATGTTGCCAAGCCCTTGAAATAGTATGAGAATCTAGTAAATGTCAAATGAAGTTTATCAAATATTCTTCTTTTTATTTGGCTATAGGTTAGGTTTATTGATGCTTATTGTGTGAAAACAAACTTCGACTTATTTCAGTTTGTGCATTTTTCAAGGATTTCGCCGTAGCGATTGCTGGTTGATTTCCTTTAGCACATGTTTTGAGCGGCTTCAAACTTAAGCTGGCCAAGTCCAATTGGCAGTGGTTTTTATAAAAGAAGCTTCGAAGGACCAGCTGGCAAAAGCGCCAGCAACTATTGGAGACTATGATTGTTAGGAAGAAATAAATAAAATTCAGGAATTAGGATATAGATCTTTATACAGAAAAATATAAATGAAATGACTTGATACTTATATACAGTTACTATTTACACTTGGATCTTAGGTTTCTTTGCTCCAAATCTTAATGTTAAAAAATGCATTCCCTGTAGGAAACCGGCACCCGTTTGGCAACAGCGCGACAATGCCGGTGAAAATGGAAACGTGCTTGTTCACGTACTTGTAATTAGATTAATTTTAAAGGTACTTACAGTATACCAGGACACCAATCACTGACTCTAAATTCATAACTTTATTAAATTATAATATTGTATTAGAAATAGACTATAAATATATTATTAAGGAAGTTGGATAGACATGTTAATGTCACTAACGAGCATAGGTGCTCTTGCTACCACGGGTAAAAGCAGAGGGAGAGAATTCCAAGAATTCCAGAATTCCTGTTTCATTTTAACGCAATTTTCCCAAAGGGTTAATCTATTAACAGGTCTAGTAGATAGGTCTCGGTCGGGATACGCTGTCATAGCACCGCCGATCAGAAAATGACCAGGAGTTAGGGGAGTCAGATCGTTGGGATCATCAGACATTGGGTATAAGGGTCTGCTATTCAAGATAGCTTCAACCTGAGTCAGAACCGTCGATAGCTCCTCGAAGGTAAGACAAGAGGAACCTATAATTTTGGTAAGATGGGATTTGGCACTTTTCACTGCCGCTTCCTATAATCCACCCCAGTGTGGCGAACGGGGTGGGATAAATTTCCAAGATATTTCCGTAATTGATAAAAAAGATTGTAGTTTGCGGATATTGTCCGAAGATTGTAGAAAACGGGAAAGCTCCCGTAACTGGTTTCGAGCACCAATGAAATTAGAACCATTATCGGAAAATATTGTGTGAGGATTTCCTCTACGACTAATGAATCTTTTCAAGGCGGCGATAAAGGCCTCTGAAGAAAGATCACTCACCAAATCAATGTGGACCGCCTTTGTCACCATACATATGAAAATAGCAATATATGCCTTTTGTCTGGGAGCTTTTCTTAATGAAGAAGATTTAATTAAAATGGGACCAGCGAAATATATGCCAGTTTTGTTGAATGGACGAGCTTCCTGTACACGGTCAAGTGGCAGGGGAGACATTATTTGCGAAGAAACTTGGGCATTGAACCTGAAACAAGTTACGCATTTTTTGATCAATTTTTTGATGAGACGAGTGCCGTTCATTGGCCAGTATTGGAGACGTAAATTACCCAAAACATTGTGGGCACCACTAAGACCAAGACGGCGGTGTTCACGAGTAATCAGCAAATTAACAACATGATCATCTTGGGGTAATAATAATGGGAATTTTTTATTATAAAGGGTAAAGAAGAGAATTGCAGGCGACCTCCTACTCTCAATAGGCCGTCGTTATCCAGAAAAATATTTAGAGAGATTAGTTTTTTATTTACAATGGGAGCGTTTGTTTTCAAACAATGAATCTCTTTAGCAAAGTGTTTGCGTTGAAGTTCTTTGATTATAAAATCATGAGCAAATCTTAGATCTTCCGTAGATAAGTGTACTTCGGTTCCAGGTTGTTTTTTAATTAGGTTTGCAAATTAGAAAAGTCGGGCGATGACCCTCATCATGGTATTAAAATTAGAGTATCGGGAACATATTGATTCCCAATAACTTGGGTTACTATGGACTACGGCCAAATTGACCTTCTTGCATTCGGGCAAGTCAACAATAGGTTCGAAAGAATCCATTGTATCCAATTCTTTTTCCTCGATTAAAAATTGGGGACCATCGAACCAGAAAGGCCATACCTTGGGCGAAAATTTACCGCGGGAAAGTAAATCAGCGGGGTTTAAATGGGACTTTACATGTCGCCAAATGAAATTTTTACTATTATTTTGTACCATTAACACACGACGGGCAACAAAGGGGGTGAAATTATTTGCATTCCGTTTCACCCAACAAAGGGCCACCTGAGAATCGGACCATAAATTTATAGAAGAGAGTTGAATGGATACAGAAAGGATTTGAACTATCCTACGAGCTAACATGGACAAAAGTTCCATTGCACACAGCTCTAATCTGGGAATAGTTAATTTCTTTTTTAACGGATTTACTCTGGATTTAGCTGTAATCAATCGAGAAGATCTCGAATTGTCAGCGTAAACCACTACTAAATAGAGGCAGCCGCCATAGGCCTGTTGGCTAGCATCGCAGAACCCGTGAAGGGAACAAGACACCACAACCTTATCTTCAAATAGATGCCTGGGCACTTGAAGATGAGCCACCTCGGCTAATGATGATTGAAATTTGTCAAACTGGCTAATTATGGATATGTCAGAAATGGGGGCATCCCACCCTATCTGGGACTTCCACACTGATTGCATTAACAGTTTGCCAGAGACGGTCAGATTATTTACGATTCCAAGAGGATCAAAAGTACTAGCGATAATGCTTAGTATCTTTCTTTTAGTTAAAGGAGAATTATCAGATAAACAAGCAGTTTTGATATGTAAAAAATCAGAAGTAGGGTTCCATTTAAGGCCCAAAATCATGCTTGACGAGTCGTCAAAACTACGTTCAAATTTAGCATTAGCTAATTCATTTATTGATTGCAAAAATTCGAAAGAATTAGACTGCCACTTATGTAGTTAAAATTCATGTTTTCCTAACATGTTATTCAATTCATTATAAAAAATAGGTAAGTCATTTTTATTATCAGTTCCGGTTAAAATATCATCCATGTAAGTCTGATGAAGGATAGCGTGCTGCGCATTGGGACAATCTGGGTTGTTTAAAGCAATGTCTTTCAAGACTCCAGTCGCTAAAAATGGGGAACAGTTTTGCCCGAAACTTAGGCTAGATAATTGAAGACATGTAAAGGAGTCATTAGGACTATCTCTCCACAATATGTTCTGCAAATGTCGTTGCGAAGGATTGATGTCGATATATCGATACATCATTTTGATGTCGGCACAAAGGACATATTTGTAGCACCTGAATCTACATAGGATGTCAAAAAGATTATCTTGAACCTGATAACCCTTAGAGGTTAAGTCATTAAGGGAAAGGCCAGAATCAGTTTTAGATGAAAAATCAAAAACGACCCGGAGTTTGGTGGATGCGCTATCTTCGCCTATCACCGCCCTATGAGGTATAAAGTATTTGAACTCATTAGTTATAGAGTTATAAAAAGATAAGGGGACTACTTGAGCGTGTTCGAGTGTGATATATTCGGAAATAACCTTTTGATATTCCGAAAAAAGAGTAAGATTGGACTTAAATTTTTTCTCAAGAGAAGAGAATCGTTGGGAGGCCATATTCACTTGATAACGACCGGAAGGAAGGATCACCGTGGTCTCCTGAAATAATTGTTCCACGAATTCGTCGTTG
Organism: Lochmaea crataegi; assembly: GCA_947563755.1. Lineage (NCBI taxonomy): Eukaryota > Metazoa > Arthropoda > Insecta > Coleoptera > Chrysomelidae > Lochmaea > Lochmaea crataegi. The sequence goes on from OX387426.1 coordinate 28,121,615, forward strand.
GAGCATTGCGGTTGAAGTTCAGAGATTTCTTCCAGCTCCCAGAATTTTTCCATGGCTATGATTTTGATCGTCTTGATCATTAGAAACAGTTAGAAATGAAGAAGCATATCTATTTACATTAGTTGACAACCCAACGTTGTCTATCTGGATAGGGCCAGCTATAACGTATCCCAGATGGGTATCTATAAAGGAAGGCGAAGTGGGACCCTTATTAATCACGGTTGCTTTAAGCAGGAAGTGATATAAATCACAGCCAATCAGAAGGTCTATTTGGCCGGATTCGAAAAATAAAGGATCGGCAAGTTCAAGCTCTACTTGAGCAGGAATTTTCAGCTCAGATGGAGATATAGAAAATTACGGTAAACTATTAGTTATTTTGTCTATAACCGAGCAAGATATATTAAATGTGTGGTGAGGAGCAACTTGAGAAGTAAGCGTAATATCTATCACTTCTCCGCTATAGGTACAATTATTACTCCCTAGGCCGGAAATACTTAGAGTTTGTTTCCGTGGAAGTATATTCAACTTTTGGGCAAAGCTGCGTTTGATAACGCTCATTTGGCTAGCTGAGTCCAGCAAAGCTCGAGCAACGATGGACTGACCATGGGAATCATTAACATTCACTAAGGCCGTAGGTAAAAGTACAATATTATCCTTGACTGACATAGCTGTCAAAACCGTTTGAGCTGCCACCGAGATCGGAGGTTCAGTTGATTGACTTGATGATGAAGAGTTTAAAAAATTAGATCCACCATTAATATTAGGAGTATTTACATGGGAAGGGGGAGCCGTATTTGAGCTTCCGGAAGTGGTCGCTCTAGAAGTATTTTGATTATGATAATTATTTGGCAATTGATTATGATTATCGAAATGTAAGTAACTATGATGAGACTTATTACAAGTCACGCATCTTCTAAGAGATTTACAATTAGCAGTAATATGGGTACCATTCAGACAGTTAACACAAAGTCTTTTAGTTTTAACGAACTGGTACCTATCTTGAGGGGATGATGTCATAAATTTAGAACAACCGTATATAGGATGAGAGGGATCCGAACAATGAAGACAGCTCGGTTTGTTAGCTCCAGCTCAGGAGTTATGTGAACGATTATTATTTGAAGAATTTAAACTAGAGACAAGTGTTACCTTATTTCTGATAGAATCGGTATATTTAGCTTGAGGTTTAACCTTTTTATTGATTTCGAAAAGATTTAAATTCTCTAACATGGAATGACGTCTCTGTAAAAAGTCGAAAAAGTATTCAGCGGTAGGAATAACCTCCGGTTTCCGCTCACTTTCAAAGGCTCTTCTGGAGTTAAAATCAAGTTTTTGCTCCATCAAAAATATTATTAAAGACTCAAAATTCACTTCTGGTGCCAATTTTAAATTGTTAATTAAATCAAATGTTTTACGTGTAGATATTTGAAATTCGCGCAACTCGGATGGAGTGCTTTTAGAAACGGGCGCTTGATCCACTAAGATTTGGAACAAAGAGTACAAAAGTTTATACTTATCATCATAAGCATTTTTGAGAATATTTAAAGCAATATTTAAATTCTGGTTAGTTACCCCCAAAGAATCAATCATTTCCAACGGAGGCCCGCGTAAAAGACCTTTAAGGTAGTAGAATTTTTCACCGTCCGATTTTAACTTATTGTTATTAAGAACTAATGCTGAAAAAAGATCAATAAAGGATGGCCACCCTTGTGCCGAGCCAGAAAACGGCTTAATATTAATTTTAGGTAAAACGACATTGGATACATCGTTTGATTCATTAGTAGTTGAAGTAAGTGATTCTTTTTGTTTATTTCCGATAAGAAGTTCAAGCTTGGCTATACAGGATTCGAAACGATCCGCGACTACGTTCTCAATAACACCATCGGAAAAGAGACAATCTTCGTCTGTATTAGATAATTAGGCAATTTCCAATTGAATTTCTTGATAATTGTCATAGTGACCAGAGATATTTTTAAGTTTGACATTAAGTAAATAAATTTCTTCGGAACCATCGAGCTCCTTTATGAATCTTTCAATACGAGTTAGTTGCGATTTACAACCGCGTCTTTTATTTTTTAAATGAGTTGAGGTCATGATTGAATTTAGGTATAACCAACCCAATTTAAAATTCAACTATCTTATAAAAATAGGTTTGAAAATTAGAAAATAAATTTTTCCCAGTGTAGAAATGTCCTAAGAAAATACATATATAACAAATAACATTTCCGGTTAATCCGCAAAGTATACGCGCATTTAGTGAAAACGTCACGACCGCCATTTTATTAAGCTAGGTTAGTTATTGGATGCAAACAAACTTTTATTTGTATTAATGTTATAAATGAAACTAACTGTTTCTAATTAATTCCACTATTTAATTGAAAGATTTATGAAAATTATTAAAGGATATTGATAATTATTTCGATATTGACATATCATCGTCAGAATGATATGTCAATATCGAAATAATTATCAATATCCTTTAATAATTTTCATAAATCTTTCAATTAAATAGTGGAATTAATTAGAAACAGTTAGTTTCATTTATAACATTAATATGAGTAGATTCCACAAAGTAAGGGTCCAAACAGTAAATTTTATTTGTATGTTAATACCACAGTACTTGATTAGAAATATTTATTTTACAAATTCTGGAACTATTTAACAACTAAAAAGGTATGTATAGAATGGTATTGAGAATGAAATATATATTGGGTACAATTTTTTTGTTCTAAAATGTAATATTAACATTAAATATTCATTATATAATCTTAACTTTCAGGTTAGGATGGCCATAACATGTTGGGCACCTGTATGTTGTCACAACAATATGAAAAATATATGTAAGTTCTACAGATTTCCTAAGGATAAAAAAGTCCTGAAAAGCTGGATAACTCTTTTAAGGTAATTTTGTTTTTATTTCATAATTCTGTGAAATAATCGTTCAAAATGTTGTAGAAGAGATGAAGAGCCAGGATCTGGAGCTAGAGTGTGCAGCTGTCATTTTCGAGAAGGAAACAAGGAAAATATTCCTGAGTTATATGAACATAACAAAAGAAAAATGTTCAGTAAGCACCACCTTAGTCCAGAAAGGAAGAAAAGCAGAAGCAAGTCCATTCCATTGTCTGAATTAAGGTATACTACTGACTTATTTGTATTTATTATATTGTATCAATGAAATGAATCCATTTATAGTAATATTTTATTATTTTCTAATAAATCCAATTGAATATTTCCCAATTTGTTTTAGCTCGTCAACCTCTACTGTAACGTGTGTAACTGAGGTTTTAGCCAATAAACTGATTGATGAGGGTCCATCTGTTTCAGTTACTGAACCCAATTCATCTTCGGTTGACAATTCTGCACAGTTAAAACCATCTAACGCAATGCTAGAGGCAGAAAATTATTTATTAAAAATGCAGTTGAGCAGGAGAGATTCAGAATCACTCCGACAACAAATGAGTTTTTCTCAGATTTGTGAATATGATAAACTTGTTCTAGAGTATACAGGGCTACCTTCAAAAAATATATTTCTCAGCCTCCACAAACTTATTGAAAATGTGGAAATTAATTATTATCTAAAATGAACAGTTGAAAAACTCAGTAGAGTGGATCAGTTACTTGTAGTAATGATGAAATTTCGTCGTAATTATTCTCACACTGATTTGGCATTCAGGTTTAATGTATCGGAGGCCACAATATCAAACATAATTGTAACATTTACACATGTTCTTCATGAAGCTCTATATGATACGTTTTTAAAACAAATACCAAAAAGATCCAAAAACAAATCGTGTCTGCCTAATTGTGCAAGCTATTTTACCAACTGCAGAATAATTATCGATTGTACTGATATCTTCTGTGCTGTACCAAGAAAATCGATGAAAAGTCAAAGGTAAATTTGGTCATCACTTTATTTCTGTAAATGTTGACATGTATATTTTTTAGACTCACCTACAGCAGTTACAAACATAGGAACAGTTTTAAAGGTTTGGTTGGTGTCGCCCCAAATGGAGTAGTAACCTTTATCAGCAATTTATACCCTGGGTCGACAAGTGACAAAAACATTGTTAGACATAGTAAAATTTTAGAACAAATGGAGCCAGGTGACCTTATACTTGCTGATAAGGGATTTCTAATATTTGTTACCAAGTGGAGTAACACTTAATATACCCCCATTTTTAGCAACTCCCCAATTTACAAAGGAGGAAATTGAGCAAACCAAATGTATTGCTCGGGCAAGGATTCATGTTGAAAGGGCCATTAGGAGGATGAAAAGTAACAAAATATTACATTTTATTCCAGAGCCTCTTTTCAATTACAGCTCTGTAATTTTTCAAACTGTTGGTGCCTTAACAAACCTGCAGTATCCATTGATTAAGGAGGTTTCACAGTTTTTTGTAGATAGTAATGCATCAACATCGCAAAAAGAATAATAGCTAAGAATAAGTTTTTGTTATTATTTTTATTCCATTTTTTCCTTTTACATATTAATAAATACACTGAGGACCTATAGAAGGCACAAGTGCCAGTACATAGGATGGTCCTAAACTAAACTCAACTTAAAATTATTATATTTGCGTTTGGTTGTTACAACCAATTAATATAAATACTTTTATTTTTCAATGTAACCATTTTATGTAATAACAAAATTTAATCTTATTTTTGATTAGTTTTCTTGAACACTGTAGATTCTTCAAACTTTTTGGTAAACTGATGAAATACTTTTTTGCATAATATACCTAAAGATCTTTGACCTATTGTTAGTGAGTTGGATGTCAACTTGATACTTCTGTTGTGTGTATTGATTGGATATTATTGTATTAATTTAATTTTTTAACCGACTATTCATTGTTACGATACTGATATTATTTGTACAGTAATATTGACTTTCAATAAAAATTATTGAATGAATTGTTTGTGACTTTTATTATAGGTACTATGGATAATTTTACACATCTATCTTTCAAAACTGCTTCTTGAACTGTGAAAAAATATTAAATTATTGAAATAATAAATAATACCACCACTCTTACAAAATTGTTTTATTAAAAAGATCCAATATAAATAGGTAATACAGAATAATTACAATATCTAAAAATTTGTTTATTTATTCAAATATTGCTGAACAAAAATGTTTGTATAAAACTCCTTCAAGATGGTTAGGTTTGCTCCCCATTCTAAATCCTTATTTATTAATAAGATCTCAGTATCCTGAGGTGTCCAAACAAAAAAATAACATTTTTCTCTACCAGTAATGTAAAGCTGTCCTTGAACTTGATGATAACATTGTCTGAAAAAGAAATAGTCTAACAACCATACGGACTAATAATTTAACAGTTTTTCGTAATTTTGGACTAAACGTATAGATGGCGTATTGTGAAAGCTGGACAAAACGTTCAGAGGGCGCTGAATGGAATATTTCACTTCGAATTAGAAAAGATATCTGTATGTTTTGAGTGATTATGTTACTAAACGCTAGATGTGACGACACTTCGTATCCTTATTCTATTTTCCAAATAAATCTACCTGCAAAGCACAAGAATGTAATAACTTAAATAGTAGGTGAACGGTGAAAATGTTTTAGCATTGCATTCAGAGATAAATTGCATTTTGCTTGCATTTATAAAGTATGTACTTCTTGTCGTAATTGCGTGGATCGTTTTCATAACTTTCTTGAATTTTGGATAATTTTGCTGTTATTCTGTACATACTTTTTATAAATAGTGGTTGTTTTAAAACGAGCATCGTGTTGAAAATATTGTTTTTACCAGAGAGTTTGTACTTATTTATTCTCGTTCAAGGACACTAAGTGCCATTAACCAGTGTTTGTATCTAACCAAAGCTTTTAAAGGTATAAAGGTCGCTAACAATATTTCACTGTGAGTAAGGACCATTATGTCACAATTATGCTACCACTATGTTTAAGATTTTGTGTGAATAATTTACGGCATCTGTATCTTCAGTCCATAGGCAATAATATTAAATGAAATGTACAGGAACAATATTGTACATACATATATAAAAATGAAAACTTAAACCAAAGTACTATAATCTCGACTATAATATATTATATGAAAAGTCAATTATCAAATAAAATAACAAATTCCACAATAGAAATATAATTTGTGAAACCAGTGGAGTAATAAATGTTTTATTTATGTTTTGGAATTTGTTATTATTTTATTTGATAATTCAACATCTATTTAGTCTTGAAAGACCTATTAAGGTAAGAAATCAAAGAATCCCAAAAAACTAGTAAAAATAAAAGATATGAATAGAAAATTCCAAAAATAATACATACATATATAAAAAAAAATGTGAACACCAAACAGATGAATAAGGAACTTGTTGAATACAATTATGTGCATATTATGATCCTAATAACAATGTTAGCACTACTTTGTAGTAATATATTTAGTTATTATATAACATATTCCTAATTAATAATTATCGTTTTGTGTTACAGATGTCAGGTAACAAATGTGCCTATTATCATTGTGGAAAATCCAGTAGAAATAACCCAGGATTGAGAAAATTTACATTTCCTGTTCATGATGAAAAAAGATGCATCGAGTGGATTCACAACTCAGGTAATTTACTTAATCATAAATAGAAAAATATTTACTTGAAAATTGAAATATTCATGATTTAATGAGCTCTACAATTCATCAATTCGAAGGGAAACCTATTACATTTATATAGTGTTTCTGAATTTGTAAAAATTACAAGAACAATAAACATTACTACAGGTTATATTAAGTATGTACAGAGAATAAACAGATTACCTTTAAGTTGCCAACGCCAAACGCGCCACTAAAAAAACAGGGAATTTTGGCCGTTATATAAAGGTGGCCGTAATTGGCAGGTTTTGTGTCTTCAAATATGATAAATGTTATTTATTTTTCTTTGTATTTTATTAATTGAAAAGGAAGTAAAACAAGAATATAATTATTTAAGAATCTTCGAATCATTTGCATAATGTCTATACCTAACTAATCAAATGAGAATAATCCTGATAGTAGTTCACATTACAACAATCACATTTTATTTTCCCTGTTCTTTAATCGCAAAAGTATAGCTTTACATAAAGCAATTAGGTTTTGTAAATCTGTTTATTTCTTGTAAATGGGACAACCTGTATAATAGTGGACATATTTATTAGACTTATTACTTGATAGGTACTTACATTGTGCTAAGAATTTGTCATTTTGAATTTTTATAAAATTGTAGCTTTTTTAAACACTTTGCAAGATTGTATGTAGTACCATTGTTTAAGAAAGTAACCATAAAATATTTCATTGAGCTGATTAATCTTAAGCAAACATAGTGTTTCACCAACTATGCATTATACAGATTAAAAGGTATTGGTAAAATTATTTGTACTGAAGATGACAGCAAACTGTTTTCTGTTCTTTAAATATGTATCTTAAAATTGATTAGAATAATCATTGTTTTTTATTAATGCAATAAACCGCACATTTTAACAAGAAACAATTATATTTTTAGGTAACTCTGGACTGTCGAATTTGAGCCCAAAATCTCTGAAGTTCTTCATATGAAAGCGATTGTGAAATTTACTCTTAAAAATAGTTCAGAAGTTTATTTTGCAGGATATTTGTGTAAAAAGGTATTAGATAAATACGAGTGTAATGTATGCAAAGAATTTTTAGAAGATGATCTGAATCAAGCTCAGGATAAAAATGAATGTCTTATATTTTTAAAGAATTTTAATATAGGAGACTTTTCAATTTGACACTGGAAAGTGCCTTCACCTATTTTAAAATAATTTACAAAAATAAGTATGCATTATTTTTCAAAATATTTTGTGGGATTGATGGGAAAGTCGAAATTATCTAAGAAGATGAAAAATCAAATTATCAATAAATTGCGAAAGCACTTGTCTGATTGGTTTGTCGAAAATGAATGTAAAGTACATAGATCTTTTTTATTAGAAATATTGATAAGAACTTTAATTTTTAAGGATCTCAAATATAGATCGTTGAAAGCTGCTGCTGCAAAAAAAGCAGAAAAAAATCTGGCAAACTGACAATTTTGCAAAATAAGTGACAGTTGAACATCTTTATTTTAGACTCTTATGTACTTTACGTTTCATTTTCAAATATTTCTAGGTTAGCTCACTTTTGAGTTAAATCAAAGTTTAATGTACATATCTTTGAATTTTTTTGTTTTTATTGTTATTTTATGTACAATTTAGTAGAATAAAAGGAAATTTAATAAAAAATTGTTATTAATAATTTTTTTTACAAAATCCATAACAATACTTTCATCCAAAACCCGATTGTTATACAAGAAGTTCTTACCGATTCTATTAGGAATTCATCTCTGTGATGAAGATTATATATAAATATGTGTTCATCTATTTGTGAAAAACTTACGCATTAACATCATTTGTGAAGAATAATTTCGGTAGATATAGAGGTATCGAACGGAATGTAAAATACGATTAACTAAAAGAAATAAATTCAATTCATATCTCATTTAAAATTCGAAATTACTTTCACAGCATATAAACTCCATTACAAGATATTTCGGTTTAAGGTTTAACTTATAACACCAATATGATTGATTCAAGAGAAAAACCCACAGCAGGTAGACGTTAATCCGATAACACAGTATCGTATATATTTTTTATTTGATTCATTTTTTGATAACATATCTACCGATTAGATGAAATAAACTAAAGCGTATACGGTGGGCCTCCCTGTATGTTTCAACAGTTTAATTTATTCAATTCCAATTAATAAATAAAAGTTGAATATGTTTTTAAGAAATTCGGTGATTTTTTTCACAAAATAAATTTAATTTATGTTTTAGTATCTAAATTTTACCGACTACGGATCTGTTACTGTTAGGTACTTTACAATAAGTGATTGATGAACTTTTATTATTAATCCGACCAGATACCGGTCAACGAAATATTGTGAAATATACTTTAGTAAGGCTTATTTAAATCGGTGTATAAACATCGAATATTCATTTCAAAAATGACAAACAAAAGAGCATTCATCCGAATTTCGAATACCTACTTCTTTTAAATTAAGTGATAGATACAATGGTGATAGATACCTAATTTACTTTAATTAATGTTTTGGTAAATGTAGAAATAATTATTGTATTTGAATTTTCATTATTGTCACAAAGACAGCTTTCTTATATTCTCGCCTATTACATTACATGAAGACAATGGGTATAATGCTCTCACTGTTTTACATAAAAAAGGTAAAATTTTATTTGGTTGGTTAGGTAGGTACACAGATAACTTGAAATCTATTTACTTGTTGTTTATAACAAGGATATCATGGTGCCACCTATCGGCCAGTAGTATTTCGGCTACGCAAGTATTTGAAAGTCCCAAATTTCACCGCAATTTAACTTAAACTGCCACCTCTCAGTATATATGCATCTCTCTTTTTAGGGTCTCTGTTATACTCATTATGTTGACAGACTATTTCTTTTTTAGACAATGATGATAATAACTATGACTGGGATCAAGAACAGCAACATCACTATCGTAGTGGAAAAAGTATTTTTTGGCTGTAACACTTTCCCTTATATTTGCATTTCTCAAGCTGTATGGACATTTTATTTCCAAAATAGCATCTTCTCCCATCAAGCCATCGGGACTGGCTCCCATGAAACCACATTCGTCTAACCAAAATCCAGTAGCTTCTACTTGAAATCCAGTTTGCTCAATGCATTTTGTTAATGCAGTCGATTCATGGTTCCTTCCCCACTGAACTGCATGTACACCATCTAAACTGTAACCCTCTACCAATGATTTGAACAAGGAGGGAGGGAATTTTTTTCTTAAGCATGCATTCAATATACTGCCAAATTTACTGGCAGTTATTCGGTTTTTTCTGGCAATTAGCCAGCATTCCCTATAGTTGATCTGGCAATGTTTGAAATGTCTGTTGGCAACACTCTACATTTTTCTATTAAACACATCTTCTTATCCTCTGCATTTATATATTCCTCAGAGAATAAAATGTCCTCAGTAGATGGAATTAATGCGATATGTGCTTCATCAGCTTCGGGTTTAAGAAGCCATGAATATCCAACCACATTAGAATTTCCTAGCATTTCCCTAAATTCGTTTACATTCAATATACTTTTTTCCTTGATAGCCACATATTTCCCTGTAGGTGGAAATAACTCTTCAATAGTATGAATTTCATCCTCAGCAGTTGATTTACCAGGAGTACCCCATACTTTTTCCTTATCAGTGGCACTGATATTATAATGGGCATAATAAAGTAGAGCACCCATATGATGACACAGATCAACTCCTCTGGGACAAGTACATCTCTTTCCAACAATACACTTCTTCTTTAAGTCAACAGATATCTGGAAAATTAATATTACTTTTAGTACATCCCCGTGCTATAAAAGAAAACATATACTTACATCAACTACATAAAATTTGTTTTTCATGCTTGCATGAACTTCATCTTTAATTACGGCTGGTTCAATGTTACCATCAAAAATAATTTTTCTCACATGACCACTTTCAAATGAATTCTCACCTCTCTTCAACTGATTTTCATCATTTTTAAACAGTTCAGCATCATTGAAAATTTAATTGGATGGTTTGTTGCCATGTTCTAAAAGATAGGTTATGTTATGAAATATAAAATATATAATTATTTAAAATTAGGAAGGATTTAGTAAAAATGATTGTGTTAAGTTAGTTAAGTAATAATAAATATATCATGTTCATACCTTTTTAATCGTTATATATTATGAATACACTAATATAGCTAATTTATTTCTAAAACACTAGTAAATACAATAGCCAAAATTGATTGTTTTCATCCAAACACTTGACCTACCCCAACTGATGACGCGCACTAAATGCACGTATTTCAAAGAGATAAGTGTACAAATGAATTTTGCAGTCTAGATTAGAGTATGAACTAGTAAAAAATGGATACGACAAATAATTCAGAAATGTAAAGAATACCATAAAATATTTTAACAAGAAGGTAGGCATAAAGGCATATGAAATGTAAAACAATATATGTTTTCCAAGTAATGCAGAACTATTTCAAAAAGTAAAAAATCAACGAATATTTTTTTACAGTGTAGTAAATGTCTAAACAAATCATCGAGAAATGCACAAAATAGGTATGAAACCTTAAAAAGTTATACCTAAATTATATTTTTATTCCGTAAATTCATATAGCTATAAGCCCAAATTAGTTTCAATTAAAGTAAAATTCGAAACTCTGACATAATCATTCAAATCAATAAACATGTTACCTATGTAAATATTATAAAAATTATACAGATTGCAAGTTCAAAGGTGTGAAAAAATTCAACATATTTTACAAATAAGAAGATATAAGAATGGTATTTTCCTGTACCTTCCAAATAAATTAAAAACATTATCTTCTACATTAAAAGAAATAGTTCACAAATCATATTTCAATAGACAGAAATCGTTGATATTTGTTGGCTGAACGTAAAAAATCACCCCCCTACTTACAGGTAGGTGTCGATGTAAAAACAATACAAGATCCATGGTAGGCGAGCGGCGCACCCCTAAAAAGATGCACAAAAAAGCGAGTTGACCGACCACTACAAAACGCAAGGAAAAAACCAATTGGGATCGATTAATTATATTATTAGCAACAAAAAACCTCAATAACATTTTTTTGTCCCGATGGTCAGTCATTTGTTATTAACCAAAAACTTGCAAAATTACGGAAAATGAAAAAATCGTTACGCTAATCATTTTTTAAGGTAAAATGGATAAAAATAAACACTTTTTGACTCTTGATATTTTTTCGAAAAATGCTTTGTTTTCAAGTTATCGACAATTCAAACTCAAAAATCGACCGAAAAATGGATTTTTCGAAAAATTTTTTCTCGGCTTCTACCACAGCTTTTTCAAATTTTCAAAATGCAAATTACTCGTGAAAACATATACTATTAGATGGTATTTTTTATTTTCTTGCTACATTCATTTACCTTGTCGAATTCGTCATACCAAATTCGCGAAATTTTTCATCATCGAGTTCACTTTTAATTTTTTCTTTTTGAGACGATAAGTTATAAATTTTTCTGACAAAGTAATGAGTGGGAATATTGTTTAAACAAACTAAATCAGGTAAGCCTTCTTCACTATAGAAGACAATATTGTAATCGTTGGCAAAATGTGAAATGATTGATTTTAGATAAGTTGAACGTACTGCTGATTCTTTCCCGCACTGTTCAAATAGAACTTTTTTGAAAATAGAGCAAATATCTGTAAGTGCTAATATTTCAAAATTATCAAATCTTTCCTTTAACGTATCAAGTGTGATAATCATTATATCACTATAAGAATAACGAGAATCATTTTCGACGGCCAAAACGGAAACGTCATTTTCTTCCAATTCAAAAATATCACTGATATTGCTGTGATCGTGTGAATTGCTATTATCATTAATTGTTTCATAGTTGTGAGAGTTTGATGTTGATGCTCGTGAATCTTCAATTTGTACATTTGAGTCTTCTTTTTTTTTGGTAGCCAAAAAACTATTATAACATGGATTTTTATGATAAACAGCTCCCACTGTCGCTAAATCAAACTCACCAAGAAGTGCCAAACGATTTTGTAATTCTACGTCATTTTTCCTTACTGCAACTTGTAGAATCGAATTTTTCACATTTTCAGTAGAAGATATGCAATGCAGAACGGAATTCCCTTTTTTTTTCTTGCAGCCGCAGAAAAAACACAACGATTGCCAGTCGAATTCCGCTAACGTCGATCGAAGTATCTTCTTCGGAATGTGATCTTTCGTCGAATTTCCAACATTTCTTTTTCTATCGAGTAAATCTCTTTTATCCATTATGAGATAACATTTTGTCCTTTGCTATCCATGAGAAAGAATAATTATTGTATAGCCAGCTCTGAATTAAATATTGAACAAATTATATACATTCGTTTTCTAACCTGCAAATTGTCAAGTAATCGATGTTTACATACTCGGTATAACGCATTTCACAAAAAATTAGTTACGACACTTTCGCAGAAGTAGAAATATATTTATTATACACTTTTGTTAAACAACAACTATAAACTTTCCACCGTAGACACTTGAAAACGCTATTATAAAGTAATACGTACGATTGACAAAATCTCGGGTTTTGCCATGTAAACAGCTATGCGTGTTTGTGCAAGTTTAAACAAGTGAAAATCACAAAACAAGACGAGCAAAGACGCGGTTAGTTTGAATGCAATCGGAATATTTGTTTATAAAGTAATGTTTATATTAGATTATGTAAATAGATGATGTAAATAGATTTCTGTCTAAATATTTTTTATTAATTAATCTTTGTATAAAATATTGCTAATTGATCGAAAATGTAGATGGAAGAATTTTTTATTTGAGAAAAGCTTTTTTTAAACAGTAGACAGTGTAAACAAAAATTAACGATAGCAAAAGAAAAAACGTATTATAATTAACATTATTAATCGAAAAATAGTTCCGCAAATCAGTACACGTTACGCACTCCGTCACGGCAAATCCGCCTTGGAATCCGTAAATTTCGCGAATTTGGTATGACGAATTCGACAAGGTAAATGAATGTAGCAAGAAAATAAAAAATACCATCTAATAGTATATGTTTTCACGAGTAATTTGCATTTTGAAAATTTGAAAAAGCTGTGGTAGAAGCCGAGAAAAAATTTTTCGAAAAATCCATTTTTCGGTCGATTTTTGAGTTTGAATTGCCGATAACTTGAAAACAAAGCATTTTTCGAAAAAATATCAAGAGTCAAAAAGTGTTTATTTTTATCCATTTTACCTTAAAAAATGATTAGCGTAACGATTTTTTCATTTTCCGTAATTTTGCAAGTTTTTGGTTAATAACAAATGACTGACCATCGGGACAAAAAAATGTTATTGAGGTTTTTTGTTGCTAATAATATAATTAATCGATCCCAATTGGTTTTTTCCTTGCGTTTTGTAGTGGTCGGTCAACTCGCTTTTTTGTGCATCTTTTTAGGGGTGCACCGCTCGCCTATGGTGTAAATATAGTATACTATATTTACACCATGACAAGATCCAACCGTCAAGTCGTCGCCAGGCGCCTCTTCACGCGCTGTTGTCAATCCGTAAATTTAGTTGCGAAAATTTTATCGAATTGTTCGATTTTACACTTTCGCGGTAAAGTATTTTTCCAAGTTTTGTTTTTTCTTGCACAAACACTGAGATAATTGTTTCTATTCACACACACGAAATTATGCAATTAAAGCACGGGATATTAGAGTATAAAGTTTAATAAGTAGGAGAAGAAAAATGGCAGCGATGGCCAGAATGTGAGAGATGTCACAATGACAGATATATCCGGCTCGAAGGACCAACAAAAACTATGTGCATTTTTCAAGGATTTCGCCGTAGGGATTGCTGGTTGATTTCCTTTAGCACATGTTTTGAGCGGCTTCAAACTTAAGCTGGCCAAGTCCAATTGGTAGTGGTTTTTATAAAAGAAGCTTCGAAGGACCAGCTGGCAAAAGCGCCAGCAACTATTGGAGTGGAGACTATGATTGTTAGGAAGAAATAAATAAAATTCAGGAATTAGGATATAGATCTTTATACAGAAAAATATAAATGAACGATATTTCTGCCGATATCTTATCAATAAAAAAATGACATTGCCGCTGAAGACGAAAATAAAATGTCGTCACTAAAATCAGATAATGAGAATAAGATCATAACGATGGACGAGAAAATGGAGAATAAAATAACAACAATGGACGAGAAAATGGCGAATATGATAACAACAATGGACGAGAAAATCCAGGAGTTAGAGAGAAAAATGGCAGATTTAAGAACACAAGACATGCCAACAAATGAAAAAAATATCAAACAAATAAAACCATGCAAGCCAGAAGCACACCCCAAGACAGAAGATATTGGCATTTTTGTTCGAGTCAAGGCCCCAACGTTCAATAGAAAGATGTCGTGGACCAATGATGTTAAACAGTTTGAAGCAGCAACTAGAGCTAATAATTGGTCCGATAAGAAGAGGGCAGTGATCTTAAACATCGCGCTTCGGGGAGATGCCTTAGATGTGCTTCAGACTATACCTCTTGAAGAAACGGATGACTTCGAGCAGCTGTATAAGAGGCTGGACATGCGATATGGTCACGAACATCTAGAACACTTGTACCAATCTCAGATGAAGAACCGAAGGAAGAAACGAGACGAAACTCTTCAAGAGTATGAAGTGGATATCGACCGACTAGTTCGATTTGCTCATCCATCACCACCGGAGAACATGATGGAATGTCTGGTCATCCAGGCCTTTATTGATGACTTGCGTGACCCTGATATGCAGAGGACGCTTCGTTTGGCGCATTCCAAAACATTGGTCGATGCATTAACTGCTGCTCTTGAATATGAAGCAGCCACGAAGGCTTCGGGGTACAACAAAGTCAGGACCATTCAAGAAGGTGACGAAGATAGACTTGACCAGATCGTCAACTTGATGAAAAGCATGGTAGATAAAAGGCCGAAAAAGATTAGATGCTGGAATTGTGGCGAGCTAGGGCATGTACGCAGTTCGTGTAAGCGCCCTAGGATTCCAGCAAACCAAGAACCACCGACCCTGCATCGTTCCAAAGACCCTCTCATACTGATAGCTTCTCTCAGATGCCGTAACGACAAAGTATATGTGGATGGCGAAGTGAACGGCAAGAAAATATACTCTGCTCGTAGACACTGGAGCAACTAGAACCATTATACGGCCGGAGATAATAAAATCTAAGAAGAAGCTTCTGCCAACGAGGATGCGACTCCGGACCGCAACAGGTGAGAGTGCCAATGTTCACGGAGAGACTCAAATCCAATTGGGAATTGGTGGAGAAAAGTTCACGCATACGGTAATCGTAGCTGATATCGAAGAAGACGTGATCCTGGGAATGGACGTAATGAATATGCATGGTTTCCAGTTAGACTTTAGAAACAGAACCATTAAAGTGGGTTCCGAAGAGGTATTCCTCCATACATATGAAGGCAGCTCGGTGTTGAAAGCTGTACAGGAAGATACCGTGATAGTAGCACGGCTACAGGGAATCATGGAGGAAGGTACACCGGTTATGATGGAGCCATGGAACCACGTCGTAGAGGTTGGTAGAGGAGTACTGATTGGAAAAGGTTTGGTTACGTCAGCGAAGGAGATCCCAGTACGTGCCATACACGAGAACGATTACCCAATTACCATCAAGAAGTCAACCAGAAATGGATCCTGCGTACCAGTGACATCCATAGTTCGTCAAACAACGACAACTGACAATTCTAATGACAGATTTGAACAGATGATGTCAATAGCTGGCCAATCCTTGAATCGAGCTGAGAAAAGGAAAATGAGAGGATTTCTCTTGCAGTATTGAGACCTTTTCGTACCAAAAGGAGGGAAGACTGGCAGGACATCAACCGTCAAACACAAAATCGATACTGGTGATGCCAAGCCAATTACACAATCAGCTCGAAGACTACCACGAGCGAAGAGAGAGGAAGCTGAAAGAATAATTCAAGAGATGGAGGAAGAGAAAGTAATAGAACCATCCACTGGCCCTTGGGTATCTCCAGTAGTGCTCATCAAGAGAAAGGATGGAACTACCAGATTCTGCGTAGGCTATCGTCAGCTAAACAACGGGACCACGAAAGACAGCTATCCTCTGCCTCGAATAGACGATACGCCAGACACTTTGGCTGACAGCAAACTGTTTTCCACCTTGCTTGGACCTGAAGTCCGGTTATTGGCAAGTAGAAATGGACCCCGAAGACAAAGAGAAAACTGATTTTACCACCGGATCTGGATTATGGCAGTTCAACGTCATGCCCTTCGGGCTCTGTAATGCGCCCGCGAAATTTGAAAGACTCATGGAAAATGTCTTGAGAGGGTTATCTTGGAAAACATGCCTGGTCTATTTGGACAACATCGTAGTATTGGGGAAGACATTTGAGGAGCACCTGAAGAACTTGGAAGACGTATTCAAACGACTTCAATCTGCCCAGCTCATGCTGAAACCGAAGAAAAGTCAGTTATTCCAAAAACGAGTCAACTATCTGGGTCATATTGTGAGCACTGAAGGAGTGGCGGTGGATCCAGAGAAAATTGCTTCCATCAAGCAATGGCCGCAACCTACCGACAAACATCAAGTTAGGAGCTTTCTTGAACTTTGCACATACTATCGAAGGTTCATAAGGAAGTTTGGAGATATTGGGATGAAGAATGTCAAACTGCTTTTGAAACCCTGAAGAGACGATTAACCACGGCGCCGATACTTGGATATCCGTTACCAGAGGGAGACTTCATTCATGACACGGATGCAAGTAACTTAGGGATTGGAGGAGTGCTCTCAAAGATACAAGGAGGACAGGAAGGAGTGCTGGGATATTTCAGTAAAGACCTCTCCAAACCAGAACGAAACTACTGCGTCACGAGAAGATAAGTTTTGGTGGTAGTGAAGTCTGTGGAACACTTTTATCAGTATCTATATGGAAGGAAATTCTTGATACGGACTGATCATGCAGCACTCAAGTGGTTGATGCAGTTCAAGAATCCCGAGGGCCAGATCGCTAGATGGATTAAGACTTCAAGAGTACGATTTTAACATCGAACATCGGGTTGGTGTGAGCCACCGAAATGCCAAATCTCTGTCTAGACGGCCGTGCCCAGCAGACTGTTCCCACTGCAATAAGGCAGAATCTAAGGAAGCTGCAGTTTCAAGAACCACAGTTGTCAATGAAGAATGGTCACCCACCAGGATCAGAGAAGATCAGGAGAATGATCCTCACCTGAAGATGATCCGGCAATGGAAGGAAGAAAATCGGCGACCCACCTGGCAAGAAGTGTCAAGTTTTTCACCGACACTCAAGGCATATTTGGCCAGTGGGACTCCCTTGTCCTGGAAGAAGGCCTGTTGAAACGAATCCTTGAAAACGATGATGGTTCCGAAAATAGGAGACAGTTAGTCATCCCGAGAACGAAAGTAGCTGAGGTACTGAGGAAGTTACACGACAGTCCATCAGGAGGGCATCTGGGAGTGAAGAAAACCCTTCAGCGAGTCCGTGAAAGATTTTATTGGACGAACAGCTCCAAAGATGTGAAGGACTGGTGTAAGAAGTGTACGACTTGTGCTACGAGTAATGGACCACATCGCAAGAGAAAGGCACCCATGAAACAGTATAATGTCGGAAGCCCATTCGAAAGAATTACTTTAGACATCGCTGGACCATTTCCGACGACAGAAAATGGTGGTAAATACTTCCTGGTTGAGATGGAATCCAACGTGAAGAAACTAGCTATGCCTAAGATAGAGAGCAACAAGTTGGATTGGTGAGTCATCATCAGGAATATGATGGAAGTGATCTTCGAAGATACCGGTGTCCACATATTAATCTGCAGCTATACCCCCAATTATCAGTGTACAATGAAGTCAGTGCCCTGTTATTTCCATACGACCGGAAAGTGTAGGAATGGGTCCAGTTGCCGATTTAAACATTCAGTCCCGGCTACACAGAAGTTCCAGGAGGAACTTCCTAATAAGGAGGGGGCAATGTTGCGAGGTCACCAACTCAAAGCCGGCCCTGTCTCTCGATTATAAATTTTGGTGAATGCGCTTTCGAGAACATTCGAGTTTACTGCTTTGTTTGTTCATAGGACGGGCGCGGAAGGTCCTGGAATTTTCTAGAGTTGAGAAGGACTATATATTCGCGGATTTTTGAGTGCGTGAGGAATTAATTAGTGAAACGGACAGTAAAGAGTTAGTTTACCGAAGTTCTTAGTAATCGGTCAGTGATTGAAATAGTGAAGATAAATAGTGTAATATTCAAGTGGTAAAAATAAATTAGAACTATTATACCGAGTGTAAATAAATTAGTAGACATTAAGTATAGTGTGTATATAAATTAAGTTTAATACAGTGTGTGTTTCTTTATTAAAAGCAAAATATACAATTTACAATTAATAACATATTATATAAAAAAAATTCCTTAAACTGAAAAAAAAAATAAATGAAAATATCAAATAAAATAAAATTACAACCAAACAACACATGCAGACTCGCATACCTTCATTCTATATCCAGAATCTTATCTGAACAACAAAAAAAACTCTTCCAAACCCAACTCTTCCGGAAGTGTCCCAAGTACAGACGCAGCATTTCCACGTTGTATGGCAATTCCGATCTTCTGGGTGATGAAACTCCGAGCCCTTTTGTCAGGTAATTTTGTGCCTATTTCAGCGACCAGGCTCTTTGCTTCATCACCCCAAGGGCCGAAAGTTTCCACAGCAAATGGAACAAAAATATATCTGTCTTTTAGGTCTTTGTATTTTCTATGTTTTTTTTGCTCTCCAATACATGCGGCCCCTCCTGCATTCTGTGATGTTTTTTCTATGTATGAAAGAGCTAATGAGTGACTGCATGTGGCGTCCCAGAGCAGCTCTCTTCCCTTTCTCCATGGGACAAGTGTCATTCCATCCACTCGCTTTCCATCGCTCCGAGAAACACCAAGCGGCTCCAAAATAGCCGGGAATTCGGCTGAAATTAGAGCTCGCTTAATGATATCATTAATCTCCCTATGCCTCGAAACACGACCTGCGCTTTTTTTGCAGCTTAGCCCATGTGAGCCGTAAGCATCTGCTATTTCGCCGCAAACGCAGGTGTGCTCAACGCACACAGGAAGACCAAGTCTCAGAGCAATGGAAATTCTAAAAGTGTTGTTATTTAAAAGGTTTCCGACGGTTGTGGATGGAAGAGCACCTATCCAAGAACTACTGTCAGGCTCTTGAAGAGCTAAAAAACGTGCTTTGTCGGCTAGAGAGACACAACTGTTGAATAAATTTGCGTAACGAACATTGCATATTTTTAAATCTAAATCATGTTGTTTGAGGGAACAAAAATTTTTAAATGTATTTTCTGATAAACAACAAAGATTAAGCCATTTTGATGAACATTTACTAAAATCTGAATCATTTGAATTTAAAATATAATCTGGAAGAATGATATTAGCTAGTTACGTTATATCATTCACCGAACCCAAAAAAGCTGACACTGACAGTGAACATAAATCCCTTATTCCCAAACCACCCAATTTAACTGGTAAGGTGCTCTGTAACCAAGATTTCAAATTTATATCACAATTACTAATTTCTTGAATAGTGTTTTTTAATATGTTGTCATATTTTTCCAAAGTTTCAGGGTATTTCCAGCAAGGGACACATCGCAATGTGTACGAAACTCTAGGTATGCCAAAAGATTGCTTAAGTAAATAGTAAGCTATATGTGAGTCTAAGAATTTAAGATTTTCTGATAATATTTTGATAAAATTAATTTTTTTATCTATTTCTAATGTAATTTGTTTCGAAAAAAATGGACATCCTAGATAACTAAAATCTTCCAAAGGAGTTGGTAGCAGTTCTGAAGCAAAATTTAAAAATTTCGATATAATTTGTGATGGGTTTTCTGAAATTATTGCAAGTTCACATTTTTGATAATTTAGGACTAAACCGATTTTTTCACTGTAGTTTACTATCTTTTTAAAATCCTCTAAAACGATATTTGGATCTCCCGCAATTAGTCCGTCATCAAGGTACCATAAATTCAATTCAGATTTCATAAGCTTTACTATCGGTTGAATGGCTAAACAAAAAAGGGGAGGCCCAAGAGGATCCCCTTGCTGAACTCCCCTTTGTGACAAAATTTCTTGGTTACCGAAAGAAAGTGTTGAGCTATATCTATAGCATTGTGAAATGTTACACTTCTATTAACCATATTAAACGCATTTTTATAGTCGATTTTTAAAATGGCTTTATCGTTTTTATGAGGGAAATTGAGAAAAAGTCTCATTGAGTGGGTAGCGGCCTCTGCCCCGCATTTTGTACCAAAACCTAGTTGGTGGGGACGAAACATGTTGCCTAGTGAATCGGAAATTCTTTTGCAAACTATTTTGGCAGTTAGGCGGCGGAGACACAGACCCACAGCAATGGGGCGTATTCCACCATCCTTTTTGTTGAAGGCACATAAATTTGCTCCATAGAATATAGGACGAATTTCGTTAGGCACAGAGCCAGATAGAATATGAACTATAAAAGCAGAAAGAGATACTAATAATTTTGAAGAGAAAATACTTTGACAATTACCTACAAGATCTTTTAAATGCTGAGGTATGAGTGAGTCGATACCTCCTGAAGATCCAGGATTGAAAGAAAAAATTATATTTTTTAATTCATCTGTAGAAACATTGTTACATTCTGATTCAAACTCAAATTCATCTTGAAAATGTTCATCTTTTTCCTGTTCTGGATGTTTTGATTTTAAAATTTGTAGTACTTCTTCACTACTTTGTGCAAGTATGTCATTTGATGTTAAAATCCTTATAGCATTTTTAACATCTCCTTCGGATATTTTTGATCGTACCTTTTGATTGAGAAATTCATGCTTCGGCTTTCTATTTTGATATTTTACTTCAATTTTGTTGTTTTTTGGTTTATATTGGGATAAAAGCTCGAACGTAGGAAGATGTTTACTTTTTTGCCATAAAATTAGGTTATTTCTAACTAAAGTTGTTAAAGTGACTTTACGATTTTTCTTTGAGTTACGCGGCATTGGAAAAACAGCATACGAAAAGAGAAAGAGACAAACCCATGAATGATAATCATTTCTTGTAACACATTTGTCTAGCAATGACGAAAGTTCTTCTGCAATTGTATTTCTAACTCCTTTTGGAATGATTTTGAGTATTGTAATAGAACACTTTAAGGTTGAAAAATACTTTACCAAGCTGGGAATTTCATGGTTTGAATTAATTCCTAATGTATTTAAAATTGAATTATTGTCCTTATTAAAATCTTCTCCCATACGCAATAATTTGTGTTTAATTTTCTTATGTTGCTTGAGACCTCGTGTTCCTTTATATGATTTCTTACAAATACTACAATAATTTTTTTCCTTCAAAGTTACAGGATCTAGTTGCGATGAGATTGGAAACAAAATATTGTTTTCTTCAACTGAAAACAAACATGGGGAATCTTGGTCATGTTTAATATGTGTCTTAGAAGTATGGATTTTTAGTCCTTTCGAGGACAAGAATGACTTAGAACAAATTTCACAACGATTTTCGTTTTCATCATTCGCATTTTCAATAAATTCTTTGTTAAGGCATAGTAAGCGAAAATGACCTGAGCCTGGACTGCCAGAAAACAGGATTCGAATAGGAGGGTAATCATTTTGTTTAGCAATTATAGTTGGAAAATTCTTAATTTCTTTGGAGTTGTCAATAGTTGTCAAATAAAAAATTTCAAATCTTAAAGTATGTACCTCGGAAAGGGCTAAGCATTCTGCAGAAGTTCCATAAATACCATTTCTCGACATCAAATTATAGTACTCATCTTTGTTGAGGGAATTATTAGGTGGTGGTATAAAGTACGTATTTAATGTAGTTCCAGTTTTCATAAATATATTCTACAGCACATTTTCTTAGATCCAAATGATGAGACTCATTATTGAATAAAAATTGGCTGACGCATCTGAATAAACAGTTTCCGTCGGGAGTATTTTCTATAACTTCATAATTTTGTAATGTTTGTGTACCTCGAATTTCATTCTCAAATTTAGATAAATTCCGTTGCGGAAGGCGTTTGACCATATAATTTCTGGATGTGTCTGTCCTTAAACTTGGAGTAATTGATAGTATTTAATTTGAAACAAACGTGTAAAACATTGGAATAAATAAAAAAAATATTTATGAATATTTTTGATGTCTGACAGCTGTTTTGACATAGTGTAATAGATAGTAATTAGCCGTACTGTGTATACTTTTATTCCACAAGTAAAACTATTTAAATAGAAAACAAAAACATTACATTATATTTTAATAATTTTATCCTTAAACGTTGTAAACGAACAGATCCGATTTTACACAAAGGTTTTTTCATGATAGAAATGATTGGTTTGTGATCCGATTGTACTGTAACATTTGCTCTGTAAATAAATTCATGAATTTTTTGAGTTTGTCATGGTTCAAACTCATCATTGGGTCTTGCTAAATACTTATTCAAATTATTTCTCTCGAAATCATGATATTTAAATTATACCTTTATCAAAACTAAGTTACTGCTTTATTTATTATAGTAATTATCATCGCCTTCCCCATGCTAGCAAGTTTATTTCAATGTCGATATTCTTTTTATTAATAAGATAACAATTTTTATTCTATATTATTTAATTAAAATATCTTACGATTAAATTTGTTGTAGAGTTTAACTAACGTCTAAGTTCGATTTTTATTTTGCTGTAACTACTTTTGTTATAACCATATTATTTTTGTCAAAAGAATATAGTTAATAACTGAAAAATTATCGATGATTGAATTTACTAAACCAATTGATATTATTTAGCAGACTCACCGAAGAATCCTTATCTAATGTAAATTTTGTATATAATATTGTTATTTGTCTTTGTTTTCCCTCCTTTTCCACTAATTAAGTTGATGTTTTATAATTTGCATTTCTTAATTGGGTCCAGATGATTTCGAATACTACAAAACAACCTTCGGATCAGCTGATAGTTTTGTTTTCTAGGTCAACAGGTAATAGCGGAGTGCGCTATGAACACCTTTTCTTCTGTCTGATCACTGGTTCGGCCCTATTAGGAACAAGGTTGCCGATTGTTTCTGGAATTTATCCAAAACCAATGTATTTTATAGGTCATTGTTCAATTGATTCAATTAAATGTACATTATTTGATTTATTTAGGAATCGACAGCTGAGTTGGCATCAGGAGTTTGGTTTTACGCATGTGGCGTAATGGCAACGATCCTGATGCTGAATTTGGGAAAGGCTTTTTCTTTTTCGGCCATCTTTTATCACCCAAAGCATATTGAAGAGTGGCTGGAGTTTTTGATCTAAAATTTTATTATCCATCTTGTATGGGATTTGATTAAAACTCTATGTAATTAATCTCCATTTGATAATTCAATTATCTTAGCTTATCTTTTATTTATCTTGGCTATTTTGTGAATTTTTGAGGGGATTAATTAATGACTTTTTTTTTTACTCACATAAGCTGGTCGATTTGCTAGCGTGTCGATTGGACTTTAGACACAGGGTGGTTCTAGTCCCGTCTTTGACTTTGACACCGTATCTAAGCCATATTTTTGCGATCTAGCGTCTTTAAGCGGATTAACAGTGTAGCTTAAGCGTGACCTCATAACGGTGTCGTCACGCTTAACTTCGCAAAAATGGAAATATCTAGCGATATTCTGACATATGACAATGACATTTCTCTCACGACACATATATACTTTACTTTCTTTATTTTTTTATTTCTGAAATTCTGAAACTGTAGTAAGCAACATAATATTAATATAGGTATAATAATATTGCTTTTGTTAAAACTTGTGATCTTAGAATTTAGAATGAAAAGGAGGAGAGACTTGGTGGTGCTCAGTGAGGATACAGCTTTTTCGGTGGTCCTTGTAATGAGAAATCAGCTCTCAAGAAGAATGAAAAGTTTGCAAATAATTTCTTCAATTCCAAGAGACTATCACATCAGATCAATTTGTGAGGAAGAATGGATAAGCCGTTATCTAAATTATGACTTTTATATTTTATTTCGAATGTCTAAAGAAACATTTTTATGAACTATTGAAATTCCATTGGTCCACTCTCTATCAATTTATTCTGTCAATGCTGTCAATTGAATGACAAACAGCAGCTGAACCGCTTCAAAGTTTTCTGGCGCACTCCCGACCACGCCAGTTTCCGCTTCAAGCGTTTTTAAGCGTGACGTCATTACTTATTCGCGAAAATGAAACGCTTTAATCCGCTTAAAGACGCTAGATCGCAAAAATATGGCTCTAGTTGTTGAATCTTTTGGACACACACCAACATAATATAAAAAGAACCCTCCTGGCTAGAGGTGAGTTGTTATTATTGTTTATCACTCCTTTATCTTGCTCAATAATTATTGATTTGAATTTCAACTAATTTGAAGTTTGATTAATTAATTAATGATTAGGTAGTTCTCAGTTGTAAATCTTTAATAGTTTTATTTTTATTAATTTTCTTGGGTTGTGCCAATAATAAAATTTTATGTAGAATACAAGTATTAGTTTGTAAATTACTTTGTGGGTTTGTTTTCGTAAACCTTTTCTCCTTTTTTTACGAGGGGGAATCAAATAATTTTTATGAAATAATAATCCATAGGTATTGGACTTCTTTTAACGGATGTTGTTTATAATTATAATGACATATTCACTGTATTGAATTGTTTAACCTTTTGAATATAATTAAGTAAATCTATTATTAATTTTGCGCAAATATTATTAAAGTTTTCCCTGTATTCTGTATTGAAATATTAGATATTTTCTCTCTTTTCTTCTCTAGGGTTTTTTTCCCTGGCTGAAGGTTCGCCTGGACATTGACTGCATTACCCAGTGCTCTACGCCGTCAACTTTCCAATAATTAAGTAGTATACATAAGTCAAACAGTTCAGCGATACTTGGGGAGGAAAAACGGAAATCAGCTAAGGCCAATTTTATTCAAAGGAATTTTTCTTTTTATTTATGTATTTGTATTTTGCCCTTTTGATTTAACTAGTATCCCGGTTGTGGTTCTAGTAAAGTTATTATTGCTCACCCTTTACGTATTTTTTTGTTTAAGTTAATTATTAATAGACATAAGTTAAATTATTAAACACGAGATCACGTTGCAGTTAGTTTAAAGCTTTGAAAGTATTATTATTATAAAATTTATTGTAGTTTAAATTGCGCTACATTACTATATTTTTTCCCCTCTTTTCTATCTTTCTTACCTTTTTGTGATTAAAAAGGAGATATTAGAAAAGACTTGTTTTACTTGGCAGACTGTCCAGGAGTTATTAATCACCTTTTTTTGGAGTTGCTCTTCTGTTCTCTGTGGTTTTGCAAGTATCGACCCGTTCCAGATCAACTGGAGACTTCCAGTTTAGTCGGTAAACTGGTGGCGCCGAACCTACTTACACGATATTACCTAGCTGGTGTTTGCTCGCACTTTCTTAACCCACTGGTCTGTACTATAGCAAGCCTATAAATTCTGCTAATTTGCCTATTCTCTAACTTTAATTTAGTTGTCTAATTTAGTTTTAAAAAGTAAATAAAAGGGGACAATTGGTCTTCATACAAATTGTTGAAAAGAAAAGAACTTAAAAAAAAATAGGGTGTGGCAATTTGGCGCCCAACATTATTTGATTTATTTTGGAATCGACAGCTGAGTTGGCATCAGGAGTTTGGTTCTATGCATGTGGCGTATTGGCAACGATCCTGATGCTTAATTTGGGAAAGGCTTTTTCTGCCATCTTTTATCACCCAAAGCACATTGAAGAGTGGCTGGAATTTTTGATCTGAAATTTTATTATCCATCTTGTATGGGATTTGATTAAAACTCTATGTAATTAATCTCCATTTGATAATTCAATTATCTTAGCTTATCTTTTATTTATCTTGGCTATTTCGTATATTTTAGTTGCCGTTGATTATTTTAGTTAATACGTACTGTTGTTTCCTTGCCGTTCGATATCAGCTAAGTCCCTAATTAAATATGTTGAGGAAGGCCACCAGCAACCACATTTTCCCTTGAAACGGCCCTGCAAAATCGATATGAATCCTTGACCATTGTTCTGGTGGAGCTTCCCACGGATATAAGGGAACTTTTCGTTCATTTTGACGTGATTGTTGACAAGCGGTGCACTGTTTCACAAACGTCTCAATATCATTATCATTATGTGGCCAATAAACATGTAATCTAGACATGGATTGCATAGTGGTAACTCCTGGATGCCCATCATGAAGCATGCTCAGAACTTGTCTCTGAAATGTCGTTGGTATACCAGATCCTTCCTTTCCAAAGAATTATCCCCTCTTCAAAGGACGGTTCTGGCACATCCTTTATGGCTGTGATACGTTCGCGCGTTGGATGAATTCCTTTTTTATCTATTTGATGACCTAGATATGTCACACTTTCTTGTAACCATTGACATTTTGACTTCTGAGTTGTTATCCCCGCCGTCTGTAAGCGCTCTAAAACGTGTTCTACTCGTTTTAAATGTTCGTCCTTATTTTCTGCTGTTACTAAAATATCATCTAAATAACAAAGTGTACCTTCCAGTCCAGACAACAGTTGATCCATTATTCTTTGAAATAGTGCTGGTGCAAATGAAACTCCATATGGTAACTTACCTAAAATAACCTTTGTACGTCGCAATAACTAAGTATTTTCGTGATTCAGGATGAACAGATAGCTGTAAATAAGCATCCTTGAGATCTATTTTTGAAAAGTGTGTGCCACCAGACATTCTTGAAGTAATTTCTTCAAATCGAGGTAGAGGATAGTCATAGGTTTGGACGTGTTTGTTTATAGTAACCGTAAAGTCGCCACATATGCGTACACTACCATTTAATTTAATGACCACCACAACTGGAGAAGCCCATTCAACGGGAGTTATTGTCGTATCCACAGGTTCTAAAACGTTCTCTTTCACTAATCTGCTCAATTCTGCTGTTATTTGCTCTTGCAGAGCAATAGGCACTGATCTAGCTCTAAATGCTCTAGGAACTACATTATTTGGAATGTGTATTTTTGCACTGTGTCCGTTTATTGTTCCTATATTATTATTGAATAAGCCTGGAAATTTTTCAAATAATCTGTCAATGTTTAAATTTAATGGCTCTAGTACATTTGCTCTATGTTCTTGTCTTAACGTATTTTGTATAGGTCCTCTTAGTGAACATATTTTTAACCCAGGAGGCAGTTTTAAATCGAATGCTAAGACCCAGTCTAAACCAAAAAGTGGATAATAATTTGTGTCAATTACATAAAGAGGTAACATTTTTGATTTACTGAAGGCACATACACGAACATTTATCACTCCTAACGTTTTTAGTTGGATTCCTGTATATGCAAACAAGTTTCCTGTGCTACTTAAGCGTGATTCACCAAGTCTCTCCCAATCCAAGTGTCCTATAACTGAATGTGAAGCGCCTGGATTATAAAGCACTTCAAGGTTTCTGCTTTCCACTGTAACCATTAACATTATTTTATTTGGTGATTTAATATTACACACATGACGTAAAAAACTGCTTCTACGGCTCCTGTCTTTTTGTGTCATGCTTGAATCTATGTTAGAAATATGTTCATTGTTTTCTCGCACGTGCCTGGTATTATTTTTATTATATTTCATCTTCATCCGACCACTTGAAATACACACTTTTGAGAAATGTCCTAATTTGAAGCATACAGAACATTTTTTTTTCTTTTACTGGGCAATGATTTCGGTCACTATGTTTAGCATTACCACAAAACGTGTAGTAGTGTATTTGGTGTTTGTTTTGATGTTCCACCCATGTTTGAATTAAAGTCACTACGATATTTTTGGTTCTTATTCAAACGATTTACAGTACCTGTATCTGTAGGAAACATTGTTGTGAGTCTTTTGCTATGTATTGATGCTTCCTCAAGTTTTAATGCTAACGTTTCTACTGCGCTTAATGATGCTTGGTTTGTTGTATGTTTTAAAATGATTTCTTGTTGCCATGCCGAATTATTAATACCAATCACTAACTGGTCACGTAGACGTTCGTTTAAATTGTCGCCGAATTCACAAGAACCAGCTAAAGGCGGATTTAGCGGATGCATAAGCATAATTTTTTGTGTTAGCATAACTTTAATGCATAACTCATAAAAGTTGAACACTGTAGTTGCAAATGAGACGGTTTATCCAACTCGTAACAGTTAGTTGTAATGCACATTTCATAACGCATAACCTTGAAGTTCCCAACTTTTAACTTTTATGGATAATGATGTGTCGAAATAGAAAGTGCGCCTGCGTGGATTTCATTGCGCCGTATTTGTATTCCCAAACGTCACTGTCATACTTGTTAACCTCAAAAGTTTGTCCAGAATCAAGATATAAATAAGTAATCATTATTGTTAAAATTAACCTGTCAGTATGAGTTTGGAAGAGGGGCTATTCATTGAGGAAATTGGAAAATTTTCATGTATATGGGATCTCAAAAATAAAGAACACAAAAACAAAGTGGTACTGGAGAATGCCTGGGAGACATGGAGCTTTTTGGTCTTCATGATGAGTATTTTAATATTTTGATGAAATTGAAATACAGAAATATCAATAAATGAGGTTATAACTCTGTTATTGTTGTTAAATGATGACAAGGGTTACAGAACACACTAATTTTATATGTTCCGTGATAGATAGAACTGTCATTGTACCTAACACTTATGATTATGCTTATGCATTGAGGAATGGATAAATGACCCATCTGTTAAGCACTATGTGTTAGAGCAGTTGTAATAGTTATGACTATGCATTAATGAAAATATTATGCTTATGCATCCGCTAAATCCGCCTTAAACCACGTAAGATATACATGAATTTGGTTAAGTATAGTTTCATCTTCACGACGTCATCTGAGTGCAAAAGTCACTCTCTCCGACAGGACATAAGTTTTCTTTCCATAATATTTTGATAATACATCCACAAGGTTATATGTTTGATCTGTTACAGCATAGGGTTTAAAATGGTCAACTAGAATCTTAAATGCATCACAACCTACCTTAGCAAGAAGAAACATTTGTTTCTCTTTTTCTGTGCTCTCAAGTCCATGAATAACTAGTTTTTACTCGAAACGTTGAAGGTAATAATCCCATTCTTCCCTATCCTATCTTGTGATTGACTTAATATATATGAATAGAAAAAAGAAGAAGATATGATTTTACAAATATTGAAGCTTAGATATTATTAGCCCTATGGGGATATCCTGGACATCTTTTTCCCATTTAAGATCAGTATAACTGTGCAATGATATAGGAAACCAAGGAAAACTATATCTGCTGATCTTTACAATTGTTACTCAAGAAGACAATTTAATAGTGGAGAGCTCCCTAGATTTATCTGTTCATTGACAACTTCATATTGTGGGTCTCTTAAATGTCTTCTTATTTCTAGTTCTTCAAGGAAATCTAGTTCTTGTTTCTCATCACAAATATGCAGTACTTCTAGTTCTGTGTTAGGTGTTAATGAATGTTTTGTGTCAAGAACATGTTTTGCGTAATGTGATTTATCTGGCTGTTTTAATCTGTATGCTCGTGAGTGTTCATTGTATCTAATTTCAAAATTTCGAATTGTTTGACCAATATAGACAGCCTTACATTCTGGACATTTAAGTTTATATATTCCAGACTTTTTTAATGGGGGTATTTTTGTTTTTATATTTAACAATTTTTTACTCACATTGTTTTCTGTTTTAAAAGAAATTGCTGTATTTGTTGAAGAAGAAATTATCTTTGAAATATTGTTGGAATAAATTTGTAACGTGCCTACCTTCTTACACGTGGCTCCTGCCACAAGAACAGGTCACTATGGACACCCTTGATGCAAAATTTGGTTTTAAATCTCGGGCGCCAGATTATTAACGTGGTTTGCTTCACGGCCCCTTGGCCCTTAGCGTCAAGAGTTCCAGATAGCCTCAGGTGGAGGTTACGGAAAATTCCAGGGGTCTTGTTGAATTAACTTTATTTACCTAATCACAACCAAATATGGATTCTCCGATTTATAAATCACGGGTTAATGAAGGAAACAGGGGTTCAGCAGAGTTGTATACTACCTACGGTTTTTTAGTGTATACCTACGATCACACAATAGGTCGGTATATCACAAAATAATCAAAAATAAACTTTAGTCTATTAATACTCTGTGGTCTATTTTACGAATAATTCTTAAGTGACAAGCAAATTAACAGGGAAAAGAAAATAAGCTATCTTTACCATATACTTGGTACTTTGACGGACATAACGGCCAGGTTATCCAATACGGTTCAAATCTACCGGGTTTAACGGGGTCCCTAATGCACGATTTAGATCTGCCGGGTAATCAGACAAA
Organism: Lochmaea crataegi; assembly: GCA_947563755.1. Lineage (NCBI taxonomy): Eukaryota > Metazoa > Arthropoda > Insecta > Coleoptera > Chrysomelidae > Lochmaea > Lochmaea crataegi. The sequence continues at coordinate 28,152,567 of OX387426.1, forward strand.
TTGTGGCTAAGCCTCTTCCAAGTCTGATTAACCCTTGAATCCAAATGAAACCGGCAACTATTATTCCGACAATAAGGAAAAAAAATATAAATGATGATTCTACGAAACGGGAAAAGAACGATTTAGATCTGCCGGGAAATCAAACAAATTGTGGCTAAGCCTCTTCCAAGTCTGATTAAACCTTGAATCTAAAGGAAACCGGTAACTATTATTCTGAAAAAAAAAAATTCAAGAACGAATTAGATCTGCCGGGAAATCAAACAAATTGTGGCTAAGCCTCTTCCAAGTCTGATTAACCCTTGAATCTAAATAAAGCCGGTAACTATTATTTCGAAAAAAATAAGATTTAAGAACGAATTAGATCTGCCGGGCAATCAAACAAATTGTGGCTAAGCCTCTTCCAAGTCTGATTAACCCTTGAATCTAAATAAAGCCGGTAACTATTATTCCGAAAAAAAAAATTAAGAACGAATTAGATCTGCCGGGAAATCAAACAAATTGTGGCTAAGCCTCTTCCAAGTCTGATTAACCCTTGAATCTAAATAAAGCCGGTAACTATTATTCCGAAAAAAATAAAAAAGAATTTTCCCACGAGTTAAACGGTACCCAGCTATCGACACACAGAGTAAAAATATTAGTACTAGCATAAAATTAAAATATTATAATCCACTTGGATATCAATTTAATATAAAACTACTGAGAACCAAAAGCATAAAATAATTCGAGAATCCACTAATAATTCATATCGGATAATTAATATATAATAAACGCTGTAAATAAAATTCGAAATCAAATTACAGTTCACACATCTTTATTTTCAAACAAATAAAAAACCCAATTTCAATTCAACAAGAAAAGAAAAAAATAGCCGGTCGGAAATTTTTCCAAAGAATACAACAAAGAATTCAACAATTTAATATTAAGCGGCGGTACGGAAAGTTTCGAATACACAGTTTAATTGTAAAAATGATTTACCTTATAAAATACAGCTTCCACACACAATCTTAATGCACTAAATTTTCACAATAAGGTTTATCGGTTATCGGAAGAAAAGAATGTTGAGCGACGAATACGAAAGAATAATTTTTCTGAATAATTGAGAGCCGGAATGAATCAGAGAGCTTCTATCAATTGTTCACTAATTTCCAAACTCCTAGCTACATTTTTCGGCAGTAGTCGTGGTGAGGGAATTAAACGTGAAATGTATCTACTTACAACAAAAAGTTGTACCTATACTGAACGGCTTCGGTTTTAATTAAAATGGTGTATATACTGGGCGTCCCTTCAGTTAAAAAATTTAAATATCGGAAATGAATAAATTGTGTATGGTAGAATTTGGATTTGCGTAACTCGGACTTATACTAAAATATACAACGGTAATAACGAAAAAAAATCAATGCGGTAGTAGAAAGGGTTGTAAAGTAACGAGTTATATACAACCTAGTGGTAAAATAAAATATATTACGGGAGAAAAATAAAAATTAAACTTGCAAAAAAAATAACTCGTTACACACCCCCTTTACTTCGGTAAAAAAAAATGAATGAGCGAAAGTGCAACTTTCGGATATTACATTTTTTTTTAAAACACCACCTTACACCTAACTATAAAAAAGGTGAGAAAACAAAACTGTGATCCAGGGTGTAGCGTCTCACAGCCTGATCGATGTTCACGATGTTCGCTTCCACATCAAGAAGGACGCAAATAATTATTTCGAAATGTGAACAACAAACCAATGTAAAAATAACAAGAGTGATATACTCATCGCCGATAATGAAAACAAACCGCAGCAAGAAAAGATCTTTGCTACCAATAATGACTTTTTAAATGAATCAACAAATAACAAATTTCTGATACTAAATATTGCAGAAATTACTGATGGCTTTAAAGAAACTGAAGTACCTAATCTGACGAACTTAAACGCCGTCCCGCTTTGTGATTGTGAGAAGATTTTAGTGACACCCTTAAGGAACAAGATGATCATAGTCCATTGATAGAAAACAACATCCTTGATCAGAAGATAGATACTCATCTAACAGAAACCGTAACCAAAAATCCCGATTTGGTTGTTATTATTGAAATGGAACATTATACTACGACAAATATATTGTCTGAAACTCCTGCAGTAGAACTTGTTATAGAAGAGAAAAAAATGAAAATAATGCCGCAAAAGATCCCGACTATGAACCTGATATTGAAATGGAATCTGAAGAGGCGAATAAAAACACTGAAATAAAAAGGAAGAAAAGACAAATGGTGGGTACTGCAGATTGGGAAAATAACCGGGCAAAAATGAAAGAGAAATGGGGCAATATTATAAGGGTAGAAAAAAAATTGACGGAGAATTGAAATATGATGTTCAAAAAGAAAAATGAAAGAACCATGAAATTGCAAAGCTTCTTTGAAAGGTAAATCATTGCACTGTAGGACGTTTTCCAATGAAGAAATAAGAAATGAATACTATATTCAATCACTTTTGGTCTGATATGGGCTGGAAGGAGAGAAAAGTATACTCCTATTTTTTAATTGATGCTATATCCTCAAAAAGAAGCAGAAATAGAGTTTCATAGAGCGTTTCTAGGAGAAGCGAGTCTATATGCGTTTTCGGAAACTTACTCCGGCTCACTAACTCGATCCAAAGAGGTCACGTGATGAATCACTCCGATCACCTACCCGGGAACTGTAGTTTACGAACTAATAGGTTTCGTTTTTGATCTGACAGCTAACGTCATAACATCAATTATTATTTGTTTTAATTTGATTAAATTATCATTATTTATTATTATTTAATAAAAATCATGCAAGTCAAAGAAAATTTGGGGAGATGTGAGGTATGTGGCTTCATTAGTCAGGAGAGTAATGTTCGACGACATATAAGAGAAGTGCATCAATCTCCAGGTAAATATATTGATCAATTCTTAAAAGGATGTTTAATTTCCCAATGCTAATTTTTCAGTTCAAATGTTCGAATTAAATGAAGTTGAGGATCACTTTGAAGGTATGAATATTTTAGTGATTACCGTTGTTCCTATTTTTTATTTGGACATCTTCCAGATTATTCCCAGTGATTCTGGATGCAAACTCGTCTTCGTTTAGGAAAATGTTTCTTAATCTTACTGGAAGATAACAAAACATACATCTCTTAATGTAGCAAGGCCCCTTTTGTTCATGTTTGATAAAAGCAATATATTTCGTTACCACCAAAAGAATTAGGTTATGTTATATTATCCTTCAGTAATGCGCATGCGGTGCCTATAGCGTCTCTACCGACCTACCTCTCGAGGTGGGTTACGAAAAATGAACCTGGGTCAGTCATCCAGTCAACAACTCGAAAGTTTCCGAACACAGGTAGGCAACTCGGGTTAGGTAAACGAACGTGCAGGTTAGGGATCGTGTCAACCCGAGTAAGATTCCGAAAACGCGATATATATCACCTTAAATTAAATGATGAGCGCAAAAGGGTATGTAAACAAATGTTCTTGAATACTCATGGCGTGAAAGAAAATAGGTATGATTCTCGATTGGTTGAAAAATCAGAATGAAGTCAAAAATAGAAAAGAGCAAATAAACGACAATAATGCAGAACATTTATCATAAAACCACGATCCTGTAGAACGTGGGCGCTATACAGACTTAAAGAAAAAGCAACATTTTTTTAATGAACTTCCTAAAGTTGAGTCTCATTACTGACGAGCTTAATCGACAAAACTTTACCTGGAGCCCAATTGGCAATCTAAAAGTCTGAACTTTATGTTTTATAAAAATTGGTGTCAACAGAAAAAAGACTCTTATTTATCTATAGCGAGCGACTAAAAGCGAGAAGTCTAAAGACTAAGAATCAGCCAATATGGTTTTTTGTATGGACCTACAATCAGTATTGTTATCACCAAAATCAAACATTTCATCACTTCAAGACGAAGCTCATTGTACACAATTTCACTTTATTCAACTTAAAAACAAAACATGGGTACTGCTATATTTGGCATGAGTCAGCTGGGGGCGTAACGGCAAATGATTATGCTTCCATCATTTGCCAGTTTATAAAGGATCACGTTAAAAATGATCTACTACCGGGGCAAAATCTGATCTTATATAGCGACGGATGTACCTCACAGAACAGAAATTCTATCTTGGCCAAACAGTTTAATTAATCTCTCCATGAGATTCAATATGACTATTGAACAGAAATTCCTTGAGAAAGGAAACGCAAATGGAAGCAGATTCCATGCATTCTGTTATTGAGCGAAAAATTGGTCATACCAACATAAATGTACCAGCTAACTATTGTGGAATATGTATGCGAGCTCGTGAAAAACCAAGACTTTACCAGGTATATTATCTGGACCATGGCTTCTTTAAAAATTTCAAAAAACTAGTTTCTCACTTCTTTGCGACCTGGAAAGAAAGTGGGTGATCCTTTGGTAACGGACATACTCGCTTTAAAATATAGCCCAGATGGCTGTTTATTTTACAAACTGTCACCCGGAAGATTTTAGAGTTCGAATATCATCTAGCTGGAAATAAACGGAATAATCTCGCCTGTGAACTAGAAAGTCTTCCATCATTATATGATACATCTATACCGATAAAAAAGGAGAAATACATGCACCTACAGTTTTTAAAAATGAGTCTTAAATGTGATAATCATAGTTTCTATGACAATTTGCCTTATAAATAATTTTTTAACTTGCTTAATTTACTTCATTTTATTCACGTCTAGATGAATATTTGCTTTTAATGGATAAACTCAGATCCTTTATTTTAGAATATTTTACTGTTATGGCTTGAATAAAAAAAATTTTAAAAATGTGGTCTGAATTCAAAATTCAAGATTTTTTTCCAAAAATCCTTTCAAAAGATATTGGAAAAACAGGTAAGTCCATTTAGATTATCTGCGGAGTTACTTTTAGCTTAGGGTGTCATAATTACTTTTGAAACAAATATATTAAGTATTTGCATATTTTGTTTTCACTCAAATAATTCTGCGCTATTTTATAAACTCTTTTTTGTGCCTCCTGAAAAATTTTCATTTTGTGACTTACGGGTTTTTCTGATTAAGGCGACGATATGTAACAATTACAAGTTTTATACTTTATTTTTTATACTCACATTGGGAGAAGATAAATTTAATTAAAAAAAATAAAGAGAAATTTCATTAAAAAAAATTTAATTTCTTCCTTTTTGAATTCTGACAAGGCCCGCCTTGTCCACCTTGCCCACCCTGACGAGCCGCCACTGGTTGAGAGAGTTTTCATAGAATGGGTTTTTTATTTTTGCCGAGTTTCAGTAGAGACGTGTCACAGTATGCATGGCGAATTTGTTGCTTGCGGGAAATATATTAGGGATGGAGACGTTGAAAGTATCTAGAGATCTTACTTTTTCAAATCAAACTAACTGTTTATAATTAATTCCACTATTTAATGAAAAACCAATGAAAACTTTAAAATATTATTTATAATTATTTCGATATTTTCGATATATCATCGTCAGAATGACGACATTTGCCGAAAATACGTGGCTCTTCGTCCAAATTATGCTGCCGATTGTTTTTGAAGTATCAAAATAAGAGATCACTTTTTTAAATGAAACTAAAAGTGTTTCTAATTAATTCCACTATTTAATGAAAAAATTATGAAAACTCTAAGATATTAATAATTATTTCGACATTGGAATATCTTCGTCAGAATGACAGAAGTTACATTTTATGTGATGCCTAGGTACTTGATGTTTAATATTTTGGCTAGACCAAATAGTGAGTGACCTATCTTGTGATTGACTTAATATATATGAATTGAAAAAGAAGAAGATATGATATTACAAATATTAAAGCTTAGGTATTATTAGCCCTACGGGGATATCCTGGATATCTTTTTCCCATTTCAGTATAACTGATCAATATAACTGTGCAATGATATAGGAAACCAAGGAAAACTATATCTGCTGATCTTAACAATTGTTAGGTACCTACTTAAGAAGACAATTTAATAGTGGAGAGCTCCCTAATGTATCTGTTCATTGACAACTTCATATTGTGGGTCTCTTAAGTGTCTTATAATTTCTAATTCTTCAAGGAAATCTAGTTTTTGTTACTGTTACTTATCACAAAAATACCCCCTTTAAAAAAGTCTGGGATATATAAACTTAATGTCCAGAATGTAATATTGGTCAAACAATTCGAAATTTTGAAATTAGATACAATACTCACGAGCATACAGATTAAAACAGCCAGATAAATCACATTATGCAAAACATCTTCTTGACACCAAACATTCAATAACACCTAACACAGAACTAGAAGTACTGCACATTTATGATGAAAAAGTAATATGACTAGATTCCACAAAGTAAGGGTCCAAACAGTAAATTTATCTAGGGATCGTAAAAGGCAGGATCGCATCTTTTCTTTCTACCATAGTCGGCTCGGAATATCGGTCAGATATGGTGTTTGAATATGTAGGGTGGAAAATATTTGAAGAAATAGATATTGCAGATGAGAGGCTCAGGAAATATCTGCGCAGATTTAAAGGAAGTTCAGAGGCTTTACAAAATAGACTGTCAATTGGACTCGAACGGAAAGCCGCTTGGCAAATTCTAATGGCATAGTTCTGTATTGGATTTAAAATATTCAGTGTTGCTTGCTTAGCTGAAGCGTAGGCGTAATCTAATCGAGATCTGATTATAGTTCGGTACATGCGGAGGAGGCAGGTAGAATCCGAGCTCCAGGTTCTGCTTGATAGAGATCCGTTGGTAGATTTGCAAATAAGATTACGGATGTGCGGCTCCTAGGATAAATATTTGGTTGCATTCATTCTATGATAAATAAAAAAATAACTTGGTTCACAATATATTATTTAAATATGATTTATTGGACCACAAAAACAATTTTGATAAATGTATCTACACTGACAAAAGAACAGCTTCACAAGTGTATTTTTAACTACAAATATCACTAGCAACTACATTAACTTACAATATAATATACTCGAAAAATCAACAAGTTTTAATTTCTTACTAAACGCTGTTATATTGAAAGCTACGGCGCGAATACTGTTTTCAGAGCTGTATTTACCAGTCAGCTTAATATATTTGCTTATCTTACATCTTAAGCTCTAATAATTGAGCGGCACTTTTGAAATGATTCAAGTCTTTTTTTCAATGTAACAATCATTTAATAAAAAATAGTAGCAAATAGAAAATATATCATAACGTGTTCTTTGTTAACTGTGAGATAAACATTTTACAAAATATACCAACTAGACTAGGTAGCGCACCTTTTAAGTTCTTTCGAGGGATATATCTTACAACTCTATTAAGAGCACTTTCGTCGGACAGATTTGGAGCGAAGAGTATTCTGCAAATGATAATTATAAATAAACACTTTAAAAGTAATTCAATCGAAATGATAAATATATCATTGGAAGTAGATACTAACAAACATTTGGAAAAAAAGATTTGATACAGTACATGAAATATTTTATGATAGAAAGCTGACGCCTATGTGTCTTCTGTGAAAAGGTATTAGACCAAAAGAGAAAATATTCCAAGAAATAGATGCATTTTTTCCGGTATGTGTCTCCCAATATCTCTCTCTCCATGTAAAACTAATTTTGATTGCATCCGCACTATGATTTTCTGCATATTCTAAGTCCACCATCCTCGTTCCAAGTAATTTTCTTACATTATCAGACATATTTGTGTCTTCTTCTTTCACATTTTGTATTATGACTAGGATTGACAAAAACATTAAAGTCTTACACTTCATTGTTGATTTTGGTCTCATGTGTTTAGATAAACTATGGCGCGAAGCAGACCTTCCAAATAATTAGAAGTATTACCAATTTTCTCAAAGCGACCACAAATTTATATATTTCAAGATTAATAGAAATAGTTTTGTGCCAGAATCTGTTTTTAAATCGTTCTGTTTTTATCCTGAATATATTTTTCACTTTTTAGTATTTAAATTGATATAGTTCGTTCGATATTTGCTTAGCATGTTTCATGCTAGAAGATTGAATGTTATAAGACGGGACTTAACCAAACTGGGCTAGAAATGCGTGGGACTGCACACATACTGCTCTGTAACTGACATAGAATCCGATACAGAAGCTGGCAATGCAATTCTGAATCTTGCATACTGTATCTAGGATTCAGAATCTACGCCTGAAAGGGATCTAATAGATTTATAACGATATCTCCAGCGATACCTTCTATATATAAGCAAAACGACCAGTTTGACGACTCACTAGTTTTCACGAAGTAGCAACGAGTGTGTTGAACTTGGTAAGGCTCTCCTCTCTTTCCTTACCCAAACTAATAAAGTGTTGAACTCAATATGATCCCAAGACCTCCTTTTCTTGTTGAGATTTAGGGGAACTTAATTCTTCTTCGTATTCCGTGTTAAGGAATTCCTTTCTGGAGTTCGTGCTGAAATCTACAGGTGGTCCACAGCCAATACGACAAGGAACCAGTCAGACGAAACTACAGAGAAAGAGAGAAACAACATCGATTCCCATCGTCAATTTGGAAGGCTGTACTGACTGAACTCACCTACAGGGTTCATCCCTTATCGATTATATGAAAAGACAGACGAAATTAGAAAAATTGCAGCGTCAATTTAAAAAAAACAGAAGACACACTTAAATAGATAAAACCAATTGTGATAAATTGTGTGAAACAAGCAAAACTATTGTTGTTGAAAAATACCTATATTTGCATTTATTATTATTAGCATTGCATATTCTCTATTAATGTATCAGTTGGTTAACGATTTATGCTGTTTAACTACAAAAGTAAAATTATGGAAATCATCCCAATAACAAACAGTAATCCAGTTCCATGATATCAGTACAGTGGGTGAGTTTATACAGTAAATAAAATAAAATATGAAATAAAATAATTCAAGGAACAAGAAATAAGAACTAGAATTTATACAGATAACCAAATTAAAATATTAAATAAGAATTACCCAATCAAATCCAGACTTTTGTGACGATGAAGTTTTGTGTTCTATGGAAATTCTGTGTGAAGATTTATTCTGTACAGTAGTTGACATTAACAACATCGTCACCAGAACAAATTAGGTACACCTACAACCCGTATTTTATAATTTTTACAGTGATATTTATAAGGGGTTGTAGTTATTTTGTAGATAGTAAGTTTTTAGGTAAAGGGTTGATTCACATTAAAATGTTGGTGTACATTGACCGAAACGATTCGTGTCATGCGCAATCACATTTTCCAAATAAAATAAAAAGATGTGTGTGTGTGTGTGTGATTTGGTTTCCCTTGGCTGCGGATACTCAATACATTCGCCAGCTTAACATTTTGCTCAAGGATGTACATATTTTAGAAAATAATTTTTTTTCATTTTAATTTTTAATTTTTTTCCATTTTCATTTTATATATTTTTTAAAAATTTTTATAGCAGGTACAACAGGGACACTTTGCGCTCAGGGGTCGATCAGAGCGACTACAACAAACAAGAGGACCACGGATTGACTGGGTTACACAATAGGGATAGATAGTTCATATAACAGCCTTTTTGGTGTGCGTCATCGTTTTGTGACCTATATCCGGGTTTTGGGTATGTCGATATTTAATTTGTTATTTTGACATATAGCTAACCTTTAATTTGATGAATAAAATCATCAGGATCGTTTTCAGCCAAATTCGAAAAGGCTATGAAATTAATAATACTTGGGATATGAAAACACTGCAAAATAAAACAAATTGTATATTTAATTAACATATTAAAATAATTTAATATTAGTAAATATAGACCTGCATTTGAATAAATAAAATGCTAACAATAAGATCAATATTCACTTTTCATAAATAATAATTTACCGTAAACAACAAAGTACAGACCTGAAGAGAACTGTCAGTTGGACATTAGAAAAAGACGTAAGATACATTGCCGCTACGAAAGGAACGTCTGCATCGTATTTTGAACGATGTAATTTCGCCCGATTGATAGGTCGCGTTTGCGCGTAATCTAAACATCAACCAATCAAATTTTTGTAAGTCAAAGATTAGGGTTAACATTTGTACTACGTTTAAACGGTTCATTATTGTGATATTTTGATTAGGATTAATCACAGACCTGCCTTTTTTTCCATTTCTTCCAAGGTAATGTGTTAGAAAGACATTAACAATCAATGACGCACACCAAGAAGGGTATTATATGAACTTTATACATAATACATATATGGATATAAACAAATGTTCTCGTATTCTAGCTATTAATATAACGAGATTATTATGCGATTTATAATAGTCGAGGACATTGCTAGGTGACGAGGTGATAGCTGAGTCACCTAGCAATGTCTTAAATCGCTAATAATCAAGTAATATTCAAAGCTTTATCGTATCATTGACAACGGCGATGCAACAAGGTTTTATGACATTTCATTTTGGCATTTCAAAAAGTCATCAATAAAATCATGCAAGATTTTGATATTCCTGACGATATATTGGCTGCAGCTAACACTATAAGGTTGAACTTACTTCCGGACAGATCTAAAATCCATTATGAAAAAGTATATCAGCAGTTTTGTGAGTGGCGAAACAAAGTACATGTTCAAGGTGCAGAAGAAACGGTGTTGCTGGCGTATTTCGCAAAACTCTCTGAGGAATATTCTGCTTCATCCTTATGGCCGAAATATTCCATGTTACGAGCGACTTTAGAACTGAAGTAACGAGTGGAAATCGGCAAATACGGCGCCTTAATACGTTTCATCAAGAAGAAAAACGTTGGTTATAGAGTAAAAAAATCAAAAGTATTTACAAGAGAACAAGTCAACGAGTTTGTGCGTTCTGCCCCAGACGAGGAGTTTTTAATGATGAAAGTGGCTTTTTTAATTGGAATTGGAGGAGCCTGTCGAACCTATGAATTAGCGAAGATGACCACGGAAGATGTTGACGTTTTAGAGGACAAGCTGATTGTTACTAATCCCGACTCAAAACCCACAAGAAACGGATTTTCGCTGTAGTATCTGACGGCGAAGTAAATCTTGTGCTTTTATTTAAAAAGTACGCAATATTAAGGCCAGTCCATGTTACTCACCGAAGATTGTTTGTTTCATATAGAAAAGGGCATTCAGTACTTCTCTAAAATACCTCAAAACATAGCTGAGTATCTCTCACTTGAAAATCCTAATATGTATACTGGTCACTGCGTTAGAAGATCTTCGGCAAATTTTCTTGTTAATGCTGGAGGAGATATATTAGACCTACAAGAACTTGGTGGATGGGAATCGGCGAAGGTTGCTAGAGGGTATTTAGAAGAAAGTGTGACCAAAAAAGTTTCCATTGGTCGCAAAATTCAAATCGGCGATATTTCCGGCAGTGGATTAGGCACTGGGGAACCGCACGAAATTGAAAGGAGTGCTTGCTCGGTTATTAATCAGGCTTCAGAGAACATACCTATGATCGTGGACGCTATAGGCAAAGGTGTATCCATCAAATTTGAAAACAGTCATAATGTAGTTTTACAATATGTTCATAAAAACTAGTTCTAATATTATTTGGTATCTAACGTATTATGCTTTCGTAACTAACGTATTAAATTATGGTAACTAATGTATTATGAGTAACTAAGTAACTATTGGTACGTTATGATGTTTATAATTATTAATTGCATATAAAAATGTCTTAATTTTCAATGAAACGATAAACAGTTTAAATCTCAAGTCCGATTTGACATACCTAAATGCGAATTTAGTTTTTTATATAATTCAAAATTATTTGATTCAATTAATTCTTTTAAATTATAGGGAAGCATTATTTTACTGTTCTTATTATATATAAACTTATTTATGTAGGTATTTCTTCAACTTGATTTTGAATCTATATGCTTCCTAAAATTTTATGTTCTGAAATAAAAAGATGGCCATCTTTTATTTTATTTTTATTGTTAACGTATTTTGTGTATGAAGGTTTTCACGGAAATGCAAATGCTGAACTATTTTATTTTAGTTATTCTGTTTTACTTGCTGTATAAACTCTACTCAAGAAAATATACTGTATACGAATAACATTTTTTGGTGAAGTATCTGCTGTTTTGATTAAAAATGGAATAGATTTCAAAGGTTCGAATCGGTGGCTACGTTAAAAAAAAATTTCTTTACGCTAGCCACTTTTGTGAATTCAACCGAATGGAACGTTTAAACTTCAACTTTATGGGCACTAGCACTAGATAAGTGAAAGTTTAACGATGAGGTCCCCCCGTATTTTGTAATTTTAAAGTAAAATATTTTTCAGCAGATATTTTTGAAAGGATGGGTCCATAACTAACAAAATGGTTTGAAATACTTTTTCTGGTATAGGTACTTGGGTTATTTGAAAAAAATTATGAACAGATTATGCAACAAAAAAGCTCATGTAAACATTATCATAACCTAAAGAGTGGATGTCCTGCAAGGTCAGGACTTAACGCACGTGTTGTTACGAATACATGGAAGTACCTAATAAATTTTTTAGTAGAAAGTTTGACATATTTTTAGCGTTAATTTAAATTATAATTATTGATATTCTTGCGTGAAATGAGTTTTAATGTCATGTAAATTATAATTTTTGCTTGCAAGAATCCACATCTAATGTTGCATATGCTGTAACCCTGTAATACCATTTATTTTGTTGAGTTTATTAAATGTTCAGGAACAATTAAGTTCATCTAATATTCACTTTAGAAAGTCTTTCGTACACTAATACATTTTGTAACTTTCTGAAATGTTTATAAATCATCTGCTAGTCTACAACCGTCAGTACAATAAACGTGCCAAACTTGCACACAGATAAAATTGAAATATTTCAAGCAGCGTGCTGTTTTAATTATATCACTTAAGTTCTCTAATATTATTGACTCAAATTTCGTAAGCATCACTTCAATTTTTTTTAGACTTATAGTAGTTTAATTTCAAGTTACATACATGTGCCAAATAAAAAGAAACAATAAACAATACGTTTTTGCTATTGGGCTTAAATTATATTGTTCTTGTAATGCCGTCGGGAGTCAATATGATTTTGTCAGAGATAAGCTAGATTTCAATTTAGTGGGTTAAAAATATATACAGGGTGTCTCAAAATTGACGCCCGTCCTTTCAGAATATGAATCGGGGGGCTAAAACGAATTAAAACGTAAGAATAAAAAAATTGCGTTATGTCCATGGTTACAGAGTTATTGACAAAATGGCCTCCTAGATCTCCAGATCTAAATCCATTAGATTTTTTCTTCTAGGGATTCTTGAAAGAAAAAATTTACTTTGAACCTGTTGAGAGTGCGGAAGATGTAGTAGCTCGTATTCACGCTGCTGTGCTGTAACAAGTATTCGTTTTTAATAAAGTTTAAACATTGAATGTTAGATCTTTGTTTTTTGTCAATAACTCTGTAACCATGGACATAACGCAATTTTTTTATTCTTACGTTTTAATTCGTTTTAGCCCCCCGATTCATATTCTGAAAGGACGGGCGTCAATTTTGAGACACCCTGTATATGTTTGTACAACAAACGGACTTACAATACTGTGGACATGCGGTTATCAATTTTTAGTCGACAATAGGCATAATGACGCTACGCTTTTGCAAACATCATTTGTCATTTTGGCTTTGACATTTTGTATATCGTTCCAGCTTCCATTGTATTTGCTAGTTTTGTATCGTTTATGTGATATTTCCGCATTGTAAACTATTAAAAATCTCAGTTTTGTATTTCACCAAAAATACGAAAAAGAAATGTTAGCTGTGGAACAGTTTTATATTTTACCAAAAGTACGACAAACAAATGTTAGGTATGGTTCAAGGTTTTATCAAGGCAAATAGTTCAAATTGGCCAATAATCGACTTATTAATGCTGGGAGTATTTTTTTTTCGTCAAACAATGATTTTTTTTCAGTTGAGTTCGGGGTTTTTATCGATGTATTCTTCATCGATACACATTAGAATTCATGATTATCTAGTTTTTGAAGTGTTTACGAAAGAGTGATGTCATAGACTGCATCACTATTCTAGCGATTTGGCGCGAAATTACAATTGTATTTCAAAAAGGTAAATTTCTCCTTTAAAACTTCCATTATTGCAGAAAACAGTTATTTTGTATAAAGTATATGCGTGCAAACATCATGGAGCAGTTTTTCAAAACCATTCATGGTGCCTATTATTTGAAATAGAAGACCCTTTGATCGAAAATAAGATCATATTTGCAAATATGACTAAAACTGTTTTTAGAAGAAAATGCTAAAATCCGGTGTTGTAAAAATGTGTAACAAGTATTTTTCAACACATCATCATTGGAGGCAGATTGTTAAATTAACCGAACTTACGATAAAGTTCAACCAGAATATCTATAAAAATAGGAGGTGATATGAGGCTATTCAGTAACAAATAATTTATCATTGTCAATAGAAAAAAGTTTTCCTAGTGTATCCCGAATTTTGACAACAAAGTCATAGACGTCTTTTCCAGGAAGAAAAATAGAAAAATGATGTACAAAAAATAGGTGAGTTTATTCTTGTGCCTCCCCTTTTTCATAATTCACGAGCCGCCACTATTGTTGATGGAAGTACGCAATAGAATATAGGTTTGGATTACTTTGAAATTAAAAGTTCACTAGTTTTTAATTGTTCCCCGAAGAAAAAATGGAATTTCATAGAAAAGCGATAAAGGAAAACAAGATAACTTATTTTTTTAGTTTACACAAATAAAAGTGGATTCATGCAACATCAACTAAACTAAAACTAATTCATGATCAAGCATGACCATAAAGGTGAATGGAAAAAGTTGGCCACAGATATTTGCCCGTTCTTCTTATACAATGGATTAAAAACACCACTTCAACTTTTTATCAGACACTGTATGTACTTGACTTCATATCATATGTTATTAAATACATTATTGTAATTACAATATGAGAACACCGTTACCAACAATGATAGTTGACAAGAATGACATAAAAAAACATTATAAATACCATTTTGTTGATTTATCAAGCATTTTGTTTTGCAAAAATAACATTTTATAGCTTTTGCTATTTCTCCGGAAATTTCTACATTTATTTCTATAATGTGTATTAAATTATACTGGTAAATAACACCTGTGTAATGAAGTCGGACTCCAGGTTTAGACAGCCAGCATATGCCTAATTACCAGCGAGTTGATGGCTGCTCAAGTCATTGTTTTGTTTGATGTGGGTTTTTAGCAAAAGTAAATAACAGAACGCTTGCATATGTCGCTTCAAACGACACAGGATTACTAGTAGTATTAGCAGACGACCCGACCAAAATGCAAAGACCATTTACTACAGCTTGCGACTCTAAGAAATCATAATATAACGGCACCTGAGCTTAATGAACATCTTCAAGAAGCTACTACTGGTAAAAATGTAAGCAGATTTACAGTTTCTGGGAGGCTTAAGGAAACTGTATTAAAAGCACAACGACCAGAGTTGCTGCTATATCACATGATAGATAGATAACACTGTTCACACGTTGCTATGTGATTTTAAGTGCTGATACTGTCATCAATGTCAAATGAAAATTGCTTATCCCAGCAATAATGTATTTCTTATAGAAATGTCAAAAGGTCTACCTTCTGTGTATGTTAGACTGTATATGTATCCAAAAAGTTTCTTTGACCCTCAAAAAAAATTTTAATCCCAAAATTTTATCTCGATATCTCAAAAATTGAGTTGGCGCAAGCAATTAATATTCATTGAAAATATATTTTTTTTCATTATAAATATAAGTAAACCTTTTTTGGGAATTCTCGTTTGAATGTTTTTGCAGGAAATTAAATTCTCTACAAAAAATTACTCTTTAAGTTTTTTTGCAAAACTTGATGGGAGTTATTAAGTTAGTTGGAATCTTAGTCATATACAACATAATAGAGAATTATTGGAACTTTTATAAAGTCAAGCAGTATTAGTGCTATCCTTATTAAGACATATACGCATGAGCTATTGTGGTTTTAAATACGAGAATCACTAACAAGGTAACTGCTTAGCTCTAAAGCGACAGGAGTGTACGGGCTAAGAACCAAGAGCTTGGAAAAACCACAAGTATCTTTCAAGCGAAAATTCATGACATAGAAAAGTGTGCCCAGTTCAATATTGATTAAAGATATAGAAGTAGTATCATCATCTCGGATAGTAGGCAGCCATTAAAGCACTGAGTTCTTGTGTAAGCAGTTCTAAAATGGTATGGGAATGCCTAAGAGAACTCAATGAACTAGACAACTGCATCGTCACCCTACGGTTCCAGGACACACTGGAATTGAAGGAAATTAAATAGCAGATAGCAAAGACAGGGGCTGAAACATCCTTTTGGGGACCGGAGCCCTTTTGCGGTATCAGCTCCAATGTAGTATTGGAAGAAATAGGCAACGCCGAAGAGAGAAGAAGAAAGATCTATTAGGGCTTAGATAATCAAAGATACTCCTGGGAAACTAAACAGGTAAGAACAAATGGACAGAGAAATATTTTTTCCGATATCGACACAGGCATATATTATTTCAAAAAAAGTGAGGTTAAATTTTGAAAAGCAACCTTATATTGTATAATGTCCTTATAGGGTTTCAGTTACTCTAAATATTAAGTCTGTTTCACGGTCGAACACTATTTATAAAGGGTCATCACAAATACTACAAGGCAGTAAATTCTTGTTTCCAATAACTGTCGCATGTCATATTGTCATAATAAATACTAACCAATAATGAGACAGTATGTAGTGTATTTTTAATTATTATTTAAAATGATCATTACTTTTTGGGAACAACTGATAAATCAAATCGACCCTTTTGATTATGTCATTCTTATCATTTTGTATTTTAGTTATGGTGATTCTCTTGAGGAAAGTTTCATTATTCTGGATGGTTGAACAAATTGAAAAAATAAAAAGTGTCCCTTCTATTACTTCAGAAAATGTCTGCCATCCCAAATTGTAGCAAACATTTTAATTTCTATAGACATTATGATAAGCTGCAAAGTAAATTCATCACAAAAATAAATCTTTAATAAAACTATGAAGATAAAGAAGGTGTGTACCACTTCATTTATTTATATAAGGTTAATTATAATGAAAATAAAGAATGTAACAGTAATCAAACTTAATTAAAAATTAATACATGGTAAATTTTATTATCCCATTGTACTTCTTTAAATAAATGGGATACTAACCACACGTTTTCAAATAATCCACAATTTTTCATAACAAAAATACTTTTACTTATAAAATATCAAAATAAGGTTCAATCATTGTTTGAGTACAAATTAATTATTTTTTCATTTGAATTTATGAAAGATCATGGATTTTAATCAAATATTAATTTAAAAAATGTGGATAACTAACATATATCACATAAAAGACACTTAAAATCATATCAATGGTATCAGAAAAATCAACTCAGGACACAATATGCTTTGATAATGCGACTATGCTGAAAATTGGTCTGTTCTTATATACAGGGTGGTCCGTAAGTAATGGCCCAAAATGAAATGGAAGATTCTTGGCATCAAAATATTAGGATCTGATTCTATTTGCTTTAATAAAAAAGATACAGTGTGGCAAAGTTGAAATGTGAAAAATGTTTTTTCTCATTAAATTGGAAGATTTTGGATATACAATCGTAAAAATTTGAAGATAGGGGTTTTAGGGCCTGAGAAATCATAATATTATATCCATTTCGATGTATTTTCTAGAGGGCGCCACATGAGCTATGTTGTTGGTGTAACTGTGCGCTTAACTTTTTTATCGTTAACGCTATGTGTCTTTTTATTAAAAAATATTAAAACTACATCATTTTTGGGACAAAAAGGTATACCTATCATTAGTCTCAAAAGTTACTAGTTTTCGGAATATTCGCATTTTAAAAGCCCCCTACATAATTTTTATTTTATTTATTAGCACAAATAATAACGTTAGTAGACGCTGATGTCAGCAAATTTATTATCACAAATATCAACTCCCTATTTCCTGAACGCTGGATTGGTCGTGGTAGTCCCTTTCCTTGGCCACCACGCAGTCCAGAATATAACCCCTTGGATTTCAGTATATGGGGCACAATGAAGGAAATAGTTTACAGAAACCCTATAAATAGTCCAGTTCAACTTTGGCAAGAAATCAAAGCTGCAAAAAAAAATTTTACACCAATGACATTATTTAATATTAGGCGATCTTTCTTGAAACGCATTGATAAATGTATCGAGATGAATGGCGAACATATTGAACAATTACTGTGAAATAATATTTAAATTTTGTTGTATTTTTGAATAAAATGTTCTTTTTTTCTTGAGTTTTGAGTTCATAATGGTTGCTTTATTAATACGTCTAATAAATAAAATAAAAATTATGTAGAGGGTTTTTAAAATGCAAATATCTCGAAAACTAGCAACCTTTGAGACTAATGATAGGTATACATTTTTCAATAAAAAGCGAGATAGCGTGAACGTTAAAAAAAATAAGCGCATAGTTACACCAACAACATAGCTCATGTGGCGCCCTCTAGAAAATACATCGAAACGGATATATTATGATTCATCGTGCCCTAAAACCCTTAGCTTCAAATTTTTACGTTTGTATTATACATTTTTGACATTTCAACTTTGCCACCCTGTATCTTTTTTAATATCAATATTTTATTAAAGCAAGTTGCGTCAGATTGTAATATTTTTAGGCCAAGAATATTGCATTTCACTTAGGACCATTACTTACGGACCAGCCAGTATAATATAATTAGAACAAAGCCCAAGCGGATTTAGTTTAGTTTAGTTTTTCAACATATAATAGAAAAATTCCAAAGTAAACGAGACATTATAATATGGCGAAAGATCGGTATGAAATTAATAACTAAATAAAGCTGAGCAAAAAATGAATACTACATCTTATTTGATTATAAATGTAGACGTTAAATATTTGAAAATGATTCTAGATAACGTTTATTAGTTTAAAAATATATATTATTTTTGGTAAATAAACAAACATTGCCTATTTTTCTAGGAATAATTCCTACTTCCATGTGAATTCATTTTGCAGCTGGTAATCATAATATCAACAAAACGATGTATTAAAGGATATCACCATTTTCCGCAAATGTTATTAATTTAAATAAATTGTCAGTAACAAAATTTTTGAAAAGGTAATCAACTCATAGTGCATAACGTCATGGATTAAAAAATCTTAAATTCGTTCTAATAGTTTGCAAAGATATTAATTGTTATTCATAGTATGTTTTACGCCTGGATAATCAATCTTTAATCAAGAATTGTGTACATTTTTGCCCGGAATTAATAAAAAATGTATCTCGTTTACTAATTTATCTAGTTCAATGTAATAACAGTTGAAATTTCGGCAAATTGTTCATTCATAAGTGGATGAAAATCATTTTATCTTCTCCTGATTAGTAAATGACTTTAACATTGTAAAATTAGTGATTATAATCGTTGAGTGACATCACTCAACGTTATAATGCATAAGTGGGTGTTGAGACGATATGAATCTATGATGGTAAATATGTGAATAGAATAGTACTTAAAAATCTTATCATAATAACAAACCTATTTTCAGCATAATCAAAATATAGTTTTAATTTTTTTAAATGTTAAGAGTAAAACTGTCATGGGGTTATAGAGTATGATAGTTTACTTCGATACGAGCCTTGTAAAACTTAAAAGCTACAAATCCTATGGCGACCAATCCCAAGGCCAATACTATACCACCAACGAAGCTAGGTCCATCAAACCTGAAGAGAAAAAGAAAAAAAAAACATATTAGATACTTGAATTCGAGCAAAAAGATACTATATATTATTACAGCTCTCACTGCACTCAAATATAATAGATTCTATTTTCCCAATCTTGTATTGTTTCATTAAATAATAAGTAGATTCCAAGCTTCCGTTTCGTTTGAAAGTTGTCAGCGACCAGAGGCGGCAGGGGAGGGTAACTCGAAACCTGGTGTTCCAGTAAATAAAATTTCGGATTTATTGAAGACTGTAAAGCCTTTGTTAATAATCCGAGATTATTGAACTTCGTTGAAGACTGTTAATTGAGTACATTCTAATCATTTTGTTCGGTTGCCAGGGTGCTGTATTTTGATTGTTAGTTGTTATTAAATTGGGTTTGGATCAGATTATTTATTATTATTATTTAAAAAGACAATGACCAGGTATGCCTTTTTATAAAATAAAACATCATTTATTGTGGATAAATGTAAGGCCGTGTCTATTCATAGGGGCTCCTCTTATTTTTTCAAGAAGGGGAAGGAAAAATAACCATTCCATTCACCCTTCCCCTTCTTGAAGTATATTAGGCAAGGTGGCGAAAATTTAATTGCCAATTGAACATCTATTAGAGAAACGAAATTGTTTCAGTTGAACGCATAACGTAACCTAGAATAATATCATGCACATCTTTGACTTTTGTCCGAACAACGAATTAAAATAAAAATGGCGTAATTTTTTACATTTGATGGGTAAATTGTAGGTATGTAGTTGAAGTCCAAGAATCCAAATATGTAAAAACACACATGGTGTTTCATTGAAATTTTCAATTTATATACCATTTCCAGTTAAACCGGAAGTTGATCATGTTTTTAGATGTGGTAAAATTTAGAATACAACCTTTCAAAATTTTAACAAACTAGGTATATCAACCAATTTGAAAGTTACAGTAGTGGTCCATATACACTCGGTATATCCAAGAAAAACGAAAAATAATATGACTGCAAAATAAAAAAATTGTATGGGTCGGTTATTATTGATTTAATGTATTTTTTATTTTTCTTCTATGGACATTATTCTTGCCTAGTTTAAGTCGTATCGGTGAATCCCCGCCTATTATGTGGTTCCCCGGGATGATTGGTTTGTCGGTAGGTATATGTTGCTTTCTGTAAATCATCGGTCGCGCTTTGACCTGTTATATTACTACAACCATTGTATAAGTAGACCTAGTAGGTCAATCCAATGCTTTAATTTGTTTTATACAATTTGGGACCACCACTATATGTCGGTAAAGACTTGGTCCCAATTCTAAATTGAAGTGCTGTTTTTACTATTATCTAATAGATGGCAGACGTCAAAGATTGTTCCAGCTCTGTTATTCTATAGGGGTAATCGCAATAGTTCTTTTCCTATTGTAGGGTATTATATCACTGCGTGTATAATCTGTTTTCGACATTTTTCATATTATTTTATTTGTTTAGTTCGTTGTTGTTTAAGTAGTATTAGTTCGTTGTTGTTTTAGTAGTATTATAGTACTAATTCCGTTAATTAGTATTAAAAAAACGATTTAATCAACATGTGATAAAATAAAATATTGAATTGAGTCCTTTCGCCTCCGATTTTTTCAAGGTAAGCAATCCACTATTTTTTAATTAGGTATACCTGGTATTATATTACTTTGGTTGGTAATTATAAAAATGTATGTACTCATTTTGTACGGATGAGGTTCAGAAGAAAAAAAAACAATTCCAATTAAGAAGATTAATAAATTATATTATGATAAAACCACATATTATTAATTTTATTATTAATATTAACAAATATTTATCTAGTTTAAGATTGATATAGGCAATTGATATAATATGTCTTTGTATAAGGATCTTGTTTCTGTCGAGGTTGCGCACGGTCGATCTGTATAATCACCCAAACAGTACAAGCAGGACTGCATATGGTATTGATTACGAAAGCGACAGTAGTGTAGATATCATTGATCCCTTTATCCATGAGCTAATCAATATGCCTTCGTCCCCTTCTATCCCCCCAAACAGAAGTAGACAGTTAATGACTCTTAAGATGAGATTAAAGGAAGCACAGAAAAAAAAAATAATTTCCTGACAAGGATTAGGAATTTAAAAAAAGCTATTTTCAATACAATAAATAAAAGTTCATCTGTTTTGGCTAAGACTCGCACACAATTTTGTACTTCGTTGATAAATATGCAGTTTCATAATAAAAAGCAGAAGTGGTTGCCGTTGGAGAGAAAATTAGCCTTAGAAATTTTTTATAAAGGGCACAATTCTTATAAGTAGAAGAGGTCTAAATCTTCCAGCCAAAATAAAAAGCTGGATTTCTAATTTCACGTGTAATCCTGGTTTGAGTAAAAAAAATTTCGAGAACATTACTATTAAAACCAGAGTCCTGTCAAATCAGGAGAGAAAATGCATACTTCTTTTCGATGAAATGGCCATTAAAAAAACTATCGAGTACAATGCAAAATTAGATTTAATCGAAGGATTTCAAGACATAGGAGACAACATAAGAAAACCAGTTTTGGCTGGACAAACGTTAGTCTTGATGGTAAGGGGTGTCTTTTTATTATTAAGATTCCAATAGCATTCTATTTAACAGAAAATGGTATAAGCGCTGAATCTTTGCAAGAAATACACTGGAAAAATAATCTGACTCCGGTTTGGATCCCATATACGAGTTGTTTGTGATTTGTCCACAACAAACCAAAAACTATTTAAAAATTTGGGGGTGTCTGTGGATACTCCCCACTTTTTAATTGAACAAAAGAAATATTTTGGCTTTTATGACGTACCACATTTGATAAAATGTATACGAAATAACTTTTTATCGAGCGACTTAATTCTCAATGGCCAGTTCATACGATTCGTTGATATTATAAAAACATATGACTTGGATCAAAAGAGTGAAACCGGAAGGGCCCTAATAAAATTAACAACGAGGCATCGATATCCAAATGCATTCGAAAAAATGAATGTAAAATTGGCCACGCAACTGCTTAGTCATTCAGTAGCTGCAGCCCTTAAAACTGCTGTTAAAACAGGGGAGCTGGTCTCGGGAACTGCTGAAAATACAGCAAAATTTACCGAAGCGATGAATAATTTGTTTGATTCCTTAAATAGTAACAGCTTATATAGTGCAAAACCATGCAATAGAGCCTACTGTCAAGCTAATAAAGAGGTTATCGATGCTATAATAAGTAAAGGTGAAGTTCTCTTAAAGGGTCTTTGGAAGCAAACTGCTAGGGGAAAATTAACAAGACCACCTTCCTTCAATTGCTTTTTGGTCACTAGAAACGCTAATAAGCAGTTTCATGCCGACATAACAGAACAAACATTTAAGTATGTACTGACAAGAAGATTAATTCAGGACCCTTTAGAAAATCAGTTTTCTGTTTATAGACAGAAAGGTTGCTATAACAGAAACCCCACTGTCAGAAGTTTCAAAGCTGCATTTAAACTTAATTTAGTCAATAATTTTATGAAACTACCGACGAAAGCAAATTCTGGAGGAAATGCTGATGAAGAGATAAATTTGCTGGAGTCTTTGTCGGTAACTTCTGATATTTTCAGCATATTGAACGAAACTGAGGTCATAGATGAGGAGAGCGTTTTATCTGAATCAGAAACCACTCAACGACGACCTATTGAATCCAATCCCATAACTTATTTCCAAGATTCGGTTACTTTGGAAGATTGTTCAATATTATATTTTGCTGGTTATTTAATTAAAAAGTGCAAAATTTAACTGTAAGCAATGTGCATTATATTTAGGTGAAAATAATTTAGATGATCAAAATCAATTATTAATTTTTCACAAGAATTATGGTGTAACTGATAAAGGTGGGTTAAAATATACAACATTTTGCCAACCACTACGAAAGGTTTTTAACCAAAAAAGTCTTACATAATTTAACCAAAGTTATTAAGGAAAAATTAATTATATTGTTACCAGATTGGGATAAACGATGTTTTTTAGACTGCAATATTCATCGGCAGTATATTTTAGAACTATTGATAACAAAAAATTTCAAGAAATGAAGACACAAAACAAAAAAGAAAACCATTGTCCCAAGAGTCACCAGCAAGTCAAAATCCCCCTAAAAAAAGGAAACCCTCCAGAGATGTGAAGAGAAATACTAAATTGGCTATCTTGCAAAATAAATGAGTATTTTGAATACTTTATCATTACAGTTGTTAGTTTTTGTAGCATTTAGTTTGAATAGTCGTTTTATATATTTTTTCCACTTTGTCCTAATACTAATTAATATTTAATTGTTTATTTTTCGCAAATAAATCTTAAAGAATTTGATGATTTTTCAATGTTTTACCTAGGTATCTATAATAAGTATCAACATTAGTTACTTATGCAATAATTAATTGTTTCATCCCTTACTACCTGAAATCTTTCCATAATTATTGAATGAAGTCAATAAAGAACAAATTCCACAACAGAAATATAACATCTCTACCGGTTTCACAAATAACCTTTGGCTATGCAAATGTTATTTATGAAACCGGTAGAGTAATATATGTTATATTTTTGTTGTGGGATTTGTTTGATTTGTTTTGATTTTATTTAATAATTGTGCAAAAATTGTAACAGTTTTCATCTAAAATAAACGAAATTCTTTTTATCAGTATATTGTAATAAAAACAAACCAACCAATATTAATTACAATTATATATATTATAACGCTATAAAAATTCCATTCAACTAACTGCTGTTATTTTTCTGATAATCTACCAGCTGCAGGGTATATTCTACCCAAATGCATATATTATACGAAATATGGCAATAAGCAAGAGAAACAAATGAATAAATGTATTATTATTGTATTACCATTAGTACCTACTTTTGTTGAATAATTATTATTTTATATTAAAAAATGTAGCAAATTGTATTTATTTTACTAAAGTGGTATTAAATCTATTCATTAGAGATTTATTATCTTTCCTGGTTATATTTCTAGCAAATTTTTTTCTCAAGTTTTTTGAAATCATTTTTTTACAACTACCCATTCTGAATTTTAGAACTAACCCTATCCATGTACAACTAACCAACTTAGATACAACTAACCAACTTAGACACAACTAACCCTTAGAATATATCCTGACCACTGATCCTCTTATCTATGAAAACTACAAATGTTCATGGGAATTAGAATATTTTGCTACGAGACAAATCTTACTTTTTGTAAGCCCCCATATCGATAACATTTGAATATATTGGCCAGTAGAATAGAAAAGTATAACAGAATTTGTTTATTTAGTCTACCCACCGCTAGGTAACACCACATTACGGACACAAAATACTTCAAATGTATTACCCATAAGACCCGACTAATTAGGTCTACTTAAACAATACTACAACTGTCATTATTAATAATGTCTATACATTGTACTATCCAATGTAGGCACACTGCTCCTCGTATAACTTATCAATTTTACGCCGTATCTACTTCGGGAACTATCCGTAGACACCTTATAGGAACAGTTTCAAATATAACTAAATAGTGATCTGTTTTATTATATTCTTTGTTTTTTCAAATATATAAAAAAATAACTTACAAGAAGAGAAACCTATTAAGAGAAAATAAAGATGTATTATTGGCATTTACTTCAACATGTAGTAAATAAATATTGTGGATAAATATCTGTATTTTATCGCACTCATCGATAAAATTTCTTATATCACATTAAATAAATAGAACACTACACTCAACAATCTTGAAATTAAAAATGAATATTTTTTTCCACTACAAAATTGTTCAAATTTTTCGAAGATAAACTGAAAAAGCTTAAGCACGTGTTCGTGTGAAATATACAGGGTGGCTAAAAACTCTCCTGCCAAACGCAAACTACTGATACTAGATGTAATTTTATGTCCATCAAATATTATTTACCTTTATTCAAAAGTTCAAAAAATTCCGTTTAGCGTAAACTTCATTGGAAAATAAAATTTTGGAGAAAAAATTGGGACCTTGGTAGGTACTTTTGTCTAGTAACCAGTTTGCAAATATCATCTGGCATCGCATGAGCTTTTTGAATGTGGAACAGTTTTTCTTTATAAATAATATTCCATATGGAGGATTTGGAAGTTGCAGGATACATAGCCGCGAGTCTTCTAATACTAAACTCCAGATGATGTTCTCTGTAACAGTACCAGTTCAAGTACTTTTAGGTAGGTACTACTGAACCGGTTTCTGAATCACGTCGATTTTAATATTCAAGGTTCTGTATTGTACAACAAAATTTCATTATACAGGGTGGTCCGAATTAATGAAATGACGTAATCGGCAATTTTTTTTAAATACAATAGTGACATTTTAAGATCCCGACAAAGTACGTTACTTCGGATCGACAGACGAACAGAATTTTTAAAAACCTCCCGAAGCTGTACTACTCGTCATTGGGACTCACGGTACTTAATGCTGTTTCAAATTATCCATCCCAAGCTATTTTGCAGTATCTAATTATTATTGGCGCCGCAAAAACATTGTACACTATAATTAGGTTTTTTCGACATAATTTCCCTTAGCAGATAACATATTTTAATTAACAATCTTTAGTATTCTTTTCGCTACATATTTATGGTATGTGTTCCGTCCATATTAAATATTGATCTATCATTATTGACGAACATTTTACTAAATTCTCACTTTTGCAATTTTGTATTTGAGAGCAGTTAGTGTGATGAATTAAACATTATATTTGTAGGTTGATGTATGATTGTTGGTGAAAAAGTGATCTATTTAGTTTTTTCAACGTTTAGAGTTAGTAAATTATTCATAAGCCACGACATTATTTAAAACTGTTTTAACATAATAGACTGTTCAAAGTTT
This sequence comes from Lochmaea crataegi, assembly GCA_947563755.1. Taxonomy (NCBI): domain Eukaryota; kingdom Metazoa; phylum Arthropoda; class Insecta; order Coleoptera; family Chrysomelidae; genus Lochmaea; species Lochmaea crataegi. The sequence goes on from OX387426.1 coordinate 28,179,144, forward strand.
TCACAGAGAGTAATATTTAACTACTATAGTCGATAGTCGAAATTCTGTAAAGTGACGTCATCGGTTATCTACCGATTTAAAGTGAACTCCATGAGCGTATCATAGTTTAAGGGTGCGAATACTGAAATATCTGGAATTTCAATTTTTAACATTTGAAATAATAACTTATCACAAGTTGTTCATAAGTAAGTTAAAACAAAATAAAAAAATGTTTAAAAGTCAATTCCAACTTACTACTACTAAAACTAAAATTGAGGTAACATTTTCGTTATTTGCTAACCGGCATTATCATTACGTAAAAGAAAGTTGTTTGTCAAGACCAAAATAAATTACCGATAAGTATAGGTATGTTGCGAGGTCACTTGTAAAATGTCTGACTAACTGGAAGCGGTATCACTCCCTGACGACTCCTCAGAATCATCGCTTTCTCCTCCTATATCGATAATGAGTGGTTCCGTCATTACTTCTACACGTATGTCTAAATCCCAAAACTTTATTTCTTCTTTTAATACGTGTTGAATACATTTACGCCAACTCTCAGCAGTAACGGTATGCAGCGCCTCGTCAAACAGTTTCTCAACGTCAGCCATTTTGAATGTACTGTTTTTTCTCGCAACATAATTTTTCACTTGGGCCCAAACCAGCTCGATGGGGTTTAACTCACAGTGGTAGGGAGGAAGTCTAACAACTGAGACGTTGAAATCTTTCGCCATTTCATCGACAACGTACTTAATATAACTGCTTTTATGTTTCCGTACGAGAGATAATAATTCAACTTTTAGCATTGCCTCGTTGTGCGGAATGCTTTTACTCTCTAACCAATCAATTATAACCCTCTTGCGGCTAGCTGAAGTAGGTATTTGCTCCAGTCGACGAGAGTGGTATGAAGCATTATCCATAACTATCACTGAACCAGGAGTTACCTTTGTTAAAATTGATCTAAACCATGTTTCAAACCGGTTACCATCCATCTCTTCATGGTAATCGACAGTTTTTTTGGACTGAAAACTTAGTAATCCACCTTCTACAAATCCTTCCTCGCTGCCAATGTGAGTGATAATCAGTCGACGTCCTTTCCCAGAGGGAGCTTTTAAACCGGAAGAGAAACCCTCCATAAAGGCTTGTCGATTGCTTCGTATATTCATGTCTTGCCACACTTTTGACACAGTGTGGCCTTCATTTAACCATGTTTCGTCAAGATAATATATGTGCCGTCCTTCGTTACGAAACTGTCGTATCTGTTTTAAATAATTTCTCCTCCATTCCACAATGTCATTTCGTTCAATTAAGGCACTGTTTCTACTTCTTGTTTGGTAACGAAAATTCATTGATTTTAAAGTTCGTCTCAAAACTTTATCACTGATGTTTGGTAAAGTATCATCAGCTTCTATTACCTTGCTCAATTTAGCTACCGAGGGGATTTCATTCCTAAAATAAAAAGAATGTATTTCCCTACGTATAGCATTCCGTGTTTGGTCGTCCAAAACAATTTTCTTTCTTCCCCTACTTTCCGGTTTACAGTTTTCACCTCGTTCTCTTGTCAAAGATCCGTCCCGCGATTTCTTTAGAATATTGTATATAGTACTCTCAGAAACTTTAGTTAAATAACTGCACTTAATCACAGCGTCACTAACACCCAACTGTTTGTCCATGGCACGCAGTCCTTCGTACACATTTAATATGAGGACTTTTTCTTCCCGAATTAAATTGTTACGACGCCGTTTTTTATCGCCAACACCGCTACACTCCGCCATTATTGTCACTAAATATACCGATATAAATATTACAATAAATACCAATAATAACCGATTTATCACACAAAACCACAACACAAATACTGATGTTACGTTCACGAAGAGAATAAACACCTCACATAACTGTTTACTATCACTGTCTCATTCGCGTAGCTCGATCTATCTATCTCGTTCTCAAAGCCGGAACATTGAAGCGACTCTCCAACATTGTCAAATCGGCGAGTTTTTCACAACAAACTTTGCGTTCAAGAAATATACATAAACACTTTATTTCACATTTCAAGTAAACTAATTATTATTAGTCTGCTTGAAATTTGAAATAAATATATTAAATTGGTATTGACTCAATTACATTGCATCTTTTGTACCTGAAATATTGACACAATGGATTTGAAGTGTATTTATAAAATACAGCATTTCTCTCTAGAATACATATGGCAACTGCGCTTTAACCAAAGTGTTGATTAGATAGCTCTGACTCACTTTACAGAATTTCGACTATCGAGTATAATACTAATCTATCACAGGTCCGGATTTTTTAAGTACTGTTTTTGCAGCCGTTGTAAAGTCCGTCCGGAAATATAAGATCCTCACCTTATAATCTCCAATTCAGATAAATAACTACTTTTAGACACAGCTTATTTCTGAACCCACAATTCAGTTATAAAGCAGGTACTTTTCTATTTAAATCAATATACCAATAAGTATAACATAGAATTTAAGATTAAACGACTTACCTGTAAGGAAGTTCAATCATAATTATACGAGTTTCATTCCATCAGTCTAGAACACAAGTGGCAACGTTGCATTTGTAGTGAAATACACACTAGTTAAAAGAATGAACGAATCTGGTTCGCCAACCTCACAATCCCTTCATTCTTGCGTTAGTGATAGTCGATTATGTAATTGGGGAGGAAACTTATACTTTTGGAGGGGTGGGCTGTTCTAGACTGATGGAATGAAACTCGTATAATTATGATTGAACTTCCTTACAGGTAAGTCGTTTAATCTTAAATTATACTTCGTTTCATTCCATCAGTCTAGAACACAAGTGGCAGATGTTTAGAGTATTTACTTGATCGACTAGGCTTTAAATAATTTATACAATATTAAGTATCAACATTTAATAGATCAAACTAACTAGTATAAACAAATTATTCGAAAAGAAGTTACTGTCTAAGTTACATACTGTTATGTACTTAATCCTAATAATAACGAAACCTATTTCTATACCATGTAAACTCTACATTTTAACAATATTTCTAGCAAATTCCGCAGTGTCGTCGATTGGTCTATTATAGAATTTAAAGAATACTTCCGAATTTTTAGACCATCCTGCAGTAGCTTTTATAGTATCTATTGACACTCCTGATCTAAGAGCTGCTGAAGATGACGCATGTCTTGTACTATATGGGGTAAAAGTACTCATGTCAATACCACTAATTTTTAGTACTGATTTTATCCATCGAGAAAGTGACTGGGTAGATGTAGCCCGATGTGGTTTCTTGTGAGTTATAAACAATCGCGTTATATTTCCCCTCAAAGGTTTAGTAGTATCAATGTAATGTAGTAACGTGGAGGCCACACAAAGCTCTGGTTTGTTACCGAAAAAAGGTAGGCAAAGTTTAGGTTGACTTTTATTAGGTGATGAAGTTTTCAGCAATTCCGTTACTATTATTTCTATTCTGTCACCTAGATCGGAAATATTATTAATGTGAATGCTGTTAAGAGTTTGGACTCGGTGTGCCGTACACAAAGCCATAATGGTGACAAGCTTTAGTGATAATTGTTCTAATGTAAGATTTTGCAAAGGATATAATGTGGATAAATATTGCAGAGCTTTATCAGGGTTCCAAGTTTTGGTATATTTTAGAAATGACGGCCTCAATTTAAAAATGCCTTTTAGATATCTATCGAGTGAAAAAGATTGCTTAATATTTGGTGCTATTAAAGAAATAGCCGATCGGAACGTATTCAAAGTAGAGTAACTACTTCCCTTATTATAGTCTGTAAGCAAAAATTGGATGACTTCCTTATCGGTGACATCAAAATATGACGATAAGTTTTCCTGGCAGTAGGTCCACCATTTTTTGGTTCAAATCTTGGAAGCTTTTTGAAAACCGGATACCAACATTGAGCCTCCCAAAGCGGAACCACAAGAATTCCTTCTGCTTTATCTAATATTATTTTATTAAGTACCCTCATAACCAAAGAAAAGGGGGGAAAAGCATAAAACTTGTAATTAGTCCAACTTATCGTAAAAGCGTCTATAGCGAATGAGTCAGGGTCTTTCTTCGAGGACACGTATTTTGGGCATTTAGCATTGGATATTGAGGCAAATAAATCTATCTGCGGTATACCAAATGTTTTTATTATTTTTTCGTATGCTAATTGATTTAACGAATATTCCGTATCAATATTTAGTGAACGTGATTCCGAGTCTGCTACTGAATTATTTCTCGATTCTATATATGATGAAAAGATGAAAATATTTTTATTTTCACACCACTGCCATATGGAACGAGCTAAAGCGGCTAACTTTGGATATTTTATGCCACCCATCTTATTAATATAAAAAATAGCAGTAGTATTATCAATTCTTCAAATAATTGTGCAAGATTTTTCATGTTTGGGGAAGCTTTTAAGCCCCATAAAGGCTGCAAGTAATTCTAAATAATTTATGTTAATCATTTTTGTATCTTGTGACCAAAACCCATGAATTTTTTCTCCATTGCAACAAGCACCCCATCCGGATAAGGAAGCGTCAGAATAAATTACTAATTTATATGTAGGTTGCAGCAAAGAACTTTTAGCTTTCAGTATGGCTTCTATCCACCATTTCAATTCTGTTTTGATTTCGTCATCTATTAATAAATGTCTATTATAGTTCCCCCCTCCCTTTTTTAACGCTAAATATTTTTTCCTTTCAAGGATTTTGGTATAGAGATAACCGTATTTAACCGCAGGACAAATGGATATTAGAGATCCAATAATTCTAGCAAATCGACGGGGTCTTAGTGCTTTATGGTAAAAATTTGCAAATATAGTGATTTTTTTTGGGCCACCGCCGCTGTAGTTTGCATACATAATTAGGTTTTATTACTCTCTTCTGATGGCGACAGAACTATAGAAGTATTCAACGACTTCTTTATGATTAATTTAAAAAATGTTATTTGCAGTGTAAGACAATTTTTTTTTCTCACCCTGTTATTCTTAAAATAGTTTTCGTTCCAAGTAAAATGAATTAAATCATGGGTATACCCTAATATTTCAGAAATGCATTTCTCGACCAAACAACCAATTGTCTGAAACAGATAAGTAAAGTATCAAAATGTCACGTAGTCTTCGAGGCCACGAAAGGGGAAAGAAAATTTTAAGAACGATTTGAGATTTAGTTTCTAGAAAATAACTAGTGTTCACTTGAGCCAAATAAATCTATTAAAATATAGTGTGTATTGTGGTGCATATCAGGAGTTAAATAGGTGAGTCTATCTCACAGAGTAATTCATTTCTGCCTGTTATTTGATATTTGATTTTAAAAGTTATTGTATCACATAGAGTATATATATTTGCTAATTATTTTTAATAATTACTTTGTTTAAAGTTCTTCAATATTCAACGTTATTAAGAACATTAATTTGTTGTTGCATTTCCTATTCATCGAATCCTACTGTACTGTGGAGAGTTTGTGCCACTTGCAGTTTAACTCACGTACCTATACTGTATTGTGGAGAGTTTGCGCCACTTGCGGTTTGTCCATTCCTGATACAGGGTGACTTCTCACGTCACCCATATCTCCTTCCACCCCCCTGTATTGTGGAGAGTTTGAGCCACTTGCAGTGTAACCTTATTTAGCTGTACTGTGGAGAGTTTGTGCCACTTGCAGTTTAACTCACGTACCTATACTGTATTGTGGAGAGTTTGCGCCACTTACGGTTTGTCCATTCCTGATACAGGGTGACTTCTCAGGTCACCCATATCTCCTTCCACCCCCCTGTATTGTGGAGAGTTTGAGCCACTTGCAGTGTAACCTTATTTTGCTGTACTGTGGAGAGTTTGTGCCACTTGCAGTGTATTATTATTTTGCTGTACTGTGGAGAGTTTGTGCCACTTGCAGTGTATTATTATTTTGCTGTACTGTGGAGAGTTTGTGCCACTTGCAGTGTATTATTATTTTGCTGTACTGTGGAGAGTTTGTGCCACTTGCAGTGTAATATTATTTTGCTGTACTGTGGAGAGTTTGCGCCACTTACAGTAGTTATAATATTGTTTGTGGAGAGTTTGTGCCACATATTCCTTACATGCACTGGGGAGAGTTTGCGCCCCTTGCACCTTTCCTCATAACCCTAAATATTTACTATTAGGCATTTATTTTTGATCAAGTGAAGTTTTAACTTTACTTTAGTACTGATATGCATAATCACAGTTCAAACACATAAGATGCACCTTGTATATTATTAATACTTTCATTAATTTTGGGGATTTCAACTATACTAATCGTTAGTTAAATAATTAATCATTATTTATGGCAAATTGAATACTCAGAGTGTTTTTCTATCTAATTCCAGGTACGTCATCTCGGTTGTTCAAGCTACTTGGACCATGTCCACATGGACTGTTCAATTAAATCCAGGCATCACGTCCAGTGTCTTGTAAATAGTTATTTTCAACATTTAGATTTGTTTTATTATCTATATTATAAACAATATAATGTAAGTACACAGTAAGTAATTAAAAGTTAAATTCTAATTAAATATATCAATCTTTACAAATCACTCATTCTCCTCAAGTCAAGTTTTTCCCTCCTTACAGCAGTGAGCAGAGGTGGATTTTGAAATATAAACTGTAAAAGCGCAATAATTTTTTCAAAATTTTTATCATCACTAATCTAGAGGAAATTTCTTAAAAAAAAAACTAGATTAATTTTTTTTGTAAATACAGTACATTTTGAGTAATCTACGAAATATCCACATGAATGTGATGTGATAGTGAGGGGGGTGAATGTAATGGGCGTGCATGCGTCAGGCTCGCCAGGAGAGCGAGATAGGCGTAAACAGGCAAGGCATTAGGCTCACGAACGAGCAGGTGTACGCACAAACGTCAGATCCAGCAATCTAGGATCTTCGAGGACAAGAAGCTTAGCAGGATGGCCAAATATAATAAGCAGTCGCGGTTAAGAGTAGGTTATAATATCGAACAGAACATTGATGGGTAGGAACCGTCCGTAGCGCAGAGATTACGTAAGGGCTTCGTAACTGAGAGGTCCCGGGTTCGAGTCCGATGGTTTCGCTTTTTCAATATTCAGAATAGTCAGCTTATAGAAGTAAATTCAACTATCACGAATTGCGCGCGAAACGAAGCGCGTTACTTTACATATACCCCATTTCACGAACGTACGCTTGTTTCGGTTTAAGTATGATGGCATCGACTACATATACGTCTGTACTGAGAGGTACACTTGTGAATTCCCCCAATATTAAACCCAAAAATATATTATATTATGCTTTTATTTATTGGTCTTTTATGAACAAAAATCGATTTTTTGCTTAGAAATGTGCTTTCTATTTCGTCTTGCCGAATTATTTTTGTGCTACCCTTATGAAAAATCCAGGTTTCGTTCAAACAAAGAAATGAAGAATACTTCAAGTTAGTATACTTTTTCAAAAATTCTATTCTTTTGTGAACGACACCAGTTTTTACACACAAACACCAGGTCTTACACACAAAACCTACTTCATTTTTGAATTTAAGCCCTACATGTCTCAAAACTCTCCAAATACCAAATCTAGGAGTAGATTTTTTTCTTCCATGTTTTCTAATATAGAATATAAAGAGACATTCTCTTTTTTCACGCATTTTATATATAGTATCACGAATTTAAAATTTGTGAACTTCGGGAAAATTAACAGTCTTTGGATGTTGTATGTACATATTGGAGTGACATTCACTGAGACCCAAAAGATCTATTGTGTACTTTTACATAGTTCCTGAGGAATGTCTCAGAGAGTAGTAGCTCCTTTATTCCTATTTCCCGGAAGAATTTTAGGATATCTGCAGCCTTTAACTTAGGTAAATTTCCATCTTCTATCCAGTAATCTCCTAGGTGTTGTGCCCTAGGATTTTGAATTGCTGTGCAATTCGCAAGTATGTGGATGGAGGTTTCTTCTTTCATGCCACCCTTTAGATGTTGGCGGCGTTTATATTTTTTAATTTTTCTGACTTTTTAATACTGACTTCAGTCACCGTACATAGACAATGAATAGTAGGTTCACTGCTCCTTCCAGCGCAATGTCTATCTCACTCGGTCTCCGATGCTACTCTTTTTCGGTATCCTGAAGCGCCAATCGAGCGATGGACAGATACCGTCTGTCTTTTGTAGTTTGAAGGTACGAGCGGAGTTAATAGTGTACAGGCTGGACTACCTTGCAGTGAACTATTTAATTATTATTATGGGATATTTATTAAAAATAAAATGCCGCTAATGTGTTGTGTAAAAATGTATCGGAGCGATATTAAAAGATCTTTTTAAAAACGTATCATTTACGCATCCTTGTAAAAGTTTTCCATCAAGTTATTTCTCATCTCTTTATTCAAGAATGCATTTATATTTGCAAATCGCGACATAAAAATTAAAAAATCTTATAAACCTAAAACAAAATTACAAATATTACAAAATTTTGCTTTAGGATTCCATTTTTTTACTAAACGCAATTATTCAGCATTGTTTTAATATGCAAAACGAATTCTATAACATATATTATCTTGACGAAACATGGTTAAATGAAGGCCACACTGTGTCAAAAGTGTGGCAAGACATGAATATACGAAGCAATCGACAAGCCTTTATGGAGGGTTTCTCTTCCGGTTTAAAAGCTCTCTCTGGGAAAGGACGTCGACTGATTATCACTCACATTGGCAGCGAGGAAGGATTTGTAGAAGGTGGATTACTAAGTTTTCAGTCCAAAAAAACTGTCGATTACCATGAAGAGATGGATGGTAACCGGTTTGAAACATGGTTTAGATCAATTTTAACAAAGGTAACTCCTGGTTCAGTGATAGTTATGGATAATGCTTCATACCACTCTCGTCGACTGGAGCAAATACCTACTTCAGCTAGCCGCAAGAGGGTTATAATTGATTGGTTAGAGAGTAAAAGCATTCCGCACAACGAGGCAATGCTAAAAGTTGAATTATTATCTCTCGTACGGAAACATAAAAGCAGTTATATTAAGTACGTTGTCGATGAAATGGCGAAAGATTTCAACGTCTCAGTTGTTAGACTTCCTCCCTACCACTGTGAGTTAAACCCCATCGAGCTGGTTTGGGCCCAAGTGAAAAATTATGTTGCGAGAAAAAACAGTACATTCAAAATGGCTGACGTTGAGAAACTGTTTGACGAGGCGCTGCATACCGTTACTGCTGAGTTGGCGTAAATGTATTCAACACGTATTAAAAGAAGAAATAAAGTTTTGGGATTTAGACATACGTGTAGAAGTAATGACGGAACCACTCATTATCGATATAGGAGGAGAAAGCGATGATTCTGAGGAGTCGTCAGGGAGTGATACCGCTTCCAGTTAGTCAGACATTTTACAAGTGACCTCGCAACATAACTATACTTATCGGTAATTTATTTTGGTCTTGACAAACAACTTTCTTTTACGTAATGATAATGCCGGTTAGCAAATAACGAAAATGTTACCTCAATTTCAGTTTTAGTAGTAGTAAGTTGGAATTGACTTTTAAACATTTTTTTATTTTGTTTTAACTTACTTATGAACAACTTGTGATAAGTTATTATTTCAAATGTTAAAAATTGAAATTCCAGATATTTCAGTATTCGCACCCTTAAACTATGATACGCTCATGGAGTTCACTTTAAATCGGTAGATAACCGATGACGTCACTTTACAGAATTTCGACTATCGACTATAGTAGTTAAATATTACTCTCTGTGAAAACTTTGAACAGTCTATTATGTTAAAACAGTTTTAAATAATGTCGTGGCTTATGAATAATTTACTAACTCTAAAGGTTGAAAAAACTAAATAGATCACTTTTTCACCAACAATCATACATCAACCTACAAATATAATGTTTAATTCATCACACTAACTGCTCTCAAATACAAAATTGCAAAAGTGAGAATTTAGTAAAATGTTCGTCAATAAGATGGAATAATGATAGATCAATATTTAATATGGACGGAACACATACCATAAATATGTAGCGAAAAGAATACTAAAGATTGTTAATTAAAATATGTTATCTGCTAAGGGAAATTATGTCGAAAAAACCTAATTATAGTGTACAATGTTTTTGCGGCGCCAATAATAATTAGATACTGCAAAATAGCTTGGGATGGATAATTTGAAACAGCATTAAGTACCGGGAGTCCCAATGACGAGTAGTACAGCTTTGGGAGGTTTTTAAAAATTCTGTTCGTCTGTCGATCCGAAGTAACGTACTTTGTCGGGATCTTAAAATGTCACTATTGTATTTAAAAAAAATTGCCGATTACGTCATTTCATTAATTCGGACCACCCTGTATAATGAAATTTTGTTGTACAATACAGAACCTTGAATATTAAAATCGACGTGATTCAGAAACCGGTTCAGTAGTACCTACCTAAAAGTACTTGAACTGGTACTGTTACAGAGAACATCATCTGGAGTTTAGTATTAGAAGACTCGCGGCTATGTATCCTGCAACTTCCAAATCCTCCATATGGAATATTATTTATAAAGTATGTTATAGAATCTGGTATAATTTTTAACAATTTTAAATAGTTGTTCATGTTTTCTGTTTTTATATTTCAAGGTATACATGTTACATTTTTTTAGCTATAAATCATCATTTACAATAGAGCGTTTCCAAGTGACGTCATCATCCAGCTGATCCCGGACAACCTTCAGAAAGAAGCTTATATGGAAGTAGCATTTTTTACTGATTTAAATATGAATCCAGAACAAAAGTTAATTGGTTTTGGTAAATTTGTGTACTAGTGTGTATTAGTTGGAAACTATAATAATTTAAGTGTAAAAAGGCAATTGTTAGGGAGTGTTATCGTGTTGTATTATTCAGTTTGAGGTTAATTATAACATCGTACATCAACTAACAAGTTGGTTGATGTACGATGGTCACGATGACGTGGACGGATGTAAATTGATCGCCAAGGTAATCCCTTTAACTGCATTTCGAAAAGGGTCGCTACTAATGACATGTAAATTCGTCGCCGGCGTTTTCTTGAGTACCTACCTGCATCGGATAGTTTAGGTAGGTTAATGGTTATTGGGCATATTTATCTCAAATATGAAATCTATTTGTTTTTAGTTTCTTGTCAAGTTGTCAATTTGCTTTTATTCATTGCTATTTCTACCTTCGAGCGAAGTGAATCATAGTGAAAAATGTCGGAGTCAGTTATTGAAAGTGAACGTGGGGGAAGTTTAATTTTGTGCGAAAATTTTACGTTTTCCAAAGACAAGGTCTTGAAAAGTGGAGAAACATCAAAGTGGTGTTGCCAAAGGAAGCTGCATTGTAAAGCAAGGAACGGAGAACCTGATATCCAGGAGGGAAGATGCGCACAATCACGGAACATTCGAAAAGGAAGTGAGCAGAAAAGCTATTTCAAGTGCATGCAAGAGGAAGGCAAGAGAAGATATCAGTGAAAGGCCTTCAAAAATTACTTATTTGACTTATTTGAATCCAAATGAAGTGGAGGACTGTTTCGTCTTCGATTTAATGTCGTACAAACCAGAAAGTGAACTTTTGGATAAATTTTGTGACTATTTGTTAGAGACATAATATCGTCGAAAACGCAAACTCTCCTCCTATGTGGGCGGAAGAAGGTGCCTCGCTTACAAGAACGACTAATTGTTGCGAATCGTTTCATGCAAAATTTAATTATTCCTTCTACGCAACGCATCCCTCCATATATGTCATCCTTGAAAAGTTAAAAGAATGTCAAATTGAAACGTATGTAAGAATACAAAGTTTTGATGTTATAGTCTGTTTCTTATTGTCTGACAGCACGCGAAAAGGTCACAGATGCTAGTCAGGTAGTAAACCATAAGCGTCACCGTTCATCTACGGAATTTATTTGACATAATTCTAAGAATGGTGAAGGAGAACGAGAATTTGCCTGACATAGGGCGAAAAACTTTGTGGAAAATATTACACAAATTAAATTTTACTTGGGAGAAGCAAAGTTGCAAATCAGTGCTAATCGACAACGAAGAAATAATATGTTGGAGACGCCAGTATTTACGAGATATCCGAAAATACAGACAGGAGGGAAGACAAATCTATTATCTAGATGAGACATGGCTCAATGAAGGACATTCAGTAAAAAAAATATGGCAGGACAAAAGTATTCAAACCAGTCGTCAAGCTTTCGTAGAAGGTTTATCTACTGGACTGAAAACTCCTATCGGTAAAGGTCGCCGACTAATAATAACGCATATTGGATGCAATCAAGGGTTCGTTGAAGGTGGTTTACTGGAGTTTCAGTCAACATCAACCAAAGACTATCATGAAGAAATGACTGCAGATGTTTTTGAGGAGTATTTTACACAAATGGTCGAATTAATTCCAAATAATGCTGTAATCGTTATGGACAATGCCACTTATCATTCGCGATTAACAGAAAATCTTCCATCTACCTCTTGGAGAAAAGCTGATATTAGAAACTGGTTAATCGTAAAATATATACCATTTGAAGATGATATGTTGAAAAAAGAACTTTTAAAGGTTGCTTCAGATCACAAGCTACAATTTAAAAAGTTTGTTATTGATGAAATAGACAATAATCGTGGGATAACAGTACTTCGTTTGCCGCCATACCATTGTGAATTAAATGTGATAGAGTTAATATGGGCCCAAATGAAAGGTTATGTAGCTAGACATAATAAAACATTTAAAATAGAAGATGTTCGTGAACTCATGAAGTACTCATTGACAACAATAACTGAAGAGAACTGGAGAGATGCTGTGAATCATGTAATTAAAGAGGAAGAGAAAATGTGGGTTTTAGATAACCTCATAGAACAAACTATAGAACCGATAGTGATCTCTCTCGACGAGTCTTCGGATGATTTTTGTATGGCCAGCGAAGAGGATGATACCATAGATTCATTGTCAATAAAGTTGAATTATGAAAATTAAACTATATTTTCTTTAATTAATTTAATTTAATAAAAATGAAAATGTAACATGTTAATAGGCCTAAACGAATGAATTTTATTTCAACTGTAATGTTGACCGAATCTAATTAAATAAGCAAAATGAACTAATATCGTAATCTCCGCCACTGCCGCAATGTTTATCGTTTAGGGCATTGTTCAATTTTATTACCATATTGTATTTTGAGCTGAAACAGGGATGTACAGATAACCAATACAGACACCTACTTGTTTTGCATTAGAATTTTAGTATTTACTTGTAAAATTCTTAGTATCACTCTGTAAGAGATACTTTTCTATTTGAATATTTAATGAGGCTACTGTGCTGTCAGACATTAAGAAATAAACTATAGTACCAATTTCAAAGGCAAAAATGTTAAAGCTAAGTTAGGTCAGAAGATATAAATCAGTGGAAATAAATCGACTGCATTATGTAAAATATACATAATAACCATAATGCGCCTTTTCAAAATTGTGTACTAAAAATGTACTTTGTATTTTTAATGTGTTCTATTATATACATATACTCGGATGTTCCTTAGAAATAATAACCTAGTCAATGTAGAGTGCATTATTTATAAATTATTCATATTGTTTCAATTCATTTCTATTTTATGTACATTATAAATAGAAATGAATTGAAACAATATGAATAATATAATATATAATATATAACTTGAGGGGGACACTTTTTGGCGCTAATGTCATAAACGTCAGATTCACCTTCTGGAGATACCCCTTACATTTTTTCAAATGGCATTAGGTATCAAGTCATACCTCATTTAAAAGGTCTGGTAAATCTCTATACAATCATTTTGTTTTGCCTTTGATTCCAGCCTTCCATTGTTATTTAATCGTTGTTTAAAATTGGCTCTCTTTCAACTTTTCGTATGCCCCCGTATTAGGTTATGACCGAAAGACTCTTTAAAGAATAAAAAGTTTACAAATAGTGAAAAGACAACTGTTAACAAGACATAACTGTTATTTGATCATGTGTGCCAAAGTGACCACCGTTAACATTCAGGCAATAAAAGTTGAAAGAGAGTCATTTTTAAACAACGATTAAATAACAATGGAAGGCTGGTTCAAAGGCAAAACAAAATGATTGGATAGAGCTTCACCAGACCTTTCAAATGAGGTATGAGTTGATTCTAATTCTAATATGTCGCATTTTTGAAATATTAAGGGTGGGTCCTTTTCAAATGAACACAGTGTATAGATGTTCCTTCGAATAATGAGCTAGTCAATGTAAACTGTATAATGTACATAACATGTCTTTTTGAGACTGCGATAATGTACTTGGTATATTTAATGTTTAGGTACTATTATATAAATGTTGCTTTTGAACAATAAACTAAAGTGTATCCATCGAACAAACAGAGCAACCCAAACAACGATAGATGCGTGATCAAAGTATGATCACCATGCACCTTTGTATCTATTGGCTAAAATAAATATGCCTCCATGCGCTGGCCAATCGGATTTAACTGCAATCGGCCGGCAGAATTCATTGTCTTTGGTACATCCATACAGAGTCGGAGAGATCACATGCACTATGCATGATACTGTTTTGGAACACTCCGATGCTTGGATGGACAGAGTATAGTCAAAGTAAAGTGCACCATTTGTTTTTCTTTTTGGTTCCGATATAAAAACCCGGCGACCTATATACCTATTTACTATATTAAATGAACCCTTAAATTCCGGCGACGAATTTACATGTCGGATTAGTGGAGCAGGTAATCTTGGCGACGAGTTTACCACCGCCAGATGACGTACTTGGGTACTTGGAAAAGGTAAATAATAGTAATTATGCGCCAAGGTAGAAAAGTGAGGTATTATTGTCGAGGTCCATTTAATGGATCGAGACATTAATACACTTTTCTACCGTGGCTCATATAGCATTTTTTTCACTACTGGCATTTTATTTTTTTAAATATTAGTTTTTAAAACTAATAAAAATCGAATATGAATTTCAAAATTTTCTTAAAAATCAAATCATTCATGCTTCTGTCAAATGTAAAACACAAACGTCAGTTTATAATATTTTCATGTTGTATTTGCATTAGTTAACCTCACATTCTGTCAAATGGATCGAGATTTAGTTTCAATCAAGTAGGCTCTGTATTTTTCTACCTTGGTTAATAATGAACAACTTTACTACCTCAACTAAAGTCAATAAAGTTAGTTTTAGAGGCTAGTAGTGAAAAAACAAAATTATTAAGAACGGATTTAGAATTTCTATGAAATAAAATTTTTGAAAAATTTACTTCTCTACTTTCTAAATGCGGTTGTAAGTATACCCAGTTATATATTTGTTATCACCTATAAGCCGAATGACGCATATATCCTTGAATTAGCCTATACAAAGTAAAACGACTTACAGTAAACTGCATCAATTAGTTAACATCGTTAGCTTCAGAATAGTGTATCATTCTTGTGTTTTTAATAACAATGGTAATTGCAAAATTAATTTAAATAATAATCGATTTTTAAATCTATAATTTTGGAATAGAATCGTTGAAAATACTTATTTGTAAAATGCTAAAGCCTTTTTTTGATATACACTGACCGTTCCAAAAATTTGACACATTTTCAAATATGGATATATCATTTTTGTGAACTGTAGATCAATTCTTCTGTAATGTTACGCGAGCTACTGCATTAATATGCTCACTTAGTGCCCCCAGTGAAATCCCCGTATGAGACGACTATGGTTCTTCCGCCCAATTTTCGAGAAACATCGAGAATACCCACCGCACCCGGTGCATCCGCTAGAATACGAAACATCGAGAATATCCAGTGAACCCGCCAGAACGTCGAAGAGTTCTAGAATTACGGCTCGCGAGTATAAATAGGCCACAAGCATCGCTACAGGCAATTAGTCAATCAGTCAGTGTTGATACCGAAGGAAAGTAATCGCGCATCGATAAAGTGTTTATTAAGTGACCCTCATATAAATTATAATTAGTGTGTTTAGTGTATTACATAAATTATTAAATAATATGTTTTTTACTTGAAATTTGAAAGATGCAGCAATCCTCCTTTGCTAACCATATTAATTTGATACCACTTCTATTGAATGAGGTCGTTTTGCCTGGAGAAAGTCACACCCGATATTAGAGCATTACCTACATTTGATTATTTTCCAAAATTTTATTGTTTTTAATAGAAACATATTGGCTTAAAAATAATGAATTTTATTTAATAACAGGAATAATAACGTGGATTAAAATCCAAAAACCTCATAAAGCATGGTGCTACAGTTGGTATATTTTCAAATTTAACTCAACATCAAAATTTCAAGTACATTATTGCTACAGAAGAATAGACTTACAGTTCACAAAAAAATAAAATAAAAGTGGTTGAAGAGATTTTTGAAGATATGTCAAATTTTTGGTGTCCGAATTTTTTTGAGGGTTATGGTACTAAGTGCTAAACTATTTTAGTATTTTTGAGTTGATGCAATAAAATACAGAAAGTTTGAAATGCATCGAAATTTGGATAGACTAAATTTTCGAGAAGCTGGTTTCTTAAAAGAAATAAAATTTCTTTATAACACAATAAAATATGAAATTAACTCATTTGGTAGAAGGCAAATAATACATTTTAATTAATTTTAATATTTTTTCATATGTTTAATCCCATTACCAAGTATAATAGACAAATCCCAGAATCTTGAAGTATCGGGCAAAAATATATTTAGATCTGGGCATACTACACCATGTATTTTAGGATAGAGTCATATTTTAGTCAGGTGTTTAAATCTTGATAGGTTAGGTTCAGGATTTAATTTGTAACATATTTACTCTCATTAATTAATCACCCTGAATATATAAGTGTGATTTCTCATGTCTGTCGGGCAGGAACCAAAAACATTATCAGTAGTATGATGGACTATCCCATTTGATCGTTTAGACCAGAGGGGAATAAATAATGGTGGCTATTTTTAAATATAACAAAATTTAAGTACGTTTCCGGGAAAGATAACCTAAAAAAATTAACACTTTTCAGGATTTTTTTTCTATAGTTTTCAATTCTCTTTGATTTTTTCAATTTTTAATCGAGTTTCGCTCCTCATCCTGTTATTATTGTTACCCACTCCGGTACATAATGGAGTTTTCCTGTGTAGGACTTTTTTTTTCACCCCCAGTTATTTTTAAAATAGTTTTCGTTTAAGAAACTGGTAAAACTGCCAATTGCAGTAAATAGCTAAAGTGTTTGTTTGTGCCCGATATATTAAATACATTTAAACTTTGTGGAAATTATGGTATATTGCACAAGTTATAAAAAGTTAAATAGGTGAGTCTATCTCACCGAGAGGTTCAGTTTTGTCTTTTATTTGATATTTCATTTTAAAAGTTATTGTATCATGAATGCCCGATTTGATTTGATGCACCAACCATTTCCTAAAGTTAAGTAATACGTTAAGTATTACGTTTCACCATGCGCTAACTGATACCTAAGAGTGATAATATTAGTATTTCCTATCACTCTGTAAATTGCATTTTGGAATTCCTAAATCCGATTTAGGTATTACCCAACTTTGGGAAAGGTTGGTGAAATCGGGCAATAGAGAAAATAATATTTCTAATAATTTCAATGATTATTGTGTTTAAAGTTCTTTAAGCTTTAAAGCTATTGAGAACATCAATTTCTTGATGCATTTCCTATTTACCCAATGTTGTGCAAGACGCAGTCGCGGTTAATGGTAGCTTATAATACCGAACAGAACATTCATGGGTAGGAACCGTCCGTAGCGCAGAGAGTTACGTAAGGGCTTTCTAACTAAGGGGTCCCGGTTCGAGTCTCGATGGTTTCGCTTTTTCAATGTTCAGAATATTTAGCTTATTGTATACCATAAGTGGGATTTGATGATCTACGAAATATACACGAGGCCATAATGTGATGTGATAGTGAGAGGGGGTGACTGGAATGGGCGTGCAGGCTCACCAGGAGAGCGAAATAGGCGTAGGCAGGCAAGGCATCAGGTTCACGAACGAGCAGGTGAGATAGGTGTACGCACAAACGTCAGGTCCAGTACTCTAGGTACCTCGAGGACGATGAGCGAAGCAGGATGGCCGAATGTATCACGCAGTCGCGGTTAATGGTAGCATATAATAGAACATTGATGGGTATGAACCGTCCGTAGCGCAGAGGGTTACGTAAGGGCTTTCTAACTGAGGGATCCCGGGTTCGAATCCCGATGGTTTCGCTTTTTCAATGTTCAGAATATTTAGTTTATACTTGCTGTACTGTGGAGAGGTGGCGCCCCCTGTCCTTTACTATATTGTGGAGAGTTTGCGCCACTTACGGTTTGTCCAGTCCTGCTACAGGGTAACTAGTCACTTCTCCCATATTCCCATGTATTTTGGGGAGTTTGAGCCACTTTCAGCGTAACATTATTTGCTGTACTGTGAAGAGTTTGCGCCACTTACAGGTCAATATTATTTTACTGTGGAGTCCCCTTGCACCCTTTCCCAATATCCCTAAATATTTACAATTATATTAGAATCGCGATCGAGACGTAGTATTAAAACAAAATTTGTTGGTAGATATACAGCACAATTGGCTCAAATAGAATTATTATTATTATTAAAAATGTTGTCAATTAAAGAATTTTACCTGTGCCGACCGGTATTATGGAAATATAACAATGACCGACCCATTTATTAATCCCTAATGGGGGTAGATTTAGGGACTTCATAAGGTTTTCGTATGTTTTGTTGCTTACGATTTAAACGTTAAAATGTTGATGATTTAACAATTTACAAAATTTCTCGTAAAATGGTTCCATTATAGAGTAAAAAAAATTGTTTATAATAAATACAATTTATTCAAACAGATCCTATTATTTACAATAACAATAATTAATGTAAAAGCAACATTTTTGGTTAAACATACCAAAATAATACCATTGTATATTAAACAATGATAATACCATTTGATAATACTAAGCAATATTTAAAAACACATGCTCTTCGTAGTTGAAGCGGGGAAATAAGTGTTAAATAAAAAAAATATCCAAGATAAAACGACTGTAAAATTAGATTATTACAGTTTCCTGTAAATTTTCGTATTTAGTGAAGCGCGTTACCAAAAGATATAGAATAATATTTTTATACTATTAACGCCTTACAAAGTTTTGAAAATATTTTCAAAAACGTGACCGTGTACTTAGAAGAAACAACTATACAACTATTATTCGGTATCTATTGGTAACGCGCTTTACTAAATACGACAATTTACAGGAAACTTTAATAATCTATTGATAGAAAGAGACGTTTGTGTCAATTAGAATTTTGGTTTGCTGTTGGAGGTGAAGATGTCGGTGTTATCACAACTTTTCCTTTACTGGAAGATATGTATTGATTTTGATTTCAGCATCGTCTTTAGGTCGGAATTAAGCTCACAGAGCTCTAGGATGGAGAATATCTACCTTGTACTGATGAGACGCAAATCCGCCAAAACCAGTCTACAAGTGATATTGTCCCTTCTTATTGCAAGCCAGAATGGTTGGTTAAATCTTGTAGATCATACCGACCCCGTTTGACTTAGAAGTGTAATTCAATGTCTGTCGGGGCATATAGCCCGAGAAGTAGTTGTTTCTTCTAAGTGAACGGTCACGTTTTTGAAAATATTTTCAAAACTTTGTAAGGCGTTAATAGTATAAAACTATTATTCGATATTTACGAATCTTTAATGTTGTTTTTGTACCCCGTAAAAAATAATAAACATAGAAGAGCGGACAATGGAGAAAATTTGGGGAGAAAATCGAAGAAGACTCCAAAGCAAATCAGAAACTCTTTTATAAAGCATTAAAGAATATAAAAACAGAAAAAAGCAGGACACAGATGTTATAAAAAATAAGAACGGCGAAATATTAACAGAAGAAGAAATTATGCGATGGAAAGAATATTATCAGGAACTACTTAATGATACAAAAGAAAGGGAGGAACAAATCCAAATTAATATGCAGGAAGATGCAGAAATTAAAATAAGTAAGAAGAGATAGAAAAGGAGATAACAGAACTTAAAAATGGAAAAGCGCCTGGATATGACAAAATCACATCAGAAAATACCAAAAGCGTTTGACAAAAAGGAAAAGATATGAATGTTATAAATGAAACTAACTGTTTCTAATTAATTCCACTATTTAATGAAAACATTATGAAAATTATGAAAGGATATTGATAATTTTCATAATTTTTTCATTAAATAGTGGAATTAATTAGAAACAGTTAGTTTCATTTATAACATTAATATGAGTAGATTTCACAAAGTAAGGGTCCAAACAGTAAATTCAATTGAAAAGATATGATGTTACAAATTTTCAATAAAATTCTAAAAGAAGAAACACTACCAAGGACTGGCAAAAAGCACTAGTTGTACTAATATTTAAGAAAGGCGATGTGAAAGACTGCAATAACTATCGTGGAATAACATTAATTAGCACCGCGATAAAAATGTTGGAGAAAATACTGGAGACAAGAATCTGGTAGACAATAGAAAATACATTAGAGGAATCACAGAGTAGATTCAGAAGTGGAAGAAGCACCCAAGACCACATATTTACTATTAAACAGTTGACAGAAAAACTAATACAAGAAAAAAATAAACTGAATAACTCAAAATAAAGTGCACACATACATAATCACAATTCATACGCCTCTGTCAATGTGAAGATATGAAAAAAGCAAGGTTGTCAGATATATTCTCTAAAATTGCTAAGCTCACTTTACAAATGTTTTCCTTATTTCTGTAAACTGTTAGTTCGTGACGTTCTTAGAAAATGAGTTTGGAGATAATTATAAAAAATATATAGATATATATTAATTAGTTTTCATTAAAATATGGCGTTTAAAATTGATGGAAAAAATAATTAATTAAAACAACTTTATGTATATTAGAACTAAAGTTACCCAGTTACAATATTTTGCATTTGTACCACCCAAGTCAGTTAGTTATTTATGCGGTCCACTGTGTCGCTGTGTTTAGATGTGTAAAGCAGTTCCATCTAGATGTGTTTTTATTATAACTATTGGCTGAACGACAAGTAAGTTTTATAAATATAATTTATTGGTAATTATTATATAATTAGTATGGTAAGGAAAAACCTAATAATATTTGGAATAGAAGAAAACCGAGAAGGAAGACGCAAAAATTCATTTCAAAAGGTTAAAGAAGTAGTAGATAAGACTGGAATACGGATAGAAACAAAACATGACATAGCGGATATAAGAAGAATAGTGAGAAAAGGTGAAAATGAAGACAGACCAATGTTAATCGAGATGACAAGCGGAAACAAAAGAATGGGAATTTTAAAAACAACAAGGAATATCAAAGTTACAAACTGGAGAATTAGCGAAGACTAATAAATAAATACAGTTACAAAGAAAACACCTGCTTGACCACATGAGGCAAGAAAGGAAACAGGGATACTTAGCGACAGTTAAATACATTCAACGTATCATAAGCGGAACGGAATGTTCTATAGAGGATGTAAAGCTATGGGAAACTGGAACACCCCACATAGCCTGAGGCAATGTTGAACAAACGCCAGGGGAAAAAGGAAAAAAAGAACAGCAAGCGAAAGAACCCCACCGGAGAACGATAAAATGAAAGAAGAAAGGTATAAAATAATGAAAAACAGAACTAGATCACGCAAGGGGGTCCAGAACAAATATATGGCGATGACAGAGGTTACGAATTCGGGTACTACTGGAAATAAAAAGGAAAGAGGAAATAGGGAAATAAAGATGAAACAGGAAAATAAAATTGATACAAATAATGTAATAAACATACCATAATCAAAAATAAGTAAATACAACAATGTTAAGGAAAACAAAAATGTTAAACCAAACAAAAAGGAGGAAATCAAAAACAAGCAAATACACACAGGGACTTGGAACATCAAAACAATGTTAAAACCAGCAAAGTGTAATATAAGAAAATAAAATTACAAGGTGAGATATCAGAAGAATTCAAAATGAATAAAGGTGTAAAACAGGGAGACTCAATTTCTCCAACAGTGTTTAGCCTAGTAGTATAGTGCAATTTGATCTCTATCGTTCAACCTGTGTGCAACTCTTTTTTAAAATGATTTGACATATTTATATGATAGTGTATCCCATCCTAAGTCGAATGTACCCGGCAGTAAAAAAATCGTGACGGGGGGAAGGGTGGGGGGAGCATTTTTGACATTCGTCTCCGGCAACGCACGTCGCGCGTTGTTGTAAGTTTTACCGTGAGCCACTAACGCGCCTGGCGCGGTCCCGACCTATTTTTTCATATTTGCCTAAATTGATGGTACCATGTTATGTAGAGTATTGAAAATATGATGGTACATAAAATAAGGTGTAATTCGTTTCAGGGAATACTTGGTTTCGTCTACGACAATGCCCATCGCGCGTTAATGTAAATGTTACCCTATGCCAGTAACGCGCCTGGCGCGTTCCTAATTTATTTATTCCGACTTTCCTAAGACGAAAATAGGCACTCAGAAGCATATTTATTATACTAATACAGGGTGTTAATTAATGTTATGTACTTATTTTAATGGAAGATTCTTGGGCAAATTTTGAGTCGAAAAGTTTATATAAAGATGTCCTCAGAAGATTGGTTTTCGATATACAGGGTTGTAAAAGTGTTATCACCATATCATTTAAGTCTAAGAATCATCCACTAAAATAAGTACATAACATTAATTAACACCCTGTATAATCCTCATCATCATCACTAGATATTCCTATAATATTGATTGATATCAACTTAGTTCTGCTCATAGCAGGTTCATAATCATATCTTTCTTTTTTTGACCGGCAACGACGTTGAATAGCCAATAAAAAAATTTCAAAACCTTTGTATTTACCATTTTTTCTAAAACACACTAACGCCAAGTAATTCTGCTGTTTCGAGTAGTTGGGATCACCGTGCATAGCGAAATAATAATAATTGAGGCGGCTGTGAAATATAAATGTTTAAGAGTTGCTACCTATGTTACAAAAATTAATAATGTCAGTGTCAGATTCACAGTTCAATAGAGATAAAGAATTATTTATTTATTTGATAATTCGAAGTTGCATAAATTTGACGGTTTCTTTTGCCAGTTTTAAATTTAACATGAATACCGATAGTACACCGTCAATGTCAAGGAAGATATGATGAGTACTATAAACCTGCAATGAGCAGAACCGAGTTGATATCAGTATTAGAGGATTCTAGTGATGATGAAGTGGATTATATACATGATTCTAACTGGCAAAATGAGAGTGAAGATAATGGTAGTACTGGTAATTCTGAAGGTGAGGATTTATCTGAAATCCAGAAATTTCTTCAAGGGGATAATCAATATCAAAATGAAAATAAACAGCAGCTTCCACAAGCAAATGACTTTACTTGGTCTGCACGGGTAATTCAACCCGATAGAATACCATTTACAGGTCATATAGATTACTTCAACCTGATAGCCAATAATGATTTTAATGAACTTGTTATTTCAAACACAAATTACTATGCTATTGAAATACTTTCAAAAAGTGGAACAGAATCAAGCAGGTTTTCTATCTGGAAAGACTTAACTGTAGGTGAATTTAAAACTTTTCTCGATCTTTTATTCCATATGGGAACAATAAAGCTAAAGCGCATAAATGATTATTGGAAAACAAATCCGTTATTTAGTCTGCCAGTCGAAATATATTTCGAGTTTTTGTTCTTTTTTAAAAACAATTGTTACGTTTTGCACAAAAATAAAATAAATGTAAAAATTATTACCGAAAATCGAAACGCGCCCAGTGCGGTGGCGGCACAAAATTTCAAACCATAAGCCAGCGTCGCGTCAGGCGCGGCCATTTTTTATTTTCATTAAATACGGAAAAAAATTCATAATCTGTTTATCTAGATACAGTTTAACATTAAACAATAAAATATATCACAATGTTTTGCAAAAATCGTACTGGCATTTAGGTATTATTTGAAAATTATACCGGAGACGAATGTGTTAAAAATTAAAAAAAAAACAATTTATTCCTCAAGACGAGTTCTATCAACTGGTTAAAAGCGGATCCTCTAGTATCAACGGAAACTGAAAAAAAAAGTTTCTTTCTAAAAATTACATTAGTTTAAATGGACAATGAATTTTATTTTTAACAGAAGTGTTTGAAAGACACTTTTCAATTGTTATTCATCGCCATGGCGGCGAAAGAACTCCAATCAAAAAATACCCTGAAACAAAGAAAATAGCCCCTTCTTTTCTGCTTCTAACGGTTTTTTGTTTGATAAAATTGGCTGGACAATAAGCGAGAAAATTGATTTTGATTAGGAGGATGTCACTAAAAACGCGGCATACTCAATGCAATCGATATCCTCAAACGCACCCCTCGCTGCCAGCTATTTCCCAAATGTATGCAACTAATACTGTTTTTACATAATATTCTAATCGTGATTTTTAGTTCTTTAGTCATAAAGGAACTCTTTTAATTTACCATAAAATATTAATAGTTAATTAAAACCATCCATTACTTACTATCATTATTCAGTTTAGTTTATTTCAAAAAAGTACATAATTTACAAAAATATATAAACTTGTCGAGCAGCATACGATGAGCTTTATAAGCTTGTGTGTGTGCTGCATCTGGCTACGTATTTATTTATTTTAAGGTATATAAATATATATTTAATTATGATTATGAATATTAAGACTACATATAATTTTACATTTAGAAAGGGCGAAGCATACAAGACCACATATTTACGGTGAAACAGATAATTGATAAGTTCTCACAACAAGAAAAAGAGGTATATATGGGATTCATAGATATGGAAAAAGCTTTTGACAAAGTACCAAGGGAGAAGTTATGGAAAGTACTAGAAGGAAGGGGGGTAAACTACAAAATAATAGACATAATCAAAAACATTTACAAAAATAATAGAAATTGTGTAATATACAAAAATAAAGCATCAGAATCATTTTCAACACAAGAAGGATTAAGGCAAGGAGGGGGACTAAGTCCATTATTATTTACAATTTTTATTGATGAAATAATTAAAAAATCGTCAATCAAAATGGCAAAACTACACGTTGGATACAGACATTTAGGAAGAGTGGATATATCAGAAGCAGCTTTTGCAGATGATTTAATAATTATGGCAGGGAAAGAGAAGGATTTACAAAAGAATATGGAAATATGGAGCACGGTATCTGAAGAATTTGGAATGACAGTTAATCAAAGCAAAACCAAAGTTATGGTTATAGGACCGCAACAAAAAAATTTGAATATACAATTAGATGGAATAAAAATTGAGCAAGTTAGAAGATATAAATACTTGGGAGTAGAAATAGAAGAAAATGGAACGCAGGGAGTCGAAATTACCAATAGAGTACAAAAAACGATGAATCTTTATCACACGATGAATTCGACATTTATAAATAAAAAAGAAATTTCCAAGAAAACGAAGTTAAATATATTTAAAACAATTTACCGGCCAATATTAACATTCGGATGTGAATCTTGGGTATTAACAAAGAGACAAAAGAGTCGAATACAAGCAGTTGAGATGAAGTATCTTAGGCGAGTTAAAGGAGTCACAAAGAAAGACAAACTAAGAAATACGAAAATAAGAGAAGACCTTGACATAGAATCAACACTTAAATTCATTGAAAAGAGACAATTAAGCTGGTGGGGACATTTACAAAGAATGAACGATACAAGACCAGTTAAAAAAGTATGGCAATCAAAAATACAAAAAAGAACGAAAAAGGGAAGACCAAAACAAACATGGGATGGTGTTATGGTAGGCATACTGCAAGAAAAAGGAAAAACATGGACAGAGGCAAAAACAATGGCAAAAGATAAAAAACAATGGGCTAAATTTGTACATGAATAAAATTCTATCTGGACCAAAGCATCGATGAAAAAATGGATATATGTCTTAAGCATAATACTATGTAGTTGAAACAACTATAATTGTAATAGTATACCCTACTCCATACACTATGGTAATTGGGTTTTTGATAATATATATATATATATAATTTTACATATAATTTGAACATAAGTACCTACATTCTAAAGTATCTGATATTATTACATATGCTATTATTGAAATATTGAAAAAGTTTTTAATGTCTATTTTGGTTTTAGCATTTTTTGATTGGAGTTCTTCTTTCGCCGCCATGGCGATGAATAACAATTGAAAAGTGTCTTTCAAACGCTACTGTTAAAAATAAAATTCATTGTCCATTTAAACTAATGTAATTTTTAAAAAGAAACTTTTTTTGTCAGTTTCCGTTGATACTAGAGGATCCGCTTTTAACCAGTTGATAGAACTCGTCTTGAGGAATAAATTGTTTTTTTAAATTTTTTTAACAAAAATTCTCCCCTCGTCACGATTTTTATACTGCCGGGTACATTCGACTTAGGAAGGGATACACTATCATATAAATGTCAAATCATTTTAAAAGAGTTGCACACAGAATTAGTTTCTAGACGAGTTTTCAATCATTGAGCACTATACTATAGTACTTGTATTGTACTTGAATCCGTTTTAAGGAATGCAAACTTAAACGAGAAAAATATTATAGTGAACAGTTAACCGCTTATGCCGACGACCTACGTGCTTCGGAGGGTTGTATGAGGGAGGCTGGAAGTGATTCACCCCTAATCTCTCATACAAGTTTTCCACCCGACACGGCGCGTCTCAATGGCTCATAGGGTGTCTCCAGGGGGCGTGGTCAGTCAAGGGACTCGTGCTCTTCGAGTTGTAAGGGCCTCATGACCGACCAACCCTCGGGATAAGCAATAAATAAGGTTCCAGTATGGGAACCCGAATAATTGCTCGCGGATAAAGGAATAGAGGAGTAAAACTCGATAAAAAAACCAGCAACATAGGGGTAGGCAGCTATGTTGTGGAGTAGTGTAGGCAATGGAAGCCACTGCGTCCGAAGGCAACCGTGAGAAAAAGCCTAGAGGAGTAAACCTCGATAAAACAATCCGTAATCTACATTGTTAGCTACCGTGGCAATGGATGAATGGCTGCGCGAAAGTCAGTCAGAAACGGTGCCTCCGTGATACCTGGTGACCTCCCGGAGTAACCAGCCTGACCACCACAAGCGGGACTCTGTGGTGGTGGACATTCAATTCCCTAGCTACTCGTGGGATGGAATATGGATAAAAGAGAAACAGAAATAGAACAGGAAGTGATGGACGAAGGAAGGCAAGGAATTTTTGGTAAATCGAACAAAGTAAAACGAAAGCCTGATAAGGCGGTGGAGACGAGAGGGTAGAGTGATACTGGAGTGAAGAGAAAGGAGGTATCGCCTCTGGAGGACAAGGAACAGAAGAGGAAACTGAAGGAGAAAGGAAAGAAGGAAGTGGAGAATGGGAAGGAAGAAGAGAGGGAGAGTGTAGAGAGATTGAAGGATATGGTAAGGCGGCTGGAGGAAGAGAAGGCAGCGGCAGAGGGGCGGGTCTAGGAATTGGAGAGGTTGAGGAGGGAGGGCGATAGGAAGGAGATAATGCAAACACGACGGGAGGTGGGGCAAAGAGACAGGGAAGGATGGAAGGGGGTTAGAGATAGGGACTGTGATGGTAAAAGGTATGGGTATGGTATGGGTGACCAAGGAAGATACTAGAATGGAGAAGGGAATACAGAGGATGTTTAGGGATAGGTACCCGATGCTAGGAGTAAAGGGAGAGAAAAGGGTGTTCGAGCTGATGAGTCGACTGTTTTGGGAAGTGGGGAGCGGGGACAGCATTGGACTCCACAGGCTTGAGCAGGTAGAGGTGGAGGTGCTGAAGAAGATGGTGGCGTGGGTGAGAGATGACGTAGAGGTGGCGGAGGTAACAATCTATACAGATGGGAAAAAGGAGGGTAGGAATGGGGCGATAATCCTGAAGGATATCGGGGAAGTTGATCAGGAGGGGATTAAGGGGATTAAGAAGGGGTTGAGGGAGATGAAACGGGAGTGGGTGGATAGACTCAGAGTCTCAAGAAATAGGGAGGTGGTTATAGAGGCAAAGAAGAGGGTTGAGGTGAGGGGAATTCTGGGGGAGGTGGAAAGGGTGACAGGAGCTAGGGTGGTGGAAGCGGGGAGGGGAACAAAAACCATAAAAATGGTAGGGATAGAACCGTGGATGGAAGATGAAAAGGTGAGGAGGAAAATAGAGAATTCGATTGGGAAAGGGACAAAGGTGATTAAAGAGAGGAGATAGAAAGGGGACTTGGACATGATGTAGATGAATTGTACAATGTGATACAGGGCTGTAAAAGATAGGGAAAGAGGGGCTATATGCGTGAGCGGAGGGCTAATTACTGGTGGAAT
Source organism: Lochmaea crataegi (assembly GCA_947563755.1). Taxonomy (NCBI): domain Eukaryota; kingdom Metazoa; phylum Arthropoda; class Insecta; order Coleoptera; family Chrysomelidae; genus Lochmaea; species Lochmaea crataegi. The sequence goes on from OX387426.1 coordinate 28,207,401, forward strand.
GAGGAAATAGAGGCGCTGTGGAGGGAGTGTGAGAAAGAACGAAGACGGATACTGAGGGCAACAGAAAGGATAGAGGGAAAAGGGGGATACAAAGAGAAGAAGAAGTAACTGGAGCGTAGGCGATGAAGATTGGGAGAAGGAGGTTATAGGCAAATTGTTCACAGGGGGAGAAGGAGGAGTTGGAGGCAGGATTCGAGGAGTTCAGGATACTAGGGCGTAGGGAAAATGAGGGGGATAAGGCCGGTAGAGAAGTGAGAAGTACAGGAGGGGGGGAGGAACATTAAAGTAAGGAAAGCCCCAGGGATAGATGGCCTGAGGGGTGATATGATGAAGAGGCTGTTGGATGACAATGGGGAGTACTCCGAGCTTTTCAACAGGGTGCTAAGGGAGAAAGAGTTTCCAGAAGGATGGAAGGTGGCTAGGGTGATACTACTTAAGAAGGCGGGTAGAAGGCGGTGTATTGGGAGATAATTTTGAGGGGGGAGGAGGAATGGATGGAGGTATGTGGCGTAGTAGAGAGCATGGTCAGGGGGAGAGAACGACTCGATATGGCATGAGAGGTGAAAGTGAAAGTTAGGGAGAAGACGACGGTGTGAGCGGAGAGAGTGCGAGGGACCGCCGTCTGTCTCGAAGTATGCTAGGGTTGTGATTCCGAGGCGGGGGTAACGGCGAGTTTGAGGTGGGTTTGGTTGGTAGGCATCCCCTTGGGGATGAGTCCAACACTGTATGGGTCCTGGACCCATTCAAACATGAGTTTCCCATCTCGGCCCGAAAAAAAATGCCGACGACTTCAATATCGTCCCTAGAACAAATTGAAGCAGTAGAGGCACAAATATTCGGATTACGAATAAATGAAGACAAAACAAAATATATGCGAGTGGGGAAAGGAATACAGAACAATGATACTCACTTAAGAATCAAAAAGTTTGGAATTGTATCAAGCTTCAACTATTTAGGACAATCGATAGGACAAACTAGTACAGACAGATAAAGACAGGACAAGATAAAGGAAATAATATCAAAATAAAACCAAATTTTTGGCATGCAAAGGAAACTATTAAAATCTAAATCGATCAGCAAAAATACAAAGATACAAATCTATAAAACTTTGATCAGAGCAGTCATTACTTACGCACTGGAAAAAACAACTATAAACAAAAAAGAAGAACATCTAAAAATACAAGGAAGGAAAATATTGAGAATACATACTTGTACCAAACATAACAAGAGATGAAGAAAGAATATTAAAAAGAAACAGAGAAATAGAAAAGGAAACGGGTGGAGAAAATATAGTCCGATATATAAAAGCAAGGAGACTGGAATGTATGGGACACATTATGAAAAGAGCACCAACAGAAATATTAAAGAGAATAACAACATGGGTTCCATTAAAGACGAGAACAAGAGGAAGACCACGAAGCAGATGGTGGGGTCAAGTAGAGGAGATATAAAAGCATTGAAAACCAGAGACTGGAAAACAAAATGCAGAGACAGAACAAAATGAAAAACTATAAAAAAATAGGCCAGGACAAATAAAAGATTATAGTCGCACTGCTATAAGAGGAGTAATCCACCTCGTCAATAGGATTTAACACAGCTCTATTGAGTTAGCCATAATCCCTCGGGATTGAACGGCCATGATGATGGTGTTTAGGAGACCATTTCAAACGACAGTTCAAGATGATTTATCGCGGGAATCTAATAATTCATAAAATATGTATAAAGAATTATTTGCGCGACACACACACACACACACACACACACACACACACACACACACACACACACACACACACACACACACACACACACACACACACACACACACACACACACACACACACACACACACACACACACACACACACACACACACACACACACACACACACACACACACACACACACACACACACACACACACACACACACACACACACACACACACACACACACACACACACACACACACACACACACACACACACACACACACACACACACACACACACACACACACACACACACACACACACACACACACACACACACACACACACACACACACACACACACACACACACACACACACACACACACACACACACACACACACACACACACACACACACACACACACACACACACACACACACACACACACACACACACACACACACACACACACACACACACACACACACACACACACACACACACACACACACACACACACACACACACACACACACACACACACACACACACACACACACACACACACACACACACACACACACACACACACACACACACACACACACACACACACACACACACACACACACACACACACACACACACACACACACACACACACACACACACACACACACACACACACACACACACACACACACACACACACACACACACACACACACACACACACACACACACACACACACACACACACACACACACACACACACACACACACACACACACACACACACACACACACACACACACACACACACACACACACACACACACACACACACACACACACACACAACACACACACACACACACACACACACACACACACACACACACACACATACATACACGTATTACATTAACTGTGGCTGACAAACCTGTAGACCAAATTGTGGCGGACTCGACAGAATCGGCTTCGAAATAATCAGAAAAATTTCCTTATTGGCGTCATGTTTAACATTCTCTGATACACTCCTTGGTTTTTACAAACACGTCACGTTTTTAGAACCGCCACAGGTAATGCAGATTGTACCGTGTGTTAAAAAGTCGCCACAGTTAAGGCAATTTCAGAAATCTGTGTTTCCGCTGCCACAGTTAATATAGACTGTACACCAGTGTATAAAATTTGGTTGTTATGTTTATACATAAAATCAAATATTAGATATTAATTAAATTAGATTTTGAAGTTCACGATATTGATAACAAATTTTGTTATCTATTTAAAAATATCATATTCAAATTTATGAATTTTTATAGGAAATTCGACACTCATAGGGTTTATTTCAATATACTTGGGTACGCTTGCGTTTACTAAAATTGCAACGGACAATTTTATTAGTCCGTATTTTAGGAGAGAACTGGGTCTAAATTACATTCAAATCATAACAAATGTTGGAAAACTCAAGTGATGACTACTTATTTATTTTTTTTAAATAGTTGTATACAAAGAATTTTATGTCTTTCCATGTCCTTCTATCTAAACTTGGGTTTTTATCTTTACATTCTTCACATAATTTTTTTCCTGGTGCAGATTTGTTATGTTTGACATAGGTTCTGAAAAATTGTAAAACCGATGTTGATTCTTCCTCAGTCCACATTCTCTTTCCCACATGCTTTTCTTTTACGCCTTTTTTAATTCTTGGTTTATTTTTTCCTGCAGATTTCGTTTCTGTTTCGCTGCCAATGTCGTCTATAGGCAAACTCTCTGTTAATAACTTTGATGTTTTTCGACAATCCTCAACTACATTACTGATAGGAGTTTGCTCTTCGTGATCATTTGTATTATGCTGCTCGTCTTCAAAAGGTAAATCAGGGAGCTCAACTTCATTACTGTTAGGAATTTGCTCTTCTTGATCATTTATATTATGCTGCTCTTCTTCCAAAGGTAAATCAGGGAGCTCTAAAATAAAATTGTATTGGTGTTATACAAATATATTAACAATTTATTTATATGTCAAAGGTAATAGTTTAATACTATTATTATTATTATCCTTTCGAATTCCAAACTCAAATGGTAGGTTATGATCCCTTGCAGATACACCAACCCCGTTCAACTGTGAAGTGTAATTCAATGTCTGTCGAGGCATATAGCCAGGGAAGTAATTGTTGCTTCTCAGCTTGTTCTGTGTTCATTGATTGTCAAAGACTCTGTTAGGAGTTATGATAGTATTAAACTATTACCTTTCACATCTATTGATATCACGCTTTACTAAAATGACAATTTCTTTGCAGGAAACTGTAATTAAAGCAGTTAATGTATTTATATAGTAATGTCAACTATTATTATTATTATTATTATTATTAGTATCATTAATGTTTGTACATACCACAGATATTTATCTCATTTAGAGTTTTTCCTTTAAATTTGTTGACTTCGCCTTGTTCTACAGCCAATAGTATTCTTGAAATTTTGGTTAATTCTACAGATGAATCATGTAGCCTATAAAAGTCCCTGTGAATTCTGATGTCATGGCCGAGATGACGTGCCAACCAGTCAGTCTCGTTTTCTGTTAAGTCAAAAATTTGACAGACTGTTGCGATATACTTGCGTAATTTAGTACCATTGATAAGATCAGGTCTAACTAAATTGGCATTTTGTGAAGAGACTCTCAGACAATCATGTCCCCTAATAAACTCTAACGAAGGATTGTTTCTGGCAAATAGGTAAGGATTGTCGGAAGAGACAAAGCGTGCATGATATAAAAGAAGCAAATCAATAGCTAATTTGACCTCGGGTGTTAACAGAACAGTTACAGTACGATTTCGTTTACCCGTTATTTGAACAATGGTTAGTCGAGAAGCCAGTTTTAACTCGAGCGAGGAAAATGTTTTTTTAAACTCTTCCGCACATGTATCTGACCAATTAGGCCTGCTAGAATACTGGTGAACGGTCATTCTAGCAGCCTCTCCCGATCTTCTTTTATTAAAGACTACCACTTTTGATAAAATGATAGTTGCCAGTTTAGCCCAGTTCTTATAATTTTGAGATTCGTTTAAGTCCACCGTAGCTTCTTTCAATTTATTGTTTAAATATATATTAAGTTTAATTAAATCGTCTGTCAAGGGCAACAGCTCGGTTGCATTCATTTTTCTGGCAATCATGGTGGCTACGGCACTGGAACTAATTTTAGCTGACCACTCTAGTTCTATTAAACTGATGAAAGCATTCAGCGTTTCAACACTTTGGACATCCTCTTTTCTTAAAAATATGCCTTTTTGAATTGCTACACATTTTTTCAAGCTGTAGCCTAGCTTCAGCGCCAAAGAGGGTGTGGAAAAATCAGGTCTTCCTCTAGCTGAGTACTGCACTTTACAGATATTTTTTACAGCTCCGATAATGTTATCGAAAAAAGATGGTTTTAGCCAGCAATCCAAATTATTTTTTATCGGATCTATCTTACGAAGCTCTATCAATAATCTTCCTAGCTGTCTCATTGATTGCCTGATTAGTTCGTTTTGTGTAGTATGATACTTTTCAAACTGTAGTAGACCAAATTTCCTAATCAAATTATCTTGCCGACAAACTAAGGTAATAAGATCATTCTGTAACTTAGATAATATATTTTCATTAAATGAAGCCGAAGTTGGTTCGTCTACAACACTATGTATTAACAAAGCGCTACTCTCTGATACCACTTGTCTACGTAATCTTATTTCTGATCGTCGGGTTTCTGAGCAAGAGAATTTAATATGATGCCAAAGGTGTTTTTTAATACTAAATCCAAGACAATCAGGACAGGGACCATAATCATTAAAATCGTAAATTTCCCTTTCTTGTGCTGTTGGCATTCTCATTAAAATTAATTCTCCCTGTTTGGTTTTAAGAACCTCACAATTATGATAGTAGTCCCCAATTCTAGAAAGACGCACAAATCCTTTTCTCCTTTTTTCAGAATTCACAGGAAAGGCCAAAATCTGAGCTACTTCTAATTCATTTTCATGTTTGCGTATCAAATGTTTTCTAAGTTCCTTGAATGTTTTGTGGCAATAGTAGCAACTATGCACTTTATTTCGTATTCTTTTTCCCGATTCAGCCCTTTCCGAATTTCTTATGAGAATGTGTTCTCCTTTGGTTGATTTTGGCTTTTTTTTTGTTTTATTTTTTTTATTTTTTACATAATTTGTCTCAAGTTCGTCTTCAGATGGAACATATTCACTTCCTGCATCATTACTTTTGTCACTGGCATCAGATTTATTATTTATATCACAAGCATCTTCATCTAAAAACATTTAATACATGAATGTAGTTTGGCTTAAAACAATTTCAACATTTTCTGAGTAAAGGGACTTTTAAAAACATTAAAAAGTAAAATTCAAAAAACAAGTGTGATATCTCAGCTCTTGAATCTAATCAGTGCAATACTGTGCTGCACGTTATCATAAAAAAACCAAGAATTTCTCATTTTTCACACCATTAAACGTTATCTATCTTAAAATTACATAAAAACGTATAGCCCCTGCCAGGTAATAATGAAGTAAGAACTTTGCTAGTAAAAAAATTTTTTTGAAGGAATTGGCGTAAATAATGTGTTTGTTGTTTTTTTTATTTTCATTTAAACCGCTCTGTACCTTCATTCGATCTATTGTATTAATTTACCTTTTTTTAGCTGTTTTAGAGACCTATCAATTTTTTCATTATGTTCTCCATCAGACTCGACATCAGATATAAACCATTCAGAACTTGTTGGTGGCACTTCTTCCAAGGCAACGTCAACAGTAACAAAATTTTGAGTTGTTATATACGCTAAAAAATCATACATAAGCTTACAGTTAAATTAACGAAGAATTGAATTGAATTGAATTAAACACTCAAAGAAACCATAAACAATATAGCATTTCTTTTAAAATTGACTAAAATTATATTATAAAATTCGTTTTATGAAGAACAACTAACCGTAGAAATGTTAATTGAGAAACTAGTTCAGATATACCTTGCAATCCTGAGAATGCAAACTTCGTTTGAGATTTGTGGATTTTATTATCAATAGTTATTGCATATAAAGTATATATAATTTTTTTTTGAGCAGAAAACTTATCAGATCAAAATATTAGATATAATCCATCCGGAAATATAAGATACTAACTTTATAATCTCCAATTAAGATAAATACCTGATTGGTAACACCCTATTGTCAAAATATTATTTATGATCTCAGAATTCAGGTATAAAGCAGGTCCGTTTCTATTAAAATCAATATACCAATAATTATAACAAAGAATTGAATATGTTATAATTATTGGTATATCGATTTTAATAGGAACGGTACTTCTTTATACCTGAATCATAAATAATCTCTTAACAATAGAGTGTTTACAAGTGGTTTTTTATCTTAATTGGAGATTATGAAGTTGGGATCTTATATTTCCGGACGGACTTTACTTATTAATTAGGATAATGTTACACTTAATTTTGTTTTATTATTCTACATCAATAACAAACTCACATCCTAAGATTTGCTGTTGATCCAATGTTTTTTTGTCTTCCGCTACATTTTCAAGTACATTTAGCGTATTTTCATTTGTGTTGATTTCGGTTCCACTTATGATAATACTAGCCTCATTAATTAATCGGTCCCAATCAGATGTGGAATATTCGTTATATGTTAGTACTCCACCTACGAATACATATTATATAATATATATATATTTTGTAAGATAAATGTCGCAATAAAATTCCAATAAATCCAATAACAACTTACGAGTTATATCTTGCATTTCCAGAAAACGTTCATCCACATTTTTTAAATCTTGAAAATTATTTTGATTTTTCGTTTGGTTTTCGTCATTTCCCGATACGAGCTCTACAAAAATGAGGCATGCAGTTAGTTAATATACAGGCTATACACTTCTCATGAAATTCATTATAAACATTCATGCTAAAGAATTACCAAGTCGTTTTGTATGATTTTCGTTTAACCATGTATTTATTCTTTCTTCGGTGTTAAATACAGGAACAATTATTTGTTTTCCATCGGAACACGAAGAGTTTTGTTGACTGCTAATACATTTTTTACTTTTTTTCAAACTGTTTACAGTATCATTACTTTGGAACAAGTTTGCATCAACTCTTTGATTGTTTTCAAAGCCATTTAAATCAGCTTCTAAAATATTAATAAAATAAAAAAGGATTGTTTTTATTTTCTAATATCTGGTTTTTGATAAATTTTATAGAAGTTATGTACCTCTATCAACTTGTTTTCCATTTAAGATAACCATAGACAAGATTCTAGCAGCTCTCTTGTTATTCTCCGCCATTTTGCTGAAGATATGATTAAAAGGAGTTGCATATATTGGACAGTATAAAAATGGGCGCTTAGATCGGCTCTTGAAAGTAAAAGAAAAGTTACTTGAAGGTATAATTTTGGTATTAAGAAATAAAATAGATAATATCAATCCTGGCTTCAATTCAATTTTCGAAGTAAAAAATCTTCACGAAAAATTTGACATTTCCTGAGGAATATTAGATTCAGCATATATATATATATATATATCCTATTGCTAAATATTGTTTTACATGATCTCAACTTTCGATTTGGTTCAATTTTTTTCTCTGCCATGGAAATCAATGTCCTGTTGCCTTCTCTTATATTGAAGACAAATCAAGCAGAAATGAAAAAAATGGCTAATAATTTGGGCTATTATTCAGTGTTTCCTAATAGATAGTAGGGAGTATATATTTTCAATTAATTGCAGCTAGAAACTGAGCTCTGGGTCGAAAATCCAGAATAACCGAAAAGCGTATTCAAGAGAGTGCAATTAATGTTTTACCACTTTTTAGATAAATTAATTTATCTTTACATTTGATAACCGTCGTGCCCGTAACTGTAGCATCTGCTGAAAGTTCAGTTTCTTCATTGAAACGCCTAATAACTTACTTAAGATCGACTGTAAGTCAAGAGGTTGATAGGCTTGGCACTATCACATTTCTATCGAGAAAGTAAAATAGATTAGGGTGTAGTGCCATTGTCTTTATACAATGGTAGTGCTAAATAGATTTGCATCCCAAAAAAAGAGAAAATTAGAATTTATTTTATTAGCTTATTTATACGGAACCGTTTTTATTAGGATTTTTATACTTTGTTGCTATGTTTTTATTTATCCTTTCAGTCATTATGCATATAATAATATCATGTATAATTTTCTATTACCCCTCCCAGAAAAAATCTAGTAACCCTCTTGATATGATAAGAAGATTGGTGATTTTAACAACTATAAAACTGAAATTTTCTTCCAAAAAAGGCTACAAATTTATGCATTAAAAATCGATTCAAGTTACAAACACGGCCAATTCCAGAGTCAGTTATTTCAAATATGTCAAACTCCATTTTAATCAATCAAAGCGGTTTTAACGGAATTAGTATATTAGCGGTAGCAAAAACAGAAGCACGTTGTTGATGAACAATAATCTAAGTTTTAAAATGTTTATAATTGAAAAAGAATTAATTTTTATATACCAAATAGCTAAGAATGGAGTGTTTCCACAAGAAGTTTTAATAAATGAAAATAAATAAACATTTTCGATCCTTTTCCTTTCTTTCTCAGGACAAATTAAAATAAGTTAACAACAGCCAATGATGAAGATCAGTATTATAAACAATTGTTTGTAGACAAAAAACCGCGAAAATACGGCTTTCCTCTTTGGTACATCTGTAAGTATAAAGCGTTTATATACCTAGATTTGAATATTTTGTCACATAATGGGTAACAAAAAAATAAACATTACACCGTATAAAACAGTATAAATTAGGAAAATATATTCAAAAATATTCTAATAAACTCAATTCCTTACCTTTTAGAAGCGAAAGTAGTCTGCCACAGTTCACGATGATTCCTAAACACACACTACCACGGGGGTAAACGGCAATACCAAAACCGATCAAATTTTATTTATTTCAATACTTGCACTTCACAGTTAATGTAAAACGTGCCTTATACACACCTCCTAGAGGGCGCTCGAATCAGTGAATTAGGAGTCTGCCACAATAATAGTAAATTATATAAAATTCACACATCTGATATCGTACTGAGACAGTGACGGACTTTTATTTTTTGAGTTGTTTTAACGAACTAGCCCATTTTGAACAGAATGAGACGAAAAAAAATTGTGGCGGCCAAAAAAATCCTCCACAATTTGGTAATCCTCCACAATTGAGTCCTATGCTTGCGTACGTCCGCCACAGTTAATGTAACACACACACACACACACACACACACACACACACACACACACACACACACACACACACACACACACACACACACCACGAATAGTACTTACTTCACAGTAAATTTTTGTTCGCCTTCGGATAAAATTTCTCTGAATTTAGAAACGATATCGTATTGATTACAAATCATCTTTTCTGTTTCTGACGGTGGTAACGCATTCTTGTGGTCCTCCTATAACAATAAATCAGATTAGAATCTACTACACCAAGAATGGCAAAAAACATATAAGTATGTCTTTTATTAAATAGATGAGGCTTTTACTTGATGAAGATCCATACTACTGATAAAATAAAACAAATTAATTTGTTTAAATCTTCATTATTTAAGATTCAAACAAATTAATTTGTTTTATTTTATCATGTCTATTATTGTTTCTTGGGCTTAGAAACCATGGTCTTTAAGCCAAAGAAACAATAATAGTCATAATTCCGATCACGAAAGCCTATACATTTTTCTATATAAGTATGTGCTTGAAAATAGGAAAAATATATCTATAGCTACCACATCTAGTGCTACATGCCTTACCACACATTAAATGAAGGTTGGTGTTCACTCGCCCGGTACAGCACGTCACGACGCTGTCCGGGAATGCATAAAATCGATTATATTATTATTGATTATGACACTTCTAACATCGGATCCATCGGATACATCCTAATGGTCTCTAATCGGAACTGAAAAAAAAAGGAAATAACAATTCAGCTTAACATTGAGAAATATTGATTTTTAATTCGAGAAAATTTCCATAAATATACCACAATAGACAATTATTATTATAGTGTTAATAAATGCTCAATTAGTTTTTATTGTTTTATTTATTCGAGCATAAAACTATTTTTAGAAATGTCACAGTCATTGGCAAAAATGCTATTATCATTATTTTTATTCAAATCGCCAGCATTCTTTCAAGATAACTAACTTAGATTACAATGAGGTCACTGCAACTCAATTGACCTATGAATAAATTAGATCCTTAAGGATTGGTTTTTTATCATAATCAATGTCGCCATTTGTATTCTGTTATGTCACCCGAATTGCGAATAGTTATAGTTAGGAAGCTAGCCGTTACTGTACTTCATAAAAATAATAAGCAGCTTGACCTACACGACAATGCCAAAAAATCGTACGCGTGGGTAAGAAATGACCAGTCCAGAAGTTTATATCTCCACTAGGTCAGTACTTTTCATTGAAAGATAATTTCTTCCTCTGGTATTACCTTCGGATATTTTGCTGGTCAGTGTCTCCGGGAGTTTTTCCACCAGGAGTTTGCTGTGTTTCTGCTTAGACACGTGACACCAGTATACGTATGCTGTTTTGTTCGAGTTCTAAATCTTCGGTAGTCAGTAATTAACTATCTGTCAGTAGCTAGAACTCATTCAAACAGCTGATTTACTTCATAAAAAGGTGAATAGTCCAGCTAGACAAATATTAGTTTCTCTGAATCTAAGTACTATTAATTACAGTAAAACTGACTTAGGTTTAGGCATTGTTTGGAGTGTAGACGGATATGGACAGATGTGTCAGCCTAGCAGAAAATGAAACCTTCTGCAAAATAAAATGTACAAGGCCTAAAGCCAATAGAGATTCCATTTGCCAAAGAAAAAAAGTACCTAGGAGTACATTTTAATCAAAAGCTTTCATGGAACACTCACCTTCAGAAGACCACACAGAAAGCTACCTTTTCCCTTGGCAGATGAAGAAGAATGTGTGGTAAAAACTGGGGACTTACCCCAAAAATTACCCAATGGCTATACACAAGGGTTGTTAGACCAATGATAACCTATAGATCAGTAGTGTGGTGGACAAAGACACTGCGAGTGAGAGCTATAAGGCTATTGAGCAGCTCACAAAGGCTTGCTTGCCTGTGTATTACGGGAGCCATAAAAACTACTCCCACAAGTGTGATGGAAGTCTTGCTGAATCTGCCTCCAAGTGACGGCGATTCACCACTACGTTGAAGAAATTAAAAGGCAGGAAAGGACATACCGTTCAGTTGCCATCTTCACCGACAGTAAAGCGGCACTGAAGGCACTCGATTCCTTAGAGGTCAATTCTAAGCTAATATGGGATTATATAGGTGCCTCAAAACGCTTTTGGACAACATTGAAAGGTCATGGTAGCCTGGTAGCACGAGGGTTATAAGGGCAACGAATTGGCGGATGAAACGGCCAGACAAGGCTCATCAATGTCATTTATTGGACCGGAACCCTTCTGTGGTGTCGCAAAGTCGACAATAAATATGGCCTCAAAGAAGTGGGTGGCACAGAAATCTCTAGAATGGTGGGTAACCTCACCAGGACAGACGGGCGAAACATTCATTAGAGGACATTCGCCAACTTTTACGGCAGACCTAATAAGTAAAGATAGGAAAACTGTCAAAGCCGTAGTGGGTGTGTTGACGGGGCATTGTAAGCTTAACAGACACGCAGAGCTAATGGGGTTGTCACCCTTATAAAATACAGTTCCCGAGACACTTAATCGATAACACACAATAATAGATATGTATTCTAAATTACCTTTCTTCTTCCCCGATACTTGCATCCGAATCGTCATTGGATGTTTGTTTTATAATAAACGTATTGTTAATGGTGATATTGATCGGGGCGGATGTGCTGGCAATTTCCGCTGGTGTATTATATTTCTTGAAAATATTATAAGCTCCTTGAATATTTAGAATGTATCCGAAGATGACGGTGATCCATTTGAAAACAAATGTAATCAGGTGGAATTTTTTAACTATGAATTTTAATATTTTATTCATATCTGAATAAACACTGCAAATTTTTTAAATTTAAATTAATTTTTTGACATTTATACCACAGATCACCTATAGTAAATTTTATACCCATTTAGAATAAGACCATCCTTATTTATTATTAATAAATCGGTTGAAACAAAAAATTACCAACAAAAATGAACGTCGTAACTAATTTATTAGATGTCACGTTTTTGAAGTTACGTCAAATTTTGATTTCATGTTAATGTCATAATGCAAAATAAGATATAAAAATGCGATATTCTGATGAATCCAAAAAACTTATGCTTAATGTAGTAAACTATTTTCAAAACGATTTAGGATCTCGATTTATGGCAATTCAAAAAGCGTCCGAAGCACTAAAAGTTCCAGAAAGCACATTATATAATCTTGAAAAACCAAACAGAGCTACAGATTTCGAATTTAGAAGAAATATGTCTGCAAGCGTTTCCCGGAGCAAAACCCGAATTACAAAAAATACCCTGCATTGTTTGAGGGAAGTAATTTATAAAATGTATGCGCGAAAGGATAAAATCACAGAAGAAACTATTTTACGGCAATTTATCGAAGAGTCCGCAGAAACTAAGATTTCCAAAGGTTCGTTATATTTGGGAATTAAAAAAATGGGTTTTCATTTCAAAAAACAGGATGGAAGAAAACATTTATTGGAAATGCCTGCAGTCAGATTGAAAAGAATATTATTTTTGAACAAATACCATGCTGCTAAAAGCGAAAAGCTCTTTACACCTGTTTTTCTGGATGAGACATGGGTTTTTAGTAAAAGCGGGGACAGAAGAATGTGGCAAGATGGTACTAAACACAGTGATTTAAAAATAACTGGAAGTGGGACACGATATGTAATTGTTCATGCCGGTAATAAAAAAGGTTTTGTGGCAAATGCATCGCTTATTTTTAAATGCAATAAAAAAACAGGCGATTACCATGATAATAGGAACACCGAAAATTTTGAAAATTGGTTTAAACAGCAACTAATTGTAAACTTGGAAGAACCATCGTTAATTATAATGGATAACGTATCGTATCACAGTCGCCTGGATGAAGAAATCCCAAGAAAAAGTTGGAGTAAAACACGCATGTTAGAATGGCTCAAAAAAAAGAATATTCCTTTTCCAGATCACATTTTAAAGGATGCTGTTTGGAATATAATTGAAAAGCAAGTTTTGCCAGAAAAAAATTATCATTTAGACAAATACGCTGCCGAGCATGGTCATTGTGTTCTCAGGCTACCACCCTATCATTGCCATTTTAAAGCCATCGAAATGGTATGGTCAGAAACTAAAAGGCATTATGACCAAGCTATTACGAAAACTGCAAGGTCACCTACTGAAGTCTTAAAAGTATGGAATGACGTTGTAAAAAATGTACCGGAGCAACACTGGCAGAATTACATAAATCATACAGAGAAAATTATTTCTGAAGCATGGGAAGTAGAAAACAAACTGGACCTACTAAACATCGAACCTATGGTGATCTCTGTATCCAATGAATCCGATGATGAACTATCACTTTCCGAAAGTTATTCTGATTTAGAAACTAATTAAACTTTGCCTTGAAGATCACGTTGTCATTTTTTTTTAATATAGAATTTGTACTTAATCGAACTCTGAATTGCCATATTTTTTTAAGAAAACTATGTATCTAGTTAATAAAACAATGTTTTTAAAATTAGTGCGCTTCTTTTATATTCTTTTATTATGTCAACATCTTTAGAATTTTATGAATTTCATAAAATTAATTTGTATTATTACAAACCGCCACTGATAATATGAAATTTCAAGTCACTACGCCAATGCAATAAGAAATATGTCAAGCATTTGACATGACAAAGGTCATAACCTAATTTTTTTCATGCGGGTTCAGATGGTTCAAGAAGCCGCACACGTTAAGTTACTAAAACGGCTGGTACCTCTAAATAGGTATTAATTTTACTATACATTATGTGAAATAAAATCAGGACCATACAACTTAATACTGTTCAAAATAAAACACTTATACAACTCATGAGCAAATTCAACACAGTTTTCATTTTTTGAACTTTCTGGATTAACTAACAAAGATGTGGCAACACTCAGACAAAGAAAGTTATTATAAAATTTTTTTGGAATATATTTTTTAAATACAATGAATCCTGTATATAGCAATAAGGTTCTGAATTCTGTAGCTTTGTATCTTTTACATTCAACTATACTTCTAGTTTTACGAGCAAACTCATGGGGTAGAAATTTTTTAAATTCTATCAACTGACGATTTATAAGAAAAACAGAACTAGCTCTTATTTTAAAGGGGGGTCGACCATGAATCCAGCCAAATGTTTTGTGACACAACATTCTTTTTACAACTCCCAGTAAAAGACAGTGCATGTAGTCAATGGGAACATTGTTGATAATATCAAATTGTGGAATATTTTCAATAATGCTCTCAGTAACATGATGTTCAGGATTCGTTTTATTTCTAAATGTTTCATTGGTTCGTTTTGTGAAACACGTTTCTGGAAAACAAACTACATTATTGATAAAATCTCCTTCTAGTGTACATTTTGTGCAGCTGAAATAACCATTGTGACCCTTTATTCCTAAAATATAGGATTTAGCAGGTAGATCACATATTAATGAAACTATTTTAAATTCAAATATTTGATCATTAATAACAATTCCATGGTTTGTAAGTTCCACTGTTTCAGATACAAAGTCTTGTAAAAATTCATTTGCTTCTGTCACTATCACCCGTACTCTTAAACAATGGAAGTCCATCTATATTTACAGACAAATGGAAAACACTATTGGGAGATAATTTTACTCTATATTTATTACAGACTTCAGTAACTGTTTTAGTTATGCCAAAGTAATGGTAATGTCCTGGACCAAGTACTGTAATATTGGTTATTTTAGGTGTTTTTAATAAAGTTCTAGCATCACTTGGTAAAGTCTTAAGTTCTGAAACTTGAAAATCAGATTTTAGTATATTTAATAATTTGTTGACTGCAGTGTGGGAAATATTTTCTACTACTGCCCAAGATGCCAATCTTTCAGATAAGGTAGGTTTACAAATGCTCTCGGTATTAATTAGTACATTATTGGATATGTCTGTAATATGATTTGAATGCATCAATATCTCCTCATGGCTTGAGGACGTTGAAGTAGTACATATCTGCACCGTTTGATTTGCCGGTAATTGATTATTTGTACTTGGAGTATCTAAATCTGATAAAGCCGATATTCTTTTATTAGCTAAACGCCTATAGTGCCTCGAACTATATTTATGATTTTTTTTCGGTGCTACTATCTGATACATTTTTAATATGACGGTTAATCTATTATATAAAATTACTGCATTTACTATAGTAAAATTAATACCTATTTAGAGGTACCAGCCGTTTTAGTAACTTAACGTATGCGGCTTCTTGAACCATCTGACATTAACATGAAATCAAAATTTTACGAAACTTCAAAAACGTGACATCTAATAAATTAGTTACGACGTTCATTTTTGTTGGTAATTTTTTGTTTCAACCGATTTATTAATAATAGATAAGGATGGTCTTATTCTAAATGGGTATAACATTTACTACACCTACTTTAATATTAATTTTCACTACCTCACTTTAAAAAAAAAACCAAAACTCGTCACATTCACCTTACTGACAAAACGAGGCCTAACAAATGGAAATGGAGGCAAAACTTAGATATTAACATAACCTGTATTCTACTTCTCACATAATTAATTTTAGATTGGCCTTTACTTGTTAGGGAGTTACAACCAACTAAACGATTTTCTATTTTTGAAAACAGAACAATAAAAAAGTGAAGGTTAAAGATGAGTATACTCATGATTATATGTTTTTCACTTTATTAATACACATACAATGGTGATTATTTCATCTTATTAAAAAAATATATAATTCAACTTTTAATATAGAGCTTCCAAGTTCGACACTAAACCGATAAACATTTATCAGTAATAACAAACCATTATTAATATTTTTGTAGTATTAAAACGTAAATAAATTCTGTACATTTTTCATATTTTCCTTTTTCAACACTTTGTGGGATAGTTCGAGGTGGAATCTAGTAAGCAAGTGCTTAGGATGTACCAGATAATATTCTTTTAAGCACATCCTTAATATGTACTAAAAGTAATGTGTGACTTGCACATTCTCATAAGTATGTTCTTGGCAAGTACTTAACAGAATGTACTATTTCGACTTTAAATAGCACAAACTTATTCTTTTCACCAGGCACTATGGATGTCTTATGTATATACTTTAGAGAATGTACGAATTATCATCTTGTGAGCGCATGCTAAGAATATGTTTATACCTTCAGTGTTATCTGGGTAGGTTACCTATAGATATAATATATACAACACAACTTACAACCCATTATTAATTATTACGAACCATTTTTCATTTTTTTAAAATAATTTATTGAATACGAAATAAACTAGGTAGGTATAATATATACATTAGATATCAAAATTTAAATTAGGTGTATTTTTGCTCAAGAGTCTCAAGTAGGTATAGGTAGGTAAATTTATTTTGGACAATTTCAAAAATTATAAAGAAAAGATGTTTAGAATTAAAAATAACTTCTAAATATTTAACACATTGTTTTACATCAAAAATTTTTTTATTTCAGAGAAAATGTCGAAAAAATTATTTTTTTGATCTAAATAAACAATATTGAATACCTATTTGAAAGTTATTTTTAATTCTAAATATCTTTTCATTTTTAAAAGATTACTCATTTTAAAATATGTTTATACAAAAAGGAACTGAATTTGACCGAGCTAAAAAATTTTAGAAACTTCAGTTTTTTTACCCATTCTACGGACCTACCCTCATTCCAAAAATAATTGAAGCCACATAACTAGTAGGTACCTACTGATACGATAAGAAAACAGATTGAAGGGAAACATAAATAAAGCTCAGATATTTCAACTCTACCAAGTCGAAGAAGCGCTATTGCCATTTCTAGAGTAGGTAGACGAAATTAATTTTTTAGTCTTCCTTTGTTTTACAATATTTTTCGAATCAACAACTAACACTATTACTACGTCATCCTTTAATAATTATTATTTGGGTTCTTATTTTCTTTCATTGTTTTAAATGCTTATATAATCAATTAATTTGCATGGTAATTTCGACTAGGTATATTGACAAGACAAAGTTACCTACAAAACATTTATGCTTCGAAATTTTTTAAAATGTAATGTGTTACCTACCTCATTCATTAATTTTATTCAACAATTATTATTACCTATGGCAAGCTAAAAACTAGATAACCATCCTCATCTCTTTTTATCGTCATAATGGAGAGGATTATTAAATTGTAATGATTTCTAGGGATAATTTTTACATTTGACATCGAAGCTTTAGAATCCAAAAGAGCCAAGTAAAATCAAGGTTAGTAAACTTTCCACTAACCTTGAAGTAAAATCGTAAAATACAGAATGCTGCATTCACAACCGATGTTGCCATTATACGAAAATCCTCAAACAAGGAGAAACATTTTTTTAACAAAAAAATCTATGCACGTCATAAGATATTAGGTTTATTTTTTCGTACTTGCAATATCTATATAGTGACCATTTTACCTGTACCTATGTTAGGTATCTTATGTTTTCAAAATTCGATATTCGACTTCGTACCTAGAGTGTATTTGTGTATTAGTCATAAGGCAAATTGTGATTAATTTTTGGGTTTCCAAAATAGAAATTTATCAGGTAAGTATGTGCTTATATTTTGTTATTGTTTCATTTCAGATAATTGTAGGTTTTTCATTATTATTTTCTCGTTACAATAACTAGGTAAGTAGATTCAACATTATTTTTATAGTTGTGGCAACTATGTAAATCCTAAACATTTACGTTTATTGTGCAAAAAACGAACAAATTCGACTGGGTAACGGCAGCGTGTGTTTTTAGATCCAGGGCACAGCTTAATGTGTTTATTAAGCTGTGTCCAGGGGCAATTGAATATAACCAAAGAATACACCAACATAACTAAGTCACAATACAACGGGGTTGTGTTGTACTAATAGTAGCAGATGTTACTTTGTTGTGTATGTCTGCGATAATATAGATCTTTATATAAAGGAAATTGAGATAGATAGAAAAATATGGGCCGAAAAAATGAATGCGTCTGAAACTGAAGCAATTCTATACAGAATGTATAGCTCCTGAAATAATCAGAAATCAAATAGGAAAAGGACAGAAATGCATTGACCCCCCTTAATATCAAGCAATCAATATCAGAATATGAGAAAAAGAAGTCTGGCAAGACAGAATCCAGATAATTAGGGCAAATATATGGATGCCGATACTAATGCGTAAGTAAAAACACTAACAAGACTTGTTTACAAAAATCTAATTTCTTTTCATTTTCAGAACTGACAAGTGACACAGGTCCAAATAATTTTCATATAGCAGTGTTCGCTATAACTATTCAGTAAGTAAAAAAATGTCAAAACCTATTTAGAAGAAACATCTTATCTTTATATTTCATTTACAGTTCTGATTATGTAATTAAAACGAAGCCTGATGTAACTGCCCGCACAGGTCCAAATAATATTCCATATACCTAGCAGTGTTCGCTATAACTATTCAGTAAGTAAAAAAATGTCAACACCTATTTAGAAGAAACATCTAATTTTTTTATTTCATTTACAGTTCTGATAAAATGGATTGTTTAAAACTTTTGCTGAAATGAGTTTGAAATAATTTTGTTAGTACAAATTTTATTTGGAGTATTTAAAATTGAAAATGTTTTTTTTTCAGTCTTTATAAGTATGTGTATCAAGACTTCAGTATGTCGATGGGGTCACCACCCCTTTGTGAGTATAGTATAGTAATGATAATTTTATTAATTTTTATAGAATATTTTTGATTAGTTTCTTTTCAATAAAAACATATACAAACACCTATTTTTGCTGTGATTTTTTTTGAATAATTAATAAGGATCATTGAAAAAGCAGACATGTCTCGTTTATTGCTATAATAAACATTTTTATAGTTTACCTAATTAATTAGCATTTCTTTCTGTATTATAATTAATATAAAAACTGCCTACTTACTCTGTACTTCAAATTTGTAATACTACAATTAAACAAAAAGATTGCCTAAATAATTTGTTTTTGTTTTCAATAAAAGAAGACATTTTTGGTATAATTTACTTGAATAATTAGGATTAAGAAGAGTCGATGGAAAACAGGCATGTCCGTTCATTACAAACTGGAGGAAAACTGCAAAAAGTATTTATAATAACATTTCGATACATCACCTGGAAAAATTGAAGATAAAAAATATATAACATTTTTATTCCTGTGTTTCGAAAATAAAAGATTACAACAGTATAGAATAGAATACGAAATGTCTATTTTGGTCAATTAGTAGAATGCATTTATTACTATGTATGGCCAATGTATGTATGCTGATGAAGTCTATGGTTGTGTACAGGTCCCCGGAGGAGCCAAAAGGCCCCGATATGGGGATCAATAAATATAGGGCACTTTTTTGTGGGATCACTAGCAGTAGCTAAAAATATTTGTGGTTTATTTCACACCTATAGGCACTAAACACGTTTCTTGTGATGGAGAACATGTGGAGCAAATATAAAGAGCATTTACGAAGCACAAATTTACTTTTTCAGCATGAAGATTATTTTATTATAACCACTTACAAATACTTACAAGCTCTGCTATAAACAATAATAAATAATTTGAAATATTTTTATGGACACAAATCCGTCATCATCTGTCATTGAAGTTCCATCCATCAAGACGGTGGAAAGTCTGAACTAATGTTCGTTTCCAAAATTTTGTATGCAACAAATCTCAAAAAATACAATGATTTGAGATTTCATATTTTCAGAATGGAATTCTCTAGGCTTTCTTTTGGGGATCAGATCTTGGCGTTCAAATTGGTGACCACAAATTGTCAAAACTGTCAAAAACATACCATCACATAATGGCTAATATCTTTTTTATAACAATATAAAACTTAACCAAAATACCTGATCCCCAAGACAAAGGTCCAAGTTATATTGTGTTAAAATTTCAACACTTAATTTTACTGCGTTCTTTAGATTTGTTGTTTACAAAATGACCTAAATTTTGTTGCAAGTCAGGGGTGCCAACTGTTTTGAGCTGTCTAATTTAGGAGCGCGCTCTTAAAATAACACAGTACCAAACTATAAAGTAAATTCATTATGATTTAAATTTTTTATTCACAAATCATCACTGTCATTACTGATGAAAGTTTTAATTAATAAGTAGAGTGCTTGACTTAAAGATCATATTCAGTTCTTTTCAAGTGCCGAATTAATTGATGGAATGAACCAGTGGAAAGCACACCAAATCACTGGTAGATCTATTTGAAGGCACAATTAAACATTTGCTTTTTATTTCTACAAGGTCCCAAATTTGAAACTCTGATAGATCTTTTACTACATAAATACCAAGCAAGCTTGATTCAATTGGATAATTATAAAAACTCTTGTATGTCAAAAACTCTTTACCAAGTAAAACTGTCGTGTTATCAGAGGTAAGAATTATATTTTCAATTTGAACAATTTTACCTGTTTTAGAAATCAAATAGCTATCTGAAGATTTGTAACTATTTGAACAATAAACAACTGTATTAAGAACAAGTTTTGAAATAGCAATTTTCTCTATAACTGGTCCAGTCATGTGTTCTAATAAGTGTGTATTACTTAGTGATGCACTTAAATCCTTAGAATTGGAAATAAAATTATTTTCTTCGCTTAACCTACGGTAAACTTGGGCCAATGGATTAACAGGAGACCTAACTAAACCCTTTAGTTGACCAAGAAAGTTTTCGAAAGGAAAACAGGAAAACTGATCGAGAGGCCCAAAAATCTTAACGTCTTCATGCAAATGACATAGCATATGCACATTATAAATGATAAACTCTTTGCCATACATTTTTTTGGAATGATTTACAAATGTATCTAATAGACTGCCTGCAAAGTCGGCTCCAAAAGTTGAAATATGTTTTGCTGACAACAATATTGTTACAGCACAATGCAATAACAAAAAATTTTCATATACAGATATGTCCAAATAATTTTCTAATACTACTGGGCCTACATATACTAAAAATATACGTAGCTCTGTTGCTTTCCAATAAGATAAATCTGATAGAGACCTTGGTTTTCTATTAAACTCCAGGGGAATGCAGCATCTTATACTTAATAATTTTTCAGAGATTTGGGTAATCAAGCGGTTATGCAAATGAACAGATAAACTACCTGAAATCCAAGTAAGAAGTAACTTTTTAGTTACACCTATGCATATATACAATGCATGTAATCAATTGGGAATGTAGATACCATACCTATACCTAACTCCATGAGAGGTGAATCACCTAGATGATAATCGTCATCAGATTTTAACTTACAGGACTCATCAGTCCGCCGAACAGATTTGATACTTAACAATACAACTCTTCCATGGAATTCACCAACTTCTTCACATTTATCGCATGCTGAGTAACCAGTATGACCCTTGACACATTTTAGATATGCTCTTGCAGGCGCGTCGCACACAAAACTGTGAACGCTTATCTGAAAATTGGTATTACCAAATGAAAAACCATTTCCTAACAAATCACCAAGTTCAACAATAAAATTATCAAGAAAATCTTTAAGGGGTGCTGGTTTAGAAGATCCAAAAAATATGCCAACAATAAATGGACGTGAAAATTGTACATTTTTTATCAAACACAATATAGGCCAAAATTGTAACTTATTACTTTTAAACAAAGGTAAACCATCTATATTGAAAGATAGTTTTATTATATTTTCATTAAAATTAATTTTATATGTTGTTTAAACCTGTTCGTAAGCCATTGTCTAGTTTTGTTTCTTTTGTGATCACTGAAGTTTTCAATAAAGTACGACAATCTAAAGGTAAATTTTTATGATAGGGAGAAAGTATGTGCAGTAAATCATTTACATAATTCTGTGGAACTTTATGTTTTACACTGGCCCAATGAGCTAATGATGACCTTAAATCACATTTATTTGTGTTATCAACTAAACTAATAGAGTTATTATTATTGACAGTATCTACATGAGTGACATGATCTGAATTTGTAGAAGCTAAAAGATTTTCAAATGGATCAGGTTCCACTTGTTGATACATACTTTCTTGATCACTATCCAAATTGTAAGAAATTGAAAGAGTACTTTCACTTAGGTTAGACTCCAAAATATTTTGATTCTCACAATTTGCAATTTCTTTCACAAACTGTCTAACCCCTCGTGCCACCCTCCTATTTAATTGTCTTTTACCCACGACACTTTTTCTTCTTAACATTTTATCTATTTTCTGCTCTATTCCTGTACCTTTCAGGTGCATGTTTTTCAACCAGCTTTTGATAACATCTTCAACTTCTTGATCTGTTGATTGAGGAATTCCAAGTTTCACTGAAGCTGAAACAGACATCAATTTTCAGGAAAAATTAAATATAAAAAAGCAGTAAGTAACACATAGCAAGACATCAACATTTGCCATCAGATGCCAGTTTTATTCTATAACGAGTAGAGCATAAATAATATTAAAATCAAAAAACATTGAAGAGTAAGTTAGATTTAAAAAAATGCACTTAATACACATCAAAAAAACATTAAAGTAGAAATTGCATGATTTCTAATCAAATCATGCAATTATGAAATAAAACAAATAGATTTTTCAACTTTTTCAAATAAACAAAGTATGTGTTTTTTGTTCCTTTCATTTTGAATTTGTATACTTTTCTAAATCACAATTTACCTTTTTTTAAACTATGACAACTAATATTTACTTACATATAATAAGGTTGGTTAATTGAAGGCTATGGAAATCTTGTTTCTTGCGACCAAAAAAACTATATGAGGATGCAATATTATCTGTCAGTAGGTTTCTCATTATTCGATTTGTTCGAGTGGTAATCCTGTTGCCTCCCATAGACGCAAGATAAGATTGCTAAAAATAAATTGAGTTAAGCTTAAATTAACACACTATTTTCACCATGTTTTACCAATAAATTGAACTGCTCTTTATTCACCAGGTATTCATCTAGTTGCTGAATATCTTCTATGGATTGCAACGGCAAATTTACAGGTAGTGAAGGCAAATGTGTAGATATTATATTTCTTGCATTTGTATCTCGTTTGTTTAATATGTTTAAAATTTGTTCATTTTGAACTTCAATTCTAACAAGTTTTTCCAGAATCTGAGGTAATACTAAAAAACATATTTACATTGAAGAAAAATGGCCTATAAAAGTTTCTTTTAGATTTTAACGTATAAGCTACTAGAATTCTTTTGTCACCGTTTTATTTTCAGTCAATCAAAAACTTCCTTTATATGCTAACAAAAAACAATACAGTGAAGTTACAGTATTGCAATTTGTAAGTAATATATATACATAGTGCAGCATTAGTGTGAGGAAGTCCAATGATGACTCCTTTTATAGTAGAGACAATAAAAAACACAAATAGAAAATGTTTAAGCCATATCATACCTTGTTGATTATAATTGACACCATTATATGGTCCAACCAAGGAAGAAACTGGTGTAGAGCATCTCAATGTGGGGGTTACCTTCTCTTTACCATTTAATTTTGAATGATCATTTAATGTAGAACATCCGGGAGTCAGAGCTACTTTCTCTGGTACAATTGGGTGGGATTGTTTTTTTCTTGATGCAAAGTCTGTTTGAAATTTATCTAAAAACCAGTATATATAAATATATATAATATTTGCTATCAATTTTTAAAATATAGTATCTATTTTTGATAAATTATTACTACAGAAAGTTTCAATATACTATTAAGAGGCAGGCAATTTTTCACTCAAAATATTTTTCAAAGCCACACCAAAAAATTACAAACCTGAATTTTCCAGCACATTCAATTTCACTTTTGGTGGTCTCTGAAATTTGGAGAATTCTTCCTCATCACTGCTGGTATCCAACAATTTTTTAGGACGTATCCTTTTCCTATTTTGACTCTCGTCAGTGTCTGTGTTCAAGTCACTTGTTAACTCGGCCTGTTTTAATTTTTGTCTTGCTTTATCATAGTCATCTAAAAAATTCAAGGATGAAGTGACTAATTGTACACTCAGTACAAATGGTTAAAAATGTAAAGACATTTCTGTACTTAACCATTGAACCATGTATGTAATCTATAATTTTGGATATTTATTTGAAACAGTTTTGCAATATACATGTTATTCAACTGACTCAATATAATAGTTGTTTGGTATGCAAGTGAAATAATTTATGAAAAATCCTGTATTTGATTTTAAACAGAAGTAATGAACCATGAACCTTATAGAAATCTTACCCGTTGTATAGAAGATTTTTGCTACTTTATATGGAATCCATGTATCATCGTCTATACACTGATCAAGAGATCGAACAGCTTTATTAAATTGGACAGAGTCCTTTATAGGTGGCCAGTAAACTTCATGCTTTCGAGGAGTTAGCCATTGGGAATTTATTACAATGAACTATAAATACGAATGGAACGGGCACTTTGCGTATGAATTGATGTCAAGATGAGACAGACGATAAGGATAGCGCTAGTCATGGCAGAAAACCTGTATTTAACATTAGAGGAAGTGTATTTATCGTGTTTGCTTTTAAATAATTTTGCTTCTGCTGAATTTTTAAATTAATAATAGTAGTTTTTGGTGATTATTATAAATATTTATAGACTTATAGCCTTTAAGAGATTTTTATTTTGTTTTATATTTGTCTGAAAATGGTTTAATCTTGCAGTGCAGTGAATTGTACTAATAGACGAACAAAAGGTATCAAAAAGGAAGTTTCACAGGTTAGTTTAATTGTTTAATTCATTTTGGAGTGGTGAAAAAATCTGTAGTTTTAGGATTTCTTAAAGATCCCAACTTGAGGAAGTTAGTTAGAAGTAACATGCAATAAGAAGAGTAGATTTTACTCCCAGTCCGACATCGGCAATTTGTGCCTATAGATGATTATGAAGTAAATGTTCATGGAAATAAGGTATTGAAAAAGTCGGCTGATTTTCCTGCCCCTCTCAGCAAGGAACCTAAACAACGAAGGGTTTGAAAAAGAAAACATGAAGAAATAACCCTAAAAGAACCAGGTATTTTCATTTGAATATTCCTATTTACTTCTAAGTAATTTGAAGTGTTTATTATTTTCAGATCAAACTTTGGATATCTGTGAGGTGGTAGAGAAACCCGAAAATCGTGAACTTATAGATTATGAAAATATGTTGGAAGCGCTGGTCCTTCAAATTTAATCATGTGAAACTGAAAATTTGTAATTTAAGGTAGTTTTAATAATAATATAGTTATTATCAAAATTTTCACTTCTACTAATTTGTTGAAATATTTATGTGTTTGCAGGACCCGTAGAGAACTTGTATATTTTGGGGATTTCAAGTTTTCTGATTTAAATAATATGCAGCATAGGAAGAGGTTTTGGAAAGTTGCTCATGAAACTGTTCAAAAGTACAAGAATGTGAACAAGTATAATCAAAGCAAAATAAGTAGGCAAAGAATGAATTAAAAGTCTAAATAGCCTATTGAATGAATTACTCAAACAGAAGAAAATATCTGCAGGATACGTTCATGTATTTTGGCTAGAGGTGGTCATTTCCAGCATTTATTATGAATCGTATTACATTTTACATCTTTACTGTTTTCCACTCAATTTATTAAAAAAATTATAAATTATGGTGTTTATTCTATTGACCTCCTGAATTTTGTCGCATGTATTTAGAAACACCCTGTATTTGTTATGTGGTAGAGTATATATAGCAGGTTTTATTAGCAAAAAACTTATCAAAACTCTTAATTGCAATGAATGTGTCCGTTCTTTAATAACTTCTAGTTCTACTTGCTACTGAATAGAAAAAAATAGAGGGGGTCTTAGCAAGCCTACAAAGGATATAGTTAAAATTTGTGTGGTTGCAGAAAGCGTAATTAAGTCCGAAAAAAACTTTTCTGTGCCGAATATAATGTTGAGACTGGTCTCTCTTGCAATGAGAAATTTGAACATCAGTGAATTGTTTTTATGTTTATCTCAGCATTGTCTAGATCAAGATCCACTTCATGGTCATATAATTCAATTGGTAAGATTAATAATGAAAAATTATTTTACAATTCGGCTTCACCACATAAATTCAATAAAAAAACAAATTCCTGATAGAATTACACAAAAGCTTACTCAAGCTATTCATTTTAAAAACCAATAGCCTCATAAGGAGAACTGTTGCTTTCTACACAAATCTGCTAAAAATATTTTGTAGGTATTTTGAGAAATAATTTTTTGTAATATAATATATATCTTCCAAAATCGGTATTTTTATTGAAATTTAATATTATATAATAATTTTATCCTCTTTAACCATCCCTATTACTCCCTTTTATCCAATTACAATTGCTTAAATAAATTTTAAAATCAAAATTACTATAAATCCGCTATACACCACCTTGAAATTTGCGGGCCTTTTGCCCTGACTAGCTCCATCTCTCTCTCGGACCTCCTTTTCTTATGTTGGCCGCAAACACGTTTAATTGTTTAAATGGGAAGGGGCCATTCCATCCGTATTCATAGTTCATTGATTTATTACCGCTAAACCACCTCCCCGTGTGTCACAAAACTCTACAACTGCAAACATATCTATAAAATATTTATAATAATAATTTTTGTTCTAAAAGTACGACATATTCAAATGATGATTGTTTTTATTAGGGATAATCGAATAATACCACATGCTGTTATAACAAAAAATCTTACCTTTAACAAACCACCGGGCAACACTGGTATAATAAATAAATGTAATAAGTAAAAAATGATATACCACTTCAAAAAATACACTAACCACATGGATACTGTGAAACTAACAAAATACACTATTACTTTTATAAATGGAAGGAAATCTTAATCCCATCAAAGATACTAGTTACCTTCTCAAACTCACAGGCAAATGGAAAATGGCGTTGGACTTGGAGGTGATCTGTGGACTTGGATGGAAGCCAATGACAACCTTGAGCACGTGACGTCCTGTGAACGCGGCGTTTTTGAAAGTACCAATCCAATGTTTTCATACAAAATGTCCTTAATGGTCAATTTTTCTATCCCACTAGACTTTTACATGTGACTTACAGAGATATGAATAGTAATTTGCCTTATTACCTCTTCGGTCTCTAAGTAAGACATAAATTATAATAAAAAAATTCTATAAAATGTAAAAGTTAGGTCATATAGAATTAACGGTACGGAAAAAATATTCATAAGTTTGGGTATACCTACAAAGCACCTATACTAATATCTTCCCGTCGAAAATTTTGGAAACCAATCACAAAAAATGTTTGGTCCTACTTATCACCCATCCATGACGTACTTTGGACAACATTCACAAGACATCATTAATTACGTATCATATGTGACGTCATATGGACGTCAGTTTCAGGACAACTGACGTCAATGACGTATATTGTACCTGTTAAAATGGTACATTTATGTACAGTTACTCCATCTACCGTCGAATGCTCTTTATGTTAGGGCGGTAGTGATAGGTACCTAGATTAGTTATTGAGAAATGACAGATATAGTTTCGAGAGGTTCGTCTCCTTGAGACAAGTCGATAAAATGGATAATCTCCAAGTTTTTGTAATGGAATGTTTTTCCAAAGTTTCAGTTGTATTAATAAATAGTTTATTTGAGTATAAAAACCAAGTTTTATTAATATGGTAGCAGAGCGTGGTTTCGCTGGTTATTCTGGTTGATGGTTAGTGTGGTTATTATTATTAATATAAGAAGGACTAACTTAAAAGGTTGAAACATTTGTAACAAAGAAAAGCAATTAAAAAAAAATGGCGAAAATGGCGGATATATCTATACCGGTATTTGATGGTGAAGATTATGGAAATTGGAAACAAAGAATAGTAATGTATTTAAAGATGAAAAAATGTTATACAGTAATTACGAGAGCAAAAATTTCGTCGGACGATGGCAAATGGGATGAAGAAGATCTAAAAGCGATAAATTACATATATGGTGCAATTACAAACAAACAATTGGAATTTGTTAGTGATAAAACAAGTGCTTTTGAAATTATTAAAAAATTTGATGAACTCTATTCAAAAGAATCTACAGCACTTCAAATTGTATGTAGAAATAAACTAGAAAAATTGAAATTAAATAATTTTACTGATACCGGAACATTCTTTAATGTTTTTGAAAAAACTATAAACGAATTAAAAAGTGCAGGAGCTAAAATAACCGAGAAAGAAAAAATGAACTACATGCTAAGAACTTTACCAGATTCATTAAGTCACATTGGAGATTTGGTCGATGTATTAAAGGAAGAAGAACAGACAGTTGAGTATATAAAAAATAAAATTCAGCTAATTGATATTAAAAAAGATAATGAGCATGGAAACACTAAATCAAATGCATTTTACACTGAGAGAACAACTTCAACAAATGGTATGGAGTATTTATGCTATATATGTGGGAAACCAGGGCATTTTAAGAAAGATTGTCGACAAAATAGAACATACGGATCAAGACGAGGTGGATATATTCAATCCAGCAGTAATAGAGGCCAATATAACGAGCAACGTGGTGGTTATGGAAGTTACAATAATAGATCACGAGGTAGAATGGCACATCGAGGACAAAATAATACAAGAGGTAATAGAAGTTATCAGAGTGAACCCAGTATGAACAGCTTTTTAACAGAAATAAATTCAAATATGGTTGAAAATGTAGAAGAAAGAGATCGTAATGAAGAAACAGGTAATAATGGTAAGATAAAAATTGATTGGTTGTTAGATAGTGGTTGTACAGACCATGTAATAAATAACGATGAGTATTATTCTGAATGTATAATGTTAGATCAACCCATAAATGTTAAAGTAGGTGATGGCAAAATCTTAAAAGCCACAAAAGTTGGCAATGTGATTAGTAAATTTTCTGTTAATAATAAAATAATTCCAATAAATATACAAAATGTTTATTATGTAAAAGATATGGATAGGAATTTAATTAGTTATGCTAGGATAACAGATAAACATAAAATAATTTCTGAAGGTAATGATTCAAAAATTTTTAATAAAGAAAGAGAGTTGATAGCAATTTCACATGAAAGATTTAGGTGAAGTAAGAAATTATCTTGGAATTAACATTAAATATGATTGTAAGAGAAATACCATGACTTTAGATCAAGAACAATACATTAAATCGTTAGCTACTAAGTACAATATTGAAAATTCTACATTATATAATACTCCATTAGCAGTAAATTTAAAATTAGAGCCAGCCTATGAAGTATGTACTGATATTAGATATAGAAATTTGATAGGAGCACTTTTATATATAAGTTCAGGAACTAGACCGGATATAAGTTATAGTGTAAATTATTTAAGTAGGTTCCAAAATTGTTATAACAGTACTCATTTTAAATATGCTTTAAGAGTTCTGAAATATCTGTATTTAACGAAAGATTTGAAACTAAATTATTGTAAAAATGAAAATAGAAAAATATTAGATTGTTTGGTTGACTCGGATTGGGCAGGTGATCATTTGGATCGTAAATCAACAACGGGATATGTAATTAGATTTTATGGTAACGTAATATTTTGGAAATCTAAAAAGCAAGGAAGTGTAACTAAGGCGTCAACTTACGCAGAATATGTTGCTTTATCAGAAGCTGTAAGTGAATTACAAATTGTAAAAGATATTGTTAAAATTTTTGATATTGGAAATTATTATCCAATTGTTATATACGAAGATAATCTAGGTACATTAAATATTGCAAAGTATGGGAATTTTACTAAAAACTCAAAATATATTGAGGTACATTATCATTTTGTAAATGAATATTATATGCAGGGTATTATAGATATTGTTACGGTGGGTTCTGATGAAAATATTGCAGACATATTTACAAAGTCACTATGTAAGGATAAATTTGTTTATTTTAGGAAAAGTTTAAATGTAATGTAAGTATTTAATGTTATATAGCATAAATGTGAGGAGGGGTGTTAAAATGGTACATTTATGTACAGTTACTCCATCTACCGTCGAATGCTCTTTATGTTAGGGCGGTAGTGTTAGGTACCTAGATTAGTTATTGAGAAATGACAGATATAGTTTCGAGAGGTTCGTCTCCTTGAGACAAGTCGATAAAAGGGATAATCTCCAAGTTTTTGTAATGGAATGTTTTTCCAAAGTTTCAGTTGTATTAATAAATAGTTTATTTGAGTATAAAAACCAAGTTTTATTAATAGTACCGAAAATGACGTCGTTTTGACGTCACTCTGCTACCTGGGCTGTCATCTGCTAGGCCAATTGTGTGCATATGCTTCCTTAGCCTCTACAATGCCCTGTCAGCATTTCCACCATCATCCTCGTCGTTTCTCGACTTTGACATAGTAGGTCGCGTGACATTCTGACCGAAGGGCTTTTAAGGTATAGCTTAGCCTGCCTTTGCCCCGGGAGTTTCATGCCACCAGCGCAACGCCTGGTTGTTTATCCATTGGTGGATGCTCTCCTTGGTGAGGCATTTAGCAATTCCGCAGGAAGGTTCTGGCCCTATCATGACCTCAGTCGCTCCCTGCTTGGCTAATTCATCGGCCTTTTCATTGCCTTTTATTCCTTGATGGCCTGGCACCCAGGCTAGGGTCACTCTATTATGACTACCTAGTCTGTTGAGGGCCTTGCGACACTCCCACACCAGATTTGACGTTGTCCGATATGATCTTATATCGCTTTTAGTGCTGCTTGGCTATCGGAGTAGATGACGATTCTTTGGCTACCTACCTCCCGTCTCATCAACTCTTCTGCACAGCATTGCACCGCCATTACCTCTGCCTGAAAGACAGTGGCATGTTTCCCAAGGCTTAGAGAGATCGTGATCTTCTCTTGTACCCCATATATTCCAGCTCCTACTCCAGAGTCTGTTTTAGAGCCATCATGGTACCAGTTGAGATTCGCTATTATAGGAGGCCCTGTATCCCAGTCCTTTCTCTCTGGAATGAACACTGTGTATTCATTTTTAAAACTATATTGTGGGGCAATCTGATCCATTGGCATTCCCAGTATTGGATCTACCTTTATTTCTTCATATAGCTTTTTGTAGACCTTACCTTGTCCTTGACTTATTGGAGGAGGCCCCTGTAATAATCTGTGGCCCCTGTGATACTTAGGCAAGCTTGCCTTTGGATACCACTTAACTGCCTTTGCGCCCCAATCTGCAGTGTCCTGGGCCACCAGACTACTGATCCATAGGTTATCATTGGCCTCACGACCTGTGTATATAACCATTTGGACATGTTGGGCTTCAATCCCCAATTCTTCCCACACATCTGCCTACACCTTCCGAGAGCGATTCTGGCCTTGTGCATGGTTTTTTCGATGTGAGAATTCCATGTAAGCTTCTGATCAAAGATTACCCCTAGGTACTTAACTTCTTTAGCAAATGGAATTTCCACTCCGTTAATTTGTGGCTTTTGTAGACCTTGCAAATTTTTTTTTTTTTGTAAACGGTACCAGTGTAGTTTTGTGAGGGTTCACTGCCAGTTCCTCCTCCCTACACCAGCCACTTACTATATTAAGCGCCATTTGGGTGCGCTCCGATATCGTGTTTGGAAACCGTCCTCTTACGACGACATCAAGATCGTCCGCATACCCTAGGCACTGAATACCTTCATCAGACAGCCGTACTAGAAGAGTATCTACAAGAATCGCCCACAAAAGGGGCGATAACACGCCTCCCTGAGGGCAACCCCTCCCCACCCCCGCCGTGATGGTTGCCTCTCCCAGGGTGGATGTGATTATCCTATTCCCTAGATTGACTGCAAGCCACCTGCAGATGATGGGTTCGAACCCTCTTCTTTCCATACACCTGGTTATAGATATTGGAGACGCATTATTGAATGCTCCCTCTATATCTAGAAAAGTAGCTACTGCTATTTCCTTGTCGACGATCGACTTGGAAAGTAGCCTGTTTAAGTCATCCAGAGCCAGGTCTGTTGACTTGCCTTGTTGGTAGGCATACAGACGCTCGCTTAGAGGGCGAGTTATCAGAGCGTTGTCCTTTATGTACCTATCTACTAGCTTTTCCAAAGTCTTAAGCAGAAAGGACGTTAGGCTAATTGGTCTATATGATTGGGGCGTTTGGTCTGATATTCTAGATGTGTTCTAGATGACCTTCACCTTCCTCCATATTACCGGAGTATATTTCCAAGCTAGGCTAGCCTTGAAGATCTTACTGAGTTGCGGCACTAATGCCTCTTTACCCTTCTGCAATAGGGCTGGATAGATTCCATCCTCTACCGGTGATTCAAATGGTTGGAATTCATCTATCGCCCATCTTATTTTATCTGGTCTTGTAATAGCAGTGGCAATTTGCCAGTCTTCCCGACTGGGTCTACCTACCTCTTGGAGATTTCTGGCTACCTCCTGCCGACCTAGATACATGATAGCTCCTGGGAAGTGTGCTCTTGTCAGCAACTCCAAGCTTTCCTGAGCCGTTTCTGCATAGTTCCCGTCCGTTTTCTTCAGGAGACTCACCTATTCATTGGAGCCTTCTTTGGTCAGAACTTTGTAGATTCGGGCGCATTCTGTGGTCTCTGTAATTTCCTCACAGAACCTTCTCCTTGAGTCCCTTTTGGCCTTCCGGATCTCCTTATTATAGTGAGTAAGCTTACTCCTGTATAGGTCCCAGTTTTGGTTGAGCTTGGCTTTATTGAATAGCCTTCTTACCTCGGTTCCTAATCCCTCTAGGTAATTATTCCACCAAACTGTGTTCCCTTTGCGTTGCCTTGTTCGTTCTGGACAGTTCACTCGGTAGGCATTCAACATTGCCTCGTTAACCTGGTCAACTGCCACTTCTAGGCTTTCTTTCCCTTTAATAGTGACTGTCCCTTCCTTATGTGACTCTCTGAGGGATTCATCATATCCTTCCCAGTTAGTCTCTCTTAGGGCTGCTGACTTCAGCTCAAATCTGATATGCTACTTGTACCTAGGTGTAATCTTTGTACTATTAGACACAACATACATTCCTTGCAATTGTCTATCCCCTAATGCCCAGAATGCATTAAAGATCTCCAACCTCTTGGAATCATCGATTCGATCACTACATTTTAATCTACATTTTTGGCCACAAGGTGGTTTCAAATTACGTGCAGGGACCAATTTCTTCGAATGTACAGCTACGTAGCTTTGACTCAAGTTTCGTTTAAATTTTTGAGTGTTTTGCATCCACTTGGTTGGATCTGCTTTACGTTTCCTTGGTTTTGTTGGAATGGCATAACCTGTCGCAGTAGGACTGTTTAAATCAATCGAAGTATTAGTTGCTGTGCTCCATGAACGTTGACGACGGTGTGTTTCTTGATTGTAAGTGGGATCGTCGTCACGTCCTTTTTGGGCTAATTAGAACCCAAAAAGCACGAAATGTTTCGCCTAATGTTACTAATTTCCAGTCGTCACTTAAGAGTCTGGTAATTAGTAATTTTATGGCGAAACGCTCAATGTTTCCCAACTGTGAGGAGGACATTTCAACTGGGGCATTGCATATGTTTCATGAGAGTTTAAGTGTCACGGAGCCAGCCCCCAGACCTGATGTTTTTGAAGAAACACCAAAAATTTCAGTGCCAAAATTGAATATTGGCAACAGAACCAGGATATCAAGATGTACATTAGTGGGTATTTTATAAAGAAACTAAAAAAACAGTGAAGTGCACTGCATGTATGAACATTTTCTGCGAAAATAATACTGCTGATAATGATTTTATTGACGCTCGTCAGTATGAACATAGTCTGTTACAAAGAGGTAATCGTTGTTTCAATTTTATATGTCCTATTTATATTATTGGATACCAAGAATATGCCATCTAGAACACTTATCGACTCACTTATTTAATTTGTTGTCGAAAGAAATAAATTTCAATATTTTTAATTGCTGTACTGAACATGCTAGTGGAGAAAAAGCCTGCCGGTTAATTATTAGATGCACCATATTTTTTTGGTGCTAAAAGGTAAATAAAATAGCGGCAGGCAAAGACTCCAAATTCATCAAATATATGCATATCCATAAAAATGTGACTTGCATAGACCCTATAAAGGTACAAGCGCATAATAGTTACCTGAATAGGGTCAAAAGAAAAAAAGAAAATTGGATCTATGGATAAAATAGCGGCAGGCAAAGTCTGCAAATTTATACAATATATCCCAGCAAACACACTGACGTCACAATGACGTCATTTTTAGGTCAGGACTGGTCGCAGACAAAATATATCCAATTAATGACGTCGCAAAGACGTCATTAAAATGACGACAGGTAAAAACGTCTCTTTGACGTCACTTTCACGTCATTTTTAGGTCATTGTAGATTGCAGACAGTATAGGTCCAATTAATAACGTCGCAAAGACGTCATTAGAATGACGACATCTGCGACGACAGGTAAAAACGTTTCTTTGACGTCACTTTCACGTCATTTTTAGGTCATCATTTGTTGCAGACTGTATATGTCCAATTAATAACGTCGCAAAGACGTCATCAAAATGACGACATCTGTGACGACAGGTGAAAACGTCTTTTTGACGTCATTTTCACGCCATTTTCTATGATGACCCAAATATGAATATACATTATTATTATAAACACAAATAATAATAAAAATAAATAAAAAATTCAATTGAATTTTTATTCTATTTAAAGATTGAATTGGGCTTAATTGTTTTTGAAAAAAGTATATACTTATATAATAAAAACGTGATCAGGAGTAATCTTAAACAAAATAAAAACATTATTTTCTGACAGAGCTCTCACTCAATGTTATAATATATAATATATTTGAATCTTTTAAACATTACTTGTTTGCCGCTATATTTGAACTGCAATGTCATTGGTATAGCTGTGAAGTGATGATAGATTTGTTAATGCATTATTGGTTGATAATTATTACTACGTTGCCGCCTCGATTCTATTGTTTCTATGTATTAGGATATATGCTTCCTTATTAATGCCTCTATTGGAAGTTATATTCTTATATACTGACAGTTTTCAATTTTTCTATCGATAAATTAATAATAATATGTCATTTGATATCTATATGACAACAATAACAAGATAGATATCAAAAACTTCAGATCATCAAGAACTTTATGAGTGCAAAATATTGCTACTGCTGGCAACGCTGATCTAAATTTGTCAGTCTGCTTCGTCTGCGACTGCGTCACACCTCACACCAATGGACCAATGTGTTGTAGGGATGGCGATTCTTTCCAAAAAAGATCGATTTTTAAATCGATTCGAATCGTAACCTGATGAATCGATTCATAAAAAAATCGAGGTCTAAAAGATCGATTTCTAAAAAATCGATTTTTTTCAAGTTTGTATTTACAATGTAAATATAAATCCATTTTATGAAAAACAAGAAAGATACCATAATAAACAATCTCTGGGATCTCTAATCAGTGAAATCAGGGATTTTTTTAGTTCAGGGAATTCGATAATAACAATTATTTTTATTACAATATCAAAGTATCAGATCAGATATAAAAGAAGACATTTATTTTCTAAATGTATTTGTTACACTAAAAAGTTAAGAAAATAGATAATATAGCTTATAGTTCCCAAAACCAAACCAGAAAAAATCGTATGTCGATTTTCAAGGGTGAACTATCGATTCACTGCATCGATTCAGTACAACATATCGATTTAAAAATCGATTTATTTGGTCCGAGGAATCGATTCTTCGATTAATCGATTTCAAATCGCCATCCCTAATGTGTTGTCTTGTCTCTAGCCATAGTAGCCATTGCTGTGATTGAAGCCAAATAAAAATTAAAAGTTCAAAATAATAATTAATAAAGTGAAAAATATCCAGTTTCCTTTTTTATGCTTCGTTTACCGTTTAAAATACTCACCATGTTTGTTGGTGTGCAGTTCAGTAGTGATAAATCCATTGCTGTGGTAAATAAAGAATGGCTAACACCCAAAGAACTATGAATACGTATTTATAGTTCATTGCTAACACCGCGAAAACAAGAAGTTTGGTGGCCGCCATTTAAATTTCAATCTGATTTTGACAAAGCGGCTAAAGCCGGCGAAAAGCCTACAGAAGACTGGAGTACACATGAAGTATCCCAATGCTATTTTGAATGTGGTAAATATGACTTGATAATATGTTTTTTCATTAAAGAATTTTGTTTTTAAATGAATATCATTATATTATAGTACTATAAATAGAAATATTTTTTAGATGATTACAGTAAAGCTAAAAATAAAATTACTACACTCCAATACACTTCCGATATACAGTCATCGGAGGAAGAACCAATATCCCAAGAATCACAACTGAAAAAGCCCATCAGGAAGACAGTGAAGCCATTGCGGTTTGAGTCCGATGAAGAAGAGGAGTGTCTGAATAAATCTAACTCTTTGATCAAACGACCAAAATTAGATGGTGTGAAAGGTTAGTTGGTACATTTTTAAATGAATACGATCTCTTTTCAATATGTTTTTAGAGAAAATTTCACAATCCATCTTGTCTGCTACTAGTTCTCCAAGGGTGTTATCTCCTGCTCCATCAGCAAGTAGTAATGGATTGTCCCCATCTACTTCTACAGGCTTAAGAGGATTTAACAGTTTCAATGAAAGTGGTTTTGGGTTCATCTGTTAGAAGTAATGGTGATGAGAGAGTGCACAAAGGTAAAGAAAAAAATCTTTCCATGTTTTATATACTTAAAAGTGTTTATTTTAGAATTCCATGAAAGTTTACTCAGGGTTATGCTTCAAATTAAGGAGCAGAATGGAACCATGTTAAGTTTGTTGGAAAGATTAACTAAAGAAAAAACTATACCATCACTGAAGCATTACTTGCCAGAAAATCTGCCTATTACTTTCCCTATAAAGGCTGTTAGGGATGTTGATGAAATAGAGACATTTTTAAATGACAGAGAAAGTTTTAATGCTTTGGTAAGTTTTTGGACAATATTGTTTTTTTAACACTTAATATATGCAGATTATAATTTTTAGGTGCTTTATTTCTACACAATTGGAGGACGTGATTTAACCCACAAACCTAATAGTATCCTGAAATTTATATTGAGCGACGATATTGCTAAGGAATATAGTTTTTATGGAAAGCGAAATAACAAAAGGCCTTTCTCAAATCTTAATTTAATGAAGGCAGTTGTGCGTAAGTGTCATTTAAAGATCTGTTGTTGTGTTCTTACTTGATGATCCAAATTTTGTTTTAAATCAACTAGAAACCACAGTAACTTTGCCTATAGTGTTAATGCTTTTAAAAATAGATTGGATATGAGTTGCTACAATCGCCTAACCAAATAATTCATTTTAGGTGATAAGCTCTCTGTGATGAATCATAAATCTTTTGAGTTTTAAACTTAATTTAAATATTAATTTTTAAAATATGAATATTGAATTCTCGTCGGTTTTTAAGCAAGTGATACTTGAAAATTGCAAATTTTCTACTTTGATGCCCAGTAACTAAAAAACGTTTTAGGTAGTGAAAAAACTGCTTATATGTTAGTATTACATTTTTTTTTTCAGAAGGAGCCAAAACGAATAGCCCCGATTGTACGGAAAAAGAAGTAGAAAACATTATAAAGGTTTGGCTAAAACATGCCCCACAAAGAATAGTACGATCAAATAAGCATGTCTGTTAATAAGAGGAAAAGAAAAATTGTAGTTGGCCAAAGGCAAATGTACAGGATGGTAACATTTTGACTGAAGTTAATGAAAACATTGATTCGATAAGTATACTACAACATTCTGAGTATAACAATTTGCTGCAAGATCCTGATAATGAAAATAGTCTACAAAATTCTGAAACTTTTGAGGTTCCTTTGAATTGTAACAGTCCTTTAGGTTTTTATGACATAGAGGCTAACTTTATTCCAAGTACTAGTAATGAGTATCCTGCTGATCTGTATAAATCGGACATCTCTGATGTACCTTTTGACCACGAATCTTCAAAAAAGAAAGCTGCAAATTCAGATTTCTCTAGTGATTTTATGTCATGGGTTGGTCAATGGACCACAAAGTATAATGTATCCAAGGTTGCAGTTACTGATATGTTACTAAAACACCAGTCTCTTTACTACAAGAATTTACTGTTCACCTGCAAATAGTTTCACCATTATATGGAGAGGTGATCTCTGACAATCCTTCATTTCCATTTAAATGTACTGTAACAGTAGGCTCAGTTACAGCACAAGGATATGCCGTTACTAAAAAAGAAGCTAAACAAAAGTCTGCTCATGAAGCTCTATCAAAATTAGGATTTGGAACTCTAAATGGAATAGTCAATATTAGCAACAGAAAAACAGGAGTTACAGGAGTAAATTACATTGGGTTACTAAATGAACATGCTTCAAAGCATCATTTTTCATTACCTGTGTACAATGACTGTATGCCTCAAAATTTACAATTTGTTATTGAATGCCAATTTTTGAACTTAAAGACTGTAGGGAGAGGACCAAACAGAAAACAAGCTAAAAAAGGCATTGATGTCTTGTACTCTACAAAAAAATAAAAAGTATTTACAGTCCACTGACAATATTACTGCATCTATCTAAATATTTAAATAAATTAAACTTGGTAGTTTGAACATTTGGTCCTTCGAGCCGGATTTGTGCAAGTGCAGATGCAGTTTTTCTTCAAAGGCTACAAGATATCTGTAAGTCCGTTTTGTTATCCTTTTCCATTATTTCACCACCCCGAAACATTCTATGAGACAGGGGAGTAGGTTTTCAGTTGATTTTATTTACAAATTACAATTTTCCCTTTGAGGTTAAATAATTTCTTTATTACAATTGATCACCGAACGGTTTTTCATATTTACGGCTTACTATAATAATAAACACGTTTTTACAATAATTACAATATTATCTCCGTTTTGTTTAGAAGCAAAACACTGTTTATTTTAGTTTTCATTCGTTCTAACGGGATTTGCAGTGAAAAAATCGTTGATTTATGTAGTATTGTCGGCTTGATAATTAAATATATTTTGGAATATACTTATTTTATTTAATTGACAAAAGTTAGTGTCATTTTGTGTATTCTGAAGTTCTTTAACCGCCTCTATTAATATTATAACAATAAATTTATTACATCCAATAC
Source organism: Lochmaea crataegi (assembly GCA_947563755.1). Classification (NCBI taxonomy): domain Eukaryota; kingdom Metazoa; phylum Arthropoda; class Insecta; order Coleoptera; family Chrysomelidae; genus Lochmaea; species Lochmaea crataegi. The sequence continues at coordinate 28,247,338 of OX387426.1, forward strand.
TCTTGGAAGTAGTTGAGAAGTAGCTTTTATTCCTCTTCAATTCTTTAAATTTCAATACGTTTACAACTTTGACAATGCCGAAACACAATAAATTAAATCAATTATCAAAGAAAAGAATATTAATAAGCAATACGCTGGCAAGATTTGAAACTTTTTTAACAGAACTGGAAAGTGATCCGGAAAAAATTATCACTTTAACGGATCGCTTGAACAGATTTGAATGTGTTTTAGATGAATATTCGGCAATTCAATTAGAAATTGAAGAAATGTCGGATGACGATCCAGGTAGTATAACAGAAAATTTTAATGACCGAATGCAATTCGAAAATCGGTACTATGATTTATTAGCTAAAGCTAAATCAAAAATTAAAGCCGTAGAACCCGAGGATGATAGGCTATCCAGCGCGAACTCTCATGGTAGTAATCGTTCAATGAATTTCAATCCTTCAAAAAATGTAAGACTCCCTAAAATTTCCTTGCCTACATTCGCCAGTGACGCAAATTGCTGGGCATCATTTTATGATAGATTTAAATCGCTTATTCATGATGACCAAAATCTTTCGATTTCCGAAAAATTCTTTTATTTGCAATCGGCGTTATCAGGTGAAGCCGCGAAATTAATCGAGGATCTGGAGAGTACAGATAGAAATTATGAAATAGCGTGGAATTTGCTTAAAGAAAGATATGAGGATTCGAAATCTTTAGTAAAAAATCACTTGCAACTTATTGTAGATTTACCTATTTTAGTAAAGGAATCATTTACGGGGCTACGCAACTTTTTAGATACTATACAAAAAAATTTAAGAGCCCTGAATCATCTCGGTGAACCGGTGGATAAATGGGACACTTTATTATTATTCTTGTTAGTCGATAAATTAGACAAAACCACTAAGAGAGAGTGGGAAACCAAAACAAATGCTGTTAAGTCACCCTCTATGGATAAATTTACAGAATTCTTGAAAGAACGATGTAGTATCTTAAAGGGTATTTCTGAAAAACACAGTATACCATATAAAATTGTTCCTAAAATTAATAATAAAACTCAGAGTCTATCGTCCACGGATAGCATAAGAAAGCTTTGCATATTTTGTAATAGCTCTGATCACTGGATCTATCATTGTGAAAGATTCTTAGAACTAGACATTCAAGAGAGAATTAGTAGTATTAAAAAGGCTAAGGCTTGATTGCGCAAGGAGCATATGCCGCCATCTTGCAGATATTTTGCTTGCAGGACTTGTAATAAAAAACACAATGTCCTATTGCATATTAATACTCCAAATAAAGATAATAAAGAAAATAACAAAACTCAAAGCAACATTTCGAAAAATACCACAATTGCTACCACACAAATTGACCAATCAAGCTCATTGAGCATGAACTCCATAACCACAGTTCCAAACTCTTTCGTATTTTTGTCCACTGCTGTAATTTACATTTGTGACTATAAAAATAATCCTGTACGTTGTAGAGCCTTGCTCGATAGTGGTAGTCAGTCTTGTTTTGTAACTAGGGAACTTGCTAATAGATTAAAAATACCATTCCTAAAGATAGATGTAACGGTTAAAGGTACAAAGGCGGTAGATGCTGGAAATGTTATTAAAGCTATATATGCTACTATAAAACGCACTAACTCTTCATTTACCGCTAAGCTGCCGTTTCTTGTATTGAAAGACATAACGGAAAATATCCCTCAATATACTTTCTCTAATGTTTCAATTAATATTCCCAAAAAATATAACTTAGCAGATCCAAATTTTAGGAAATCCTCAAAAGTAGATGTTCTCTTAGGCTGTAGTATTTTCTATGAATTGTTACTAAATAATAAAATTAGATTAGGGGAAGGTTTGCCAATGCTCCAAGAATCCCAGTTGGGTTGGATAGTCTCAGGAACTTAGGATGTGGAAAATAAGGCATCTGTATGTCTAACTTCTACTTTGAGATCCGATATCCAAGACCAACTTGAAAATTTTTGGAAAATAGAAGAAGTTCCTTTAGAGGATAAACCCAGGTACTCTAAGGAAGAAATGGAGTGTGAACAGCATTTTGTTCAATCTCATTATAGAGAACTTGATGGAAGATTTGGAGTAAAACTCCCCTTTAGAGAAAATTCAGCTTCACTAGGCGAAAGCAAAGAAATAGCAGTCCGAAGTTTTTATAATTTAGAAAAAAAGTTAAATCTAAATGAAAATCTGAAATCGGAATATTTTAAGTTCATAAATGAATACAAGGCATTAGGTCATATGACTCAAATAATGAATCAAACCAATGAAAGTAAGAATTGTTACTTACCACATCACTGCGTCCTGAAATCAGACTCTTTGACCACTAAAGTTAGAGTTGTATTTGACGGTTCCTGTAATACCAGGTAAATCGTTAAACGATGTTCTCATGGTAAGACCCAAAATTCAAGAAGATATTTTTAATATTCTTTTACGATTTCGAAAAAATATTGTAGCATTTACAGCCGACATTGAAAAGATGTATCGACAAATAAATGTCCACCCAGATGATTGTAAAAAATATCAACGAATACTTTGGCGCGAAGCTGCGTCTGAACCTGTCTGCGAGTTTGAATTAAAAACAGTTACTTATGGTCTAGGCCCTAGTTCTTTCCTAGCAACTCGTTGATTAAAACAGTTGGCAATTGAAAATGAAAAAATACATCCAGAAGCAAGTAATGTTATTCAGAGAGACTTCTATATGGACGATCTGATTTCAGGAACCGACAGCATAGAGCAAGCTGTGTTTCTAATAACACAAGTTATAAAGATTCTAATATCCCAAATATTTGATATTTTAGGCCTAATTAGTCCTGTCATTATAACGGCAAAAATTCTATTACAGAAATTATGGTCTCTGCATATAGGCTGGGATGACAAGCTACCTGATGATTATGCTAAATATTTTTTTGAATTTTACGATAACATAGTATATGTTAATGAAATTAAAATTTCTAGGCTTATTTTATTACCTCAGTCTAATTATTTTGAATTACATTGCTTTAGCGATGCGTCTACTTTGGCTTACGGTGCCTGCATATATATACTATCAAAAAATAGTGTCGGAAATTCTCTTGTTAAATTAATTTGCGCTAAGTCCAGGGTAGCCCCTCTGAAATTAGTCACCTTACCTAGGTTAGAGTTATGTGCGGCTTTATTATCCGCACAACTATGCAACAAGGTTTTGAATTTATTATATATCTCATTTTCTCGTATATTCTTCTGGTGTGACTCCACTATTGTGCTAGCATGGATAAATCGTGACACCCTTAAAACGTTCGTGGCAAACCGTGTCGGTCAAATTCAAAACCTAACCCAATCCTGTAATTGGAGATACGTTCCTACAAAATTAAATCCCGCCGATTTAGTATCCCGAGGTACTGATCCTCTTAATTTAATTAATACTCCGTTGTGGTGGAATGGTCCTCCATTCTTGAGAAATGAAGAAGAATGGCCATCTTCTCCTAGTGATGCGCTCGTTGTACCAGAAACAAAGGATATCGTATCCTGTGTCTCTTTGAATGAATATACTGATTTTTCTCTGTTGGAAAGATATTCTAAATATGAGCATTTAGTAAGAGTAGTTGCGTACATGTTAAGATTCATTTACAAAATCAAAAATAGACCAAGTACAACGTCCGTTCCTAATCTTATCTCTTCTGCGGAATTAGAAAATAGTAAAAGGGCGATGATAAAGTTGGCTCAATATCGTTCATTCAAAACTGAAATACAAAATCTGAAAAATTCCATAACCCTACCTACAAGTACTAAAATTTTGGGTTTAGACCCATTTTTAGACATCGACGGCATTTTACGGGTAGGAGGTAGGCTTCGCAAGGCTAATATAAGTTATAATAAAAAACACCCTATCATATTGGGTTCTAACTGTCATTTCACGAATTTAATAATTATTCGTGAACATGAAACCAGCCTACATGCTGGAACTCAAATTGTCTTAGCCAATCTGAGGAATGAATTTTGGCCCATGAAGGGCAGACAATTAGTTAAAAAAGTGATAAGAACATGTTTTAAATGCTTTAAGGCTAAACCGAAAAATATAACTCAAAAAATGGCCGACCTACCTATTGAAAGAATTTCTGTTTCAAGAGCATTTCATACTGTGGGAATAGATTACGCCGGCCCTTATTTAATAAAAGACAGTAAATTTACAAATAAAAGGTACATAAAATCCTATATTTGTATTTTCATTTGCTTTTCTTCTAAGGCTGTTCATATTGAATTAGTGAGTGACCTGACTGCTGAGGGTTTTTTGAATGCTCTCAAAAGATTTATATCTAGAAGAGGTCCAATTTTGTAAGGACTGCAAAGGAACTTCATGAATACACAAGTTTTTGCCAAGAACAAAATTTTCAAAATTTTCTTGCTATTAAAAATATTACTTGGCATTTTATTCCTCCGGTCTCCCCGCACGTCGGTGGTTTGTGGGAACGAACTGTTCGTTATGTAAAGCATCATTTAAAAAGAATTTTGACAGAAATATATTTAACTTTCGAAGAGTTTTATACTCTCTTGTGTCAAATAGAGTGTATCCTGAATTCCCGTCCCATCTTACCCCTTACGGACAATCCTGAAGATCTAGAAGTCTTGACTCCAGGCCACCTGCTTGTGGGATCATCGTTACAAGTTTTACCTGAGCCAGACTTACCAGAAAACTTTAAAATTTGTTCTTCCCGCTATAAGCACCTACAATTAATGATTGTGCATTTTTGGAAACGTTGGTCCTCTGAATATTTAAGTAGCCTGCAGCAAAGGCATAAATGGCGGAAGCATTCCGAAAATATTAATACTGGAACTATGGTGCTATTGAAGGAAGATAATAATTTTCCGAAGAATTGGAAGCTAGGAAGAGTAACTGCTGTAATACCCATTATAATTGGTGTGCCCATGCGAAAAATTGAAAAATTCTACTTCCCAAACACGTTAGGTAAATAACTATTAAAAACTATTAAAAATTTTTGAAAATTCGTTGTATTTTTAATCCATTAGTCCAAATTGCAAACAGATTTTTTGAGAAATTTTTGATTTAAAAATTCGAAAATGTTTAAAGTTTGGGACATAGTGAGGGTACAATATATTTGTTATTTTTTAAATATACCATATAATTGTTATTAATTATGACTTTTACATCATACTTGGAAAATTATTAACAAATGGGATGCATCCAACCACACGACATCCATAAGTTAATTGTTCTAGTTCTAGAGAATTCTAAGAATTTCAATGTTCATTATAGCGTCGATTATCCAGCTTGTGTCTTGGGGAATAGCCTTATTCTACTTGTTTTTCACAAGAAACTCGATCGTGAAAACAGCTTCCATTCGAAATAATGAAGCCTGCATCTGCCATGGGCTACTGGTCTCTTATAGTTTATTCATAACTTAATATTTAATCTCTTGACAATAGAAAACACCCTAAACTCGTCCTGATACGGGTTGAAGCTACATGGCAGACATAGAAATAGAAAAAAACTAATGTTCACGATAATATTTTAATATTACTTGGATGGTTCATCCTGTATTTGTTTTGCAAGAGTCACGAAGATTTATTACTCTGCCGCATTTATGAATAAACTATAGGTATACAGATTTTGAAAGTAATTTTACGATACATCCATAAACTAATGCATAAATTCAATAAACTTTATCATTACTTTAGCGCGATGTTCTAACAAGAAAAAGGCGTTTAATACAAAACGTATATGAAGTTTTCATATTTCCTTACTAATCTAAAATAATTTTTGGACTACCACGTATAATATATCATAAAAAATCGATAATAAAAACTTGATTATTTGCGCATAATTTCAATAAAAAAATGTAAACAGACTTAGAAAAATTATCATCAATGTTAAAATATCGTGTTACCAGTAATTCCAGTGGCGATGTCAAACCAAAGGAGTCTTTAGGACTATATTATATTCTAACTACCACTTCGGTTCGAACTCATCAATTTCAAGTGGAAGTCACTATGGCAGAAACAGAAAAAAAAGACCAGCTCCAAAACCTCCAATTCCAGGATTTCTGGATCATTCAAATGCTAATTCTTTAGCTTCAAATTCTAGTCAAAGTGTAGTAAGTATAAATATTTATCTGATAGTAATTTAGGGAAACTGGAGTGGCATTCGGTAAGTCTTTTTGCTATTAGGTAGAAGTTCGGTAGTTTTCGCAACTAGGCGATTATAATCGATATCAAATAAAATAAGGAAGGAAAGAAAGACCGGAAATAGCTATTTGTGTATCAAGAGCAGAAAGTAGTACTTTGGCAGTCGAGACAGAAAGTTGCCGCGCGACGCGTCAGCGGAGCGCGGCAATATGTCGTACAAAAGGACTTTCTGCTCGAAATACACACAAGATTTTTTCTACGATCACACCAAAATAAAATTAATTTTTTATTAAAAACTTGTTACTTTCATTACAATATTGGAAGTTTATTTGACATATTAAGCCTATATTTGAAGACAAAAGATTAATTGTGTATGTTGTGTTGCCTACTTATGACAATAGACTTTATGATTTAAAGATTTATGTATTTGAAAAATCAGTAGATATCACGTCTATCCATTTTCTTGTTTTTTGAAGTACTTACTGACTTATAGTTAAATATTAATACAATTACACAGCACAGAACTATCTCAAAAAATATATATTCTATATATATTGAGAAAAGGTAAAAGCACTAACAGTGAAGTTATTTTTTGTTTAAAATTTCTAGTTAAGATGAGAAACTTTTTTTCATTTTCCTACACCTAATTGATTTAATGGGATTGGGGTAGTAACATATTAACTGTTAGAATTTGCACCACTTTTTAAAAAATAGGCAACATACACAACACAGTTTTCTAATACAAACTGAAAAAGAGTTATTTTCTTTCGTAATGTCTTCTTCCAATTAGTTTTTGTCATCAGAATGTAGAATAGGAATCATGAAATAATACGTATAATATTCAGACTACAACCAGCACAAAATACCTGGGTATAACTATTGATAATAACCTAAAATGGAATCTTCAAATTCAAAACTTAACTAAAAAACTTAGATCATTGATGTATTTATTCAAACAAATGACTTTCATACTAGACGAAAAAAATAATATGAAAACCATGTACTCCAGTTTGGTTCAATCACTCCTAAATTATGGCATAATCGGATGGGGTTAAACCTATAGAAATAGCACAGAAGAGAATAATTAAAATAATGTACAAATTAAATCGACATTGAATATTAAAATATTAGAATATTGAATATTAGAAATCTATTCCAAAAAAACTCATTTCTATATTTAGTGAAAAATAACTCCATAGATATGAACAAAACATACATTTATCCAACAAGATTTCGAGAAAATTTCAATATAGTTTTCCCTAAGTCTCAGAAATCCATTGGACAGCTTAGTTTCCTACATTTGGGACAGAAACTATACAATTTTTTGCCAATATTTTTGAAACTGGAAATTCGCCTAAGTACTTTCAAAAATAAATTAACACACTGGCTAATTACATCAATGGTCAAAATTCAATTGTAGATATGCCGGGCTAGCAGATACAAGCACACTCCCAATCCAAATTTTTATTGATTAATCATCACTGCTACGAATATCAATACCTACTAATATTATACTTTTATAAGTCAACTTATTTCATTCGTTTTATTATCAAATAAATATCTTCTAATCGCATAATTTTAAGTATATTTATATTTAGTATCTATCATTTTTTAACTATACACAATTTCCCCTTTTCCCTTCTATTAGTTTAATATATCTCAAAGGATCAAAGTTCCCATTGTGTCCAGGAACACAGTCTGGCTAAAGTGAACCTGGACATAAACGTAGTATCTAAAAAAAAACATCTATTGGTTATTTGAGATATCTGATATTTATTCACGATTTGTATTTATATATTGATGATTTTATCTTGTAAAAGTGAATTGAATAAATATTATTATTATTATTACCTATGATCATAAATCCTGTGGTCGGTAATGCACTAATGCAGAAAGGCCAAAAAGTATAAAGTGGCAGGTAATATAAAAACACAAACGATTTTGAATGGAAATAAAAAAATAGAAAAATGTTAACGACGAATGACATGTAACATGACAACAGCTAAGATGAACAATTTTAACATATTTTCTTCTTATCGTCTTAAAGGCATTAGCTGCCAGGTCTATTTCGACAACTCGATTGCAACTAGCGCTTCAGGTGGATTGGTGTGAAACCCAAATTTTTTTTATTCAATGTCATTCTATAAACTTTCACTTCTATAGGTTTGTCTGTTTTGTGACCTGCGCTGTCAGAGCGCTGTCATCAACATTATTACAAAAAAGAGCTTTCCTTCCCATTTTTCGTCAAACTTATGAATGTGATATGAGGAAATGCTTGCAATAAAATTTTGAACTATCTCTCGATCTAGCTATTTTTATTCATCTATGGAAACTTCCTCTTCATGTTGTAGGGTTTCTCAGGTACTTTTTTTTCATAGTATAACATTCAAAATAATGAACTCGAGTATTGCCTTGCCTATCAAAACAAAAACTCCATTGACTAAAGTAGATTCTACTTTCAGCGCAAAGGCAAATTCAAAATATTTGTAGGCGAGGTAATAACTTGAATACTTTACTGTATATTTACTTTCCTATGTTTTCTTGTGTTTTCGCTCTCAGTAGGCTCACAACATAGAAGTAATTTTATGAAGTTTTCGAATTATGTCTAAGTTGAGTGAAATTTGACATATTTTAGTTTTCGGTTTTCGGACTTTTTTGTAATTTTTTTTAAAGAAATCGGCATGGAATCTGATCATGATCAAGCTGGAGACTGCCCTAATCAGAGAAATGCTAAAATGTTATCCCTTTTGCCAGCCACAGTTGAAAGGAGAATAAAAGCTTTGAAAAAACTCCAGCTAGATACTACAAACATTGAAGTAAAGTATTTCAAAGAGGTGCAGGATTTAGAATGTAAATATCACAAGTTATTTTACCAGCCTCTGTACGAAAAGAGGAATACAATAGTAAATGGTGCTTACGAACCTACCGATGATGAATCTCAATGGCCATCTGATTACAAATCTGATCTTCCCAAAGCAATCAAAGAAAAGATTAAGTTGGATGATACTGAAAAAAAAACTGACGCTACCAATGAAAAGGGAGTTCCTGATTTTTGGCTGACCGTTTTAAAAAATGTTACGTTGATGTCTGAAATAATTGAATCTCATGATATCCCAATAATCAAATGTTTAACTGACATCAAGACCATTTGCGAGGAAGATCCAATGAAATTTGTTCTGGAATTCCACTTTTCTGCCAACGAATATTTCACTAACACCATATTAACTAAAGAATATGAAATGAAATGCGCTCCAGAAGAAGACGATCCATTCAGTTTCAAAGGTCCCAGAATATTCAAGTGTACAGGCTGCACAATAAACTGGAAAAAAGGCAAAAATGTCACCGTGACAACCGTCAAGAAGAAACAAAAGCACAAGAGCAGTGGTGTGATACGTACAGTCATCAAAACTGTTCAAAACAATTCCATTTTCAATTTCTTCAATCCTCCAACCGTTCCCGATGATACGAAAGAAGAAGATGTAGATATATCTTTGAGAAATTTTCTAACCACCGATTTCGAAATTGGTCTCTACTTCTGTTAAAGGATCGTTCCCCGTGCGGTACTTTTCTTTACGGGAGAAGGCTGTGAAGACGAGGACGAGTTCGAAGAAGAGGAGGAAGAGGATTACGATAATGACGATGATGATGGGGCAAAATTGTCAACAAGAAGAAAAAAATTGGCAGCCTAGGCTTTACGTTCAGTTAATCATCACTTCGCTTTTTGATATTTGATTATATTGTATTAAATTATTTGTTTCACTTTGTTATGTAAAAAATTGTTATCGTCTATACAATTTATAAAAATCTGTTGAAAAGTGACAGTTTTATAGCCCGCCTGGTCCAGTTTGTGATATTTTCAAAATTTGTTTTTGTACGAAATATATTAATAAAAAAAATCAAAATATGTGTTAGCATATAAATTTTTGAAAGCCTCCATCTGCTCTTTGATACAAAAACTGTGTGAAAATACCCAATAACTATTTATACTCATATCCAGGAGTTCATCCATTGCTGAAATGAGGTTAAAATCGAATGAAGGTTTCCAAAGAAACAAACTACAGGGTATACAATATTATATAAAACACACTAATAAAATCGACGAAAAAATTCTTGAATACTTTTCACCATCGAATAGACAATTCAAAACTGACCAGCTTTCCAAATTGTTTGCCCTGGATCGCCATATCAGTTCACGTGATCTGTATTGCCTAATTAACAGATTATTTACGAATATTTGGTTTAAATCGGTAGATTGTGTTTCATAAAGCAAAGCTTGTGAACCGATATTGAACATTTTAATCGAGCGCGATCCTTTTAACTGGTATGAAATTAAAAAAAAATACAAAAACAATTTTGTTTATTTTCGTATAAAACTCATTCTAATAATTCTAATCTAAAAATCAAGATTCTAATCGTGATTTTTGTTGTGTTAGAGACACCAGAATATTATAATATACTTTATTTAACTTTAGTAAAAGTATAATCAAACTAAAACTCATACATTTAGATACAACTGACAAGTCCCTGACAGACGTCTCCTGGCCGTGGCTATTCAACCTAGCCTAGGTGAACTTAACTTAACACAACAATTTTTAGTTCTTTAGTCATAAAGGAACTCTTTTAATTTACCACAAAATGTTAATAGTTAGGTAATTAATACCATCATAGGTAGTTACTTACTATCATTATTGAAATGTTAAAAAAGTTTTTAATGTCTCTTTTGGTTTTAGCATAAAACTTTCAAATCTTGATCACTTTCGGAACTGGAATCCATATCTGATACCACATTATGTTGTATCGTACTATTACAGCTTTGTCCAAGACACTCGCATGATCCAATACATGGTTTCTCTAACTTTATGCACGAACAGTTTCTTGATTTGCAACATAAAGAACAAAAATAAAATTTATTACATGCATATACCTTTCAAACAATTCCAAGTTAGTAAATCCGTGTGTGAAGGAAACTCCAATAATGTTGAATTTACTGTTTGGACCCCATACTTTGTGGAATCTACTCATATTAATGTTATAAATGAAACTAACTGTTTCTAATTAATTCCACTATTTAATGAAAAAATTATGAAAATTATGAAAGGATATTGATATGTCAATATCGAAATAATTATCAATATCCTTTTATAATTTTTTCATTAAATAGTGGAATTAATTAGAAACAGTTAGTTTCATTAATAACATTAATTCCAATAATGTTGTAAGCATTGTTTGTAATTCGTCGTTGTACATCTTTAACATCTCCAACCATTTTGTAAAGGGTCCAAAGTGACAGGTTTAGATTCTAAACTACGTAACCAAATGTGTGTCTGGTAGTTTACTCTCTAACAATGCAATAGTAAGCTATCTCTAGTTGGAATTAATTTACTGATATTTCTAAAATACCTCTTAGAGTATCTACGCAGTCAACGTCATCATTGTCTTTATAGAGTTTTAGAACAAATTTTTGCATTTGAATAAAGAGTTCCTACGTCTAGATCTGCATGATGGGATAAAAATATTTTCCAACATAATTTTTTGCCCAGTCCAGCAAATTGACTAGTAATATCACATCCTGTTAGAGCATGGAATGCTGGTAAATTTTTCAATAAGTTCGATTGAAGATTTATTTTTAGTACAGGAATAAACCGCTTAGCTTCTTTAACACCTGTCTTTATCCATACTTCTTTAGTTAAAAAGTTCTTAAAATGTGCTAAAAGAATTATAACATCAGTATCGCTACAATCTACAATACATCTAGTGAAGCCTTCTGATTTATCTGACATTATAATATGCAATAATGTATGTATATTGGGGTGACATTCACTGAGACCTAAAAGAACGATTGTGCCTTATATGCAATAATATTCGTGTGTCTGCCTCTTCATGAGATGAACAGAGTATTTCAGTATTGTCCAGAGAATAGTTTGCTTTGTGGTCAATAATATTTTCGAACTTGTTATAAATTTTAAAGAATGCTTTTTAACTAAAGATGTATGGATTAAGACAGATATTAAAGATACTAAGCGGTTTATTTCTGTAAATAAAAATAAAATTTTCAGTCGAATAAGCTTTCCATGCTCTAACAGGATGTGACAGCACTAGTCAATCTTCAATCAAATGTAAAAATTTGTTCTAAAACTCTATAAGCGAGAAATTTCCATTTGTGTCCGTGTGTTATCTCCATAACCAATCATTTGTAGAATGGTTATTTTGTGCATTTCTGTTAAATGAACCATTTTTCTGATATTATTACGTACAGTTAACGAAATTCTAACAAAAATAGCACTGACACTGATCACTACTGTCATGCAGGCAGACAACAAGTTGCTAAGGCTATGATTTTTATACGAAAATAAACAAAACTGTTTTTGTATTTTTTTTATTTCATAACAGTAAAAAGGAACGCAGTAATGGTTTGTGCTTACTTTCTCAATATCAAGAGCTAAATGGGAAATAAGTGTTGAGTGTAATGTAGCGAATTTGTGAAATCAAATAATTTTCATTTTTTAATGTTAATTTCTGTAATAAATCTGAAAACACTTGATATTTCCGAAACAGTTGAAGATAGGTATAGGACATTGTACATGAATGTCTAGAATTTTCTAAAGAAGAAGTTGGTATTGGCCACTGTCACATGACACACCCTATATAATTTTAATTTTTTTTAAATGCATTTAAAAAAAAATGCAAAATACAAATCGACGTGTCCAAGCGTTTTTCCCAACACGCCCTCATTTATTCCATTTGGCTGTTCCACACTGTATAATATAAATAATATGTATTAAAAGCGTAAAAAGAGGAGATATGTAAAATTGGATTTAGAAACGTTGAGAAAATTATTAATCGATAACTAATCGATACAATAGGATGAAAGCGCTCATTAAATCGGACAGTTGTAACTGTAATAAGTTGTATATAATCTCTAATATAATAATTATCTGGGATCATTCAATAAAACACACCATCATTTTACAACCTTGTGTCCGAATTATGGAGGGTAGAAGGAAGGAGCACCATCTTATATGGGAGATAAGTTGAAAAAGTGTCCAGATGTAAACAGCAAATTATAATTCGAAGATTCGCCGAAATGGCGCTCGTGTAGCTAATGGAAATGATGTGAATTTAGCATGTGAATGTGAATTTAGAATTATATTTCATATCTACGTTTGTCTATGATATAATAATTTAAAAATACGCGCTGTAATAAACCTGAAGTATTTCTTTCCTTTTTTAATTCTGTATCTTACTCTGATAATTCATGGCGCTGTTTTTAAAATCATTCCACTTTCTAGCTACTATGGCGCCACCTTAATTTGCTCCTTTTCGATGGACACTTTTTAATACATTCAGATGGTGCTCCTTCCTTCTACCCTCCATAGTCCGAATGCCCACTTCCTTTTATTTCATCCTTGCCAACATTACAATAATATATTTACTAAAAACTAACTAAACTATTATATGCAACCCATAACACATACATGATGTATTATGTTTTGCATAACTCCTTACAGTAACTACAGTATGCTTTGGATAAAGTGCTGTCACATCATGTCAGTTTCCAAGTAGATACAAAATAGAAAAATTTGCCTGTGACGGAACTATCAGAAATTCCCAAATGGATGTGCCACAAAAAGAACACGAACGTCCCCATGTAGTTATTCTACACGAAAAATTTGCAAAAAGAAATGCAGATAGATACATGCTTAACATTGCTCTGGCTTATCTCACAATCGGATATAAAGTTACGATGCTGACTTCACATTACGTGAGAGATCATTCCTTGAGACATATGAAGGTACTTAATTTTGCTTTTTTAATTATTCTTATTCTTCAAAAAGTTGTAAATAAAACCAAAACTATTTTTAATAATATGAGAGAAATAAGTCGAAAAGTACTACTATTGATTAACAGTTATCTCAGCGTTAACAAAGTTGCAGCTTCGTCTTTTTATTAATATTAATTATAAAAAAACTATTCACATGAATTAGTATCAAACAGGGTTTAGCAAAACTTGATTTTTATTTAAAAAAATTGTTATGTTAAATTTATTCGTTTTTCATTTTAATTTAGAAACCGGTCTACAAGTGATGTTGTCCCTTCTAATTACAAACCAGAATGGTTGGTTATATCTTGCAGATATACCAACCCCGTTTAACTTAGAAGTGCAATTCAATGTCTATCGGGGCATATAGCCCGAGAAGTAATTGTTGCTTCTTAGTGAACGGTCTCTGTTCTTTGTAAGGCGTTATAATAGCATTAAACTATTATTTTCGACATATTAAATTCAAAGTGTCTTTTGCATTGAAAAAAAATTTAGTTTTCAGATGAAATACGCATCGAGTATTCAGGATGGTGGATACCACGAACCCTCTTTGGAATCCCATGTTTATCCATGTTTCGAGCAATTTGGATGATCCTAAGATTATTATTTTTTCCTCCGGATCCTAAGCCTGAAATAGTAATCCTTGACGTCAGCCTTATTACACTTTATCTTCTAAAATGTTTCTCTAACTATAAAGTATTTTACGTATATAATTTTCAAGAATTAAAATACACAGACGCTTGCTACGATCACACAAAAATCAACCCATCTTTATACGAAGCAAAATGGATAAAATTAGCCGATGAAATTATTGTGGAAAGCGTAGGATTCGCTGAAATACTAATGAAATCTCATCCTTCAATTACAAAGAAACCGAAAATTTTGTATCCTTCCATAGATTTGGGTTTATGGAGAGAGCCGAGAATAAAAATACAAACAATAATACCGGACTTAATGAACGATACAATTTTATTTCTTACAGTAGGTAGGTTTAGAGAATCGTCAAATTTCAAAATTGCTTTGGATGCGTTTGATCTTCTCTTGAAATCGATAGATGATAAAACTATAACCAAACGGTTTCAGCTGGTTATCGCAGGAAATTGCAAGACATTGGACGAAAAATTTCATTACAGCGAACTATTAGCTGCCGCTGAAGAAAGATTATGTGCGGTACAAATAACTTTTTTAAAACAACTACCAATAATACACGAAAAAACATTAATATTGGAATCTGCTATATTGATTCACCCTGCTAAAAATGATGTTTACTCTGACTTTATTCTCAAAGCAATGTCTCTAGGAAAACCAATAATAGCAACAAATAAAGGTATCGCTTCTAAAATACTTGTACACAGACTCTCGGGGATAATAGTTGATCCTAAACCCAAAGTAATAGCTCTTGCTTTGAAAAAATTATTGGTGAATCCACACTTGCAAGTTTTTTTGGGCGATACAGCTAAAGAAACTTTCGATAAGTCGCATTCATTCGAAGCTTTTTGTGGGGAAATAAGTCAGATTATGAAGAGACCAATACAAGGTTCGTCAAGCTCTTTACGCAGTGGTGAAAATAGACCGATATCTGATAATTAATGTGATATAACTATTAGTCAAATTTAAATTATTGTTACAATTTATACTCAAAATGTTCCTTGTTAATGTGGTCATCTAACATTAAATAAAGTCATTTGAAAATAAGCTTGCACTTTTCACCTTTATGAGTGGCATGAAGAAGTGTGGGGATAAGAATTTTATCTCAAATTATAGGTAGTTTGCCAAAATCAAATGCAGAAGCTAAGTCACGTGTTCTTCGCCTTAGCCGACTTTTACGCTATCGACACGTGTTTGCGAATGAACAGCGAAAGAGTGGACATCCCCTAGTACCGGACACTAAAGGTATCTTCAGTTTGGAGACACTTGGTAACGTGGAAACTATGATTTTTTCAATGCTTTAATCTAGTCAGACGACGCCTCAAAAAGGATTTGGCTCTAGATGCAATTTGTATCAAGTTATTGTCGGAAGAAGAAAAATGCAACATGAAACCTGGACGTAGGACCCAGAACTATGATGACACCAAGAACATTATTTGTGACGAGTCATTCAACGAAGTTTGGGTATGTATGTATATTGGGGTGACATTCACTGAGACCTAAAAGATCTATGGTGTCCCCTTACTTCTTCTTAGTTCCTGAGGAATAAATTGTTTTTTTTTAAATTTAACAAAAATGCTCCCCCCCCCCCCACCCTTCCCCCCGTCACTATTTTCATACTGCTGGGTACATTCGACTTAGGAAGGGATACATTATCATATAAATATGTCAAATCATTTTAATAAAGAGTTGCACACAGGTTGAACGATAGAGATACTACTACTAGTCTTAGCCCATTTACCTTCTTCTGTCCGAAGTGGGGGATTATAGAGTTGTGGTTGGTTTATTTTTTTGTTGCCTTCCATAATGAGTAATCCGTGGTTTCCGTTGCCGTTAAGTTAGTCAGGTATCTTTGTATCCCAGCATTTTTGTATTCCATTCTTATTAGCTCTTGTTGTGATCTATCGAGTTTCGTTTTATCTTGAGGTTCTCGTGTATTTTGCCAGATTTTCATGTATCTACGTTTTATAGCTATTATAATAGGTAATTCCTCATTGCTGTTTTTTGCCTGTTTCTTAGGGGTAGCTTTCGGAATACTATCTTGTATAGCTATTGTAAATTTTTCAACTGCTTCATCAATATCTTCTTTTGTTTTTAAAGTCATATTCAGATCAATTTTATTATCGAATGTCATTCGGAATTCTTCCCATTTAGTATACATGTTGCCTAGGTATGAGGGCTTCGGTTTTGCTATCGCGTCAGTGCTCAGTTGGACTAAAATGGGTGAGTGGTCGGATGACAAGACATGATTTGAGTGTAATTAGGTTATTTGGAATACCTTTTGTTACGCAGAAGTCTACTAAATCTGGTTGTGTTGTTTTTTTGGATCTGTAGGCCAGTAAGTTGGTTCTCAAGTGGAGTATGCTTTTAGGTTACCATTTTGTATGGCCAAATACAGATGTCTACCTTAAGGTGTAGTTAGTCGCGACCCTCAATGGGTATGCTTCGAGTTATAGTCTCCTCCAGCAATGAAGCGATTACCTAGTGTATTGAAGAAATTTTCAAATTCTTCTTTTATGTTATGCTTTGGAGGAATACAGCACTTATTGTTAGTGGTCCATACCAGTCTTCAATTTCTATAGTAGTGGCTTGTATGTATTCTTTATTATGTTTAGCAAACTCTTTAATGGTGTTTTTGATGATTATCGCCGTTCCTCCATGGGTGGTACCGTCTGGGAGTTGAGTATTGTATATTGTGTATTTGGGTAATCTGAAATAACTTCTGTTGGTAAAATGTGTTTCTGATACTAACTAACATTCTATCTAAGTATATGTTGATTTACAATAAAATAGTTATTTGTGTATTTAGAGCGTAAAGTAACAGATTGCCGCTTGAGAAAGAACTTTTGACGATTATTGACCATTTCTCAAAATTTTGACAATTATTGACCATTTTTCAAAATTTTGACAATTTTTCAAAATTTTAACAATTATTGACCATTTTTGACAATTATTGACCATTTTTGACAATTATTGACCATTTTGACTGTTTTTCAAAATTAGTGACCATTTTTCCAAATTTATGACCATTTTTCAAAATGATGACAATTTTTAACCATTTTTGACAATAATTGTCCATTTTAACAGTTTTTAACAATAATTGACAATTTTTAACCATTTTTCAAAATTATTGACCATTTTTGATAATTATTGACAATTGTTGATAATTATGGACCATTTTTCCAAATTTTTGACCCATTTTTGACAATTATAAACTATTTTTCCAAATTTTGACAATTTAAAAAAATAATTGTTCATTTTTGACAGTTTTTGACAATTATTGGCCATTTTTCAAAAATTTTAACAATTTTTCAGAATTTTTGACAATTTTTCATAATGATTGACCATTTTTGATAGATTTTGACAATTATCGACCATTTTCCAAAATTTTAACAATTTTTGACAATTTTTGACAATTTTTGACAATTTTTGACAATTTTTGAAAATTTTTGACCATTTTTAAAATTTTTGTTAATTGACCATTTTTGACAATTTTTCAAAATTTTTGGGCATTTTTTAATTTTTTTTTCAATGTTTGACAATTATCGACCATTTTTCAAAATTTTAACAATTTTGACCATGATTCAAAATTTTTGACAATTTTCATATAATTTAATTTGATTTTTAATCTGATAAATTGTTAATGAATGACTCTCTTAGGTTTATTATTTAAAGCATGTACTTTTTAAAATATGTAATACAAAATTTCCAAAATTGACCATTTTTGACAATTATTGACCATTTTGACTGTTTTTCAAATTAGTAACCATTTTTCCAAATTTTTGATCATTTTTAACCATTTTTCAAAATGATGACAATGTTTAACCATTGTTGAAAGTTTTTGACAATAATTGTCCATTTTTAACAGTTTTTAACAATAATTGACACTTTTTAACCATTTTTGCTAGTTTCTGACAATTTTTCAAAATTTTAGACCATTTTTCAAAATTATTTACCATTTTTGATAATTATTGACAATTATGGACCATTTTTCCAAATTTTCGACCATTTTCGACAATTGTTGACCATATTTCAAAAACTTTAACAATTATCAACTATTTTTCAAAATTTTGACAATTTTTAACAATAATTGTCCATTTTTGACAATTATCGACCAATTTAGACAATAATTGTCCATTTTTGACAGTTTTTGACAATTTTTGATAGTTTTTGACAATTATCGACCATTTTTCATAATTCTAACAATGTTTGACAATTATTGACAGTTTTTGACAATTTTTGACCGTTTTTGATAGTTTTTGACAATTGTTGACCATTTTTGACCATTTTTGACCATTTTTGACCATTTTTGACAATTTTTCACCATTTTTCAAAAAAAAATTAAAATTCTTGACAATTGACCATTTTTGACAATTTTTGAAAATGTTTGACCATTTTTCAAAAAAAATTTAAAGTTTTTGACAATTATCGACTATTTTTGACAATTTTTGAGAATTATTGGCCATTTTTGACCATATTTCAAAATTTTTGACAATTTTCATATAATTTTATTTAATTTTTAATCTGATAAATTGTAAATTATTCACCAATTGAGTTAATTCGTGGGGCGTGGTTTGATTAAATAAGCGAGCGAAAAGATTCCTTTTTTTGCGCTAGAGCGTAAAGTAACAATCCTCGGCATTTGTCGACTTTACGATTTCATTTGAATATAGTAATTAGTCATTTTACGCGCGACTGTAGAAACAAAATTTTAATAACGAAAAGTCCACTTAAAACAATAGTAGAATAGTATATTCTGTAACAAGGTTAGAATGAAAATTCGATGCGAGTGGAAAGTTCCGAGCGCGAGCTGGAGGCGAGCGTGAGGAACCACGAGCATCACGAATTTTCATTCTAACCGAGTAGCAGACTATACTTTCTCCACGATCAAAGATTTTAAATATATATTTATAAGTGGAAATGAACAAAAGTTAATTTATATTACAGAACTGAATCACAATTATTATATTAGGTAAACACTCAATAATCCAAGAAACTTTCTACTTTGTATTAATTGTTATATTTGTACAGTTCTCGAAATAAAAAACTGGTGCGTTATTGGGGGTATTTTCAACAATTGTGTGGTTATGTTAGGTTACGGTTACGTGACAGCAATAATTTTGGCACTTTTGACACTACAATGACAATCAACTGCGTCAAGGCTAATGTTATTATTGCTAGAGAGATTGTAAATACATTTAAATTGCATGGGGGCAGATGTGTTGCAGAATATTTCTTCAATCTCAAGAGAGAGAATTCCAGCATTCAGTAATCAAATTTGATTTCAGAATTGTCAAATTCTGTGATGATCGTGGAGAAAAATATTTCCTGTGTTATTTAAATGGGAAATCGAATTTTTTGATGAGCTAAGCCGCTATTGGACCTAAACCTTTTAGCCCAGCGTCATAATGTTTTATTTTCTATATACTACCATATTTTTTGGTATAGCAGCAAAAAAAATAATGGCCTAAAAATGACACACCCTAGTGTATATAGATGTAAAACTCTGTCCAAACCCTCTATTAATGGAGCGTTTGTAAATTTTACTATGAAATCTTGATCTTGATACAGGCTCAATAGACAACTAGCTACCGAACTATTAGCTATTGTTGAGGTGTTAAGGCTATCTATTATCCTTTGTGCGCGTCTTCTAGAAGTTCTAATCGAAGACGGGTGTTCGTGGCTCTGCCGACCGATGTCGCTGCGAATGTGATCGAGGGGTGAAAATAGCGACGATGAAAAGACAGGACTCTATTCATTTTTTCGAATCATCAAGAGACGGACATGCGACCGTTGATTCCGTTGTCACTTTTAACGTTGTAAATGTATTTCTAATAAAGTTGGTTAAGTTTTGCCTTTAATTTACATTATTACGATTGAACAGCTATAGCTAAATGTTTAATTATAAATTTATCAGCAAACCATATCCTTCTCCATTTCAGAGGTATTTCACCTGTTGATTGAAGTACCTATGTCAATGTCAATTCTCTGCATTTTTGGTTAATGAAACTAAAATAAATATCACTGCTGTGGATCTGAACATTGGAATATTCTTAAAGATTTCGATTAGTCCTACATCTTCGATTATCCATCGAATTCACTTACAGACCACACCCCATCCAAAGTGAGTCCTTCATTACAACACTTCTTTGCTAGAAACTAATATACGTCATTTATGTTTGGCCTGTTTGTCAGAGCATTATTTTTTTTTGTAGGCCCATGTAGTTATAGTCTTATAGAAATATATAATAAATAGATATTGAATCTGAGTTTTTTTGTAAATTAGATATTGCAACATATTCAGTATCTACCTAGGTAATATTAGTAAATATTTAATTATTACTAGGAAATAATAATAGAATTTTTAAATTAAAATTTGACAATTTAGCAAAGGTATCGTAATTTGGGGCTACTTGCCCACCCCGGGGTAACTTGCACACCACGTTGGTGGACTAGAAGATGCAGACATCGAAAGAGTCTTAGACAACAGCTTGGTCGATTTGTTGAAAGAGCAACATGGACAGGGGTTGAGAAAAAACGTAAAAGGAGAAAAAAGTCGAACCTGGAAAAGATGTGTCTCGCACTGTTACAGACACTAATGTTTCTGAAAATCCTCCAAACGTTCCTGAGGAATCTCGAAGTATAGCCGAAGAACCAAGACCCTCTTCATCTAGCGTTTTGCCATGCACACAGGAACTCCATACCAGGAAGAGCAAGAGGGAAAGAAAGAGCAACTCCCAATGTGATATCTGCAAGATTAATTGGAAAGGACACCGTACAGTAACTAACGACAAGTAAATTCACTTCGTCGATTCAGAGGTTACTGAAAATTTCCTTACCCCGCCTATCGTCTGCTGAGCGAGTCTTCTGGCGAGTTTAAATCGAGAAAGTGGGAAGTACAGGGGTTGTGCGGCGATAGCGGGGAAAAAACCTGCAACTATCTCGGTCACCTTTAAATATTTCAATGAAATTTTGATTATTATTTTTGTATTTAGTGCAAAAACTGCGGTTTTATCAGTTTAACCTGTACAATTTGGCAAATACAGAAGTGAATGTCGAGAAACGTACGAGAGGCACGAAGTTAAAATGAGGAACTATTCGGATGACAAAGAGGGTGATATGCGCTTGGTGAATTAGTACGGTAAATAATCAAAGTACTAAATTCTGTACCCCAGAATAAAATATATATTAGGTAAGTAACATTCTTTAATTATTCAGGAGACGTAAATGAAGGTATTAATAGTATTTATTACTGCTTAATAATATATTTAATAATATCTGATCTATTTTATACCTTTTAAATTGTGCTTTGTGCTGTTTAATCAAATGGTGTAAATCAACTTTTAGCATATGCGGTGTAAACATAATATTTCGCTGTCTAAGCCATTCTTGCATGTCTGCTTTTCTGTTATTATAATTTGGACACTTTTCAATTTCCACATTGTGGTAAGTTGCGTTACCAATGACAACAACTTTTTGGCGGTAAGTTCGGTATTAATTTTTCCTCGACCCAATTTTTATAATTACTGTAATTCATCTCTCCGTGATAATCACCAGATTTGGTTTGAGATTGAAATATTAGGCAAGCATTAGGAACAAAACCACTGGCACTATCTGCATGTACTATGATTAATCGCTTACCTTTCGACACAGGCTGACGCAGTCCTTCGTTTGTATCATCACTCCAAGATTTGTTATGTGTATGTGAAGAATTATAGACCGATTTTCTTCCCGAATTTTTTTATATTTCTTAAAAAATTTAATCTTTTTTGTATGATATCAGGTTTCTCCATCAAAAGTTTTCTATTTGTTTTAGTTTTCCTCCACCGAAATCCCATGCTATGCATAATTTTTCTTAAACTTTCCCTTGAACCTGTGTAGCCATATTCATCGTGAAATATTTTATGTATATTGCGCAAGATTGGTACTCTCTTATGGGTCACTTGATAATTCAAAATATATCTTCTTAGAACACCTTTATCACAATTATCCAAGCCTGTTTTGGGTTTTGATATTTTTCTTTTTTTGTTTGGAGTGGAAAATGATGAAGATTCCCCATTTTCTATTTGCCTCATCTCCTTTTCAACATTTTAAATCGTATGCACACTGACACCTGTGGTAATAGCAACACGTTCTTGAACTTTTTGAATGTCCTTTATAGGTTTATTTTCTGATGCTTCCCGGCGCATAAAATAAATTATATGTATGTAAAGGAATCTTCAAACGTAATCTATATTAGCGTTGGGTGATAAAATATAAGAAGAGGCGCAACCTCGTAAACGATTTTGTGCCGCAAAATGATGTTGGCGGAGAGATGTCACCACTGTCTTAATTTTACCTTCTGCTAGACACGATTCAGATGATAAAATGATTGATTGTTTATCAAATGAATCTAAATATTATTTAAACCATCTACAAATTTTGACGTTATTTTACAATGAAATATTTGAAAATCGAAATCGATCCAATGCAATCACGAGATAGAAAATGAAAATCTATTTTCGTCATTTGAATAAATAGTAATTTTACACTATTCAGTGTAAAACAAGGAATGTTTGATTCAGGGGATGGGAGTGGAGGGAACGGTGGTAGGTACCTGAGAGGTGTGTACTGTGTGTGTACCTATTGCTACGAGATAACCTCTGAAAAAACTCATAGCAGGACTGGCGGACCTGGGATTTGAACCCGAGAGCGTAACCACTCCACCACTTGCTCGGTATTATAGTAGGTACATTGTGAAGGGGACGTACAATCTGAGATTTGAAACAATATATTGGGAATGTACCCGCTATATTTGGTACATATTTTGAACATTATGAATATACTAGGAATATGCTTTGTACATTGAATGCTACTTGGGCTCTGTATTAATAAGAAATTAAAAAAGCAGCTAGGTAGATTTTAAAAATTTAATTTCAATTTTTAACTCACATAATTGATAACTATATAAATATTGTAACAGAATGTATCTACAACCTAAATTTTAAATAAGTAACTGTATGGAATTGATTGTTAAGACAACTCTAACTATACAAATTCATAATAGACTACATTTGATGGAATTGGATTGTAAAAGTATGATTGTACTTAGTACAACAGTTAAATTTATTCACAAGTTTATAACATCCTGTAGCATTCTGTCACAAGTTACAATTTTTTTAAATTAATTTTATAATAAAACATGAAATTTGAGGGTTCTATTGAAATCTGTGAAAGGGCAGAAGTTAAACATTAAGAATAAAAAACTTACCAATGGAAATTGTTGTAATCCAATCTAGAACTTTTTAGTGTTGTTACCATGGAGAAAATAAAAAAAAGAGGGTTGTTGAATTTTGCGAAAAGCAAAAACTGGTGAGGTTGGTGAATCTTGAAAAGAAAAGATTCCACAGCGAGTTTTCCTTGGTATTATCAAGGAAATGTAGCAGAGTTCGTGATAAATAAATTCTACGAGTTTGAACAAACTTGTGTTTGGTAAATATACCTCTCATTATTATATTTTTGGTAATTTGTATCCATTTCAAAAGAAGTGCCGTCGTCTGCAGTTGGTTGTTCCAGTTAAAAAAAAATAACATTGGCTTATCTACTTGATGCCAAAGTAGATATAAGGGTCGTCTTCTTGTTGTGAGGCTTGAAGGTCTTTTCACAATTTTCTCTGTACTTCGTGTGCTGTTGCTGGTGAAGTTTTTCTCACTAAGCCCTTGGAAGGTTTGAATAGTGCTCCGTGGGTACATTTCGTCGGTGATTGTATTTAATTTAAAAAAAAAAAGGTATTTGTTGTGTGTCTAACCACAGAATTTAATTTACATATGACATAAACCATAGAACCAATATTAGTGTTGTATTGAGAAGCACCATAGATAAAAAAAATACTGATTCTATGTTTTAAAATATTTTTATTAATTATTTCATATTTGTTTCACGAGTAAAAAGTATGTCTTATTTAAATTAAGATATAGTAGTATTTAGTTCTGTTTATATATTACGTTTATTGGTCAATTTTACTTTTAATTTGTTTACGTCACGTCTGACGTCATTATATTCATTTAGAGAGCAACTAAAAAATAAATTGTCATTTGAAGTTTTGTTGGTATTTTATTTATGCTGGAGATTCTATTACCATAAATAGTATAAAGGATTTTTAAGAAAAATTGCTCGAATTTTAAGATTATAATCATATTATAATATTACCACCTGTTCACCCTGATGGAAATATAATTCTCATATTCTTTTTTACTATTGTGTATCTGAGCTAGACCGAAACAAAAATTAATAATTTCATTTAAAGTAAAAACATTAAACTTTATCAATAACTGAACTAATAGCAACCCTGATTTAATTTTTTTTAATTCAAAATATTGTTACAATTGTCACCATAACTCTTTCTAAAATTAAAATTACAAAATATTGTAATAATATATTGGTTAATCTTCGTTAACTTTCTCTAATTCAACCAGTTCTGTGTAACAAAAGCGTCTGTTGCAACGGCAAACTGGTCCACATTTGGGAGATTTGCAGTTAGGACATGGAAAGAAGCACCCAGGACACTCTGAATTCAAGCAATCACACTGATCCACTCCATCGCTTATACGTTTTCCTTTCGATGTATATATACTATTCTTCGATTTTCCAGGCTTTTTTTGTTTAGTATTCATTTTTGATGGTATTGATTTACGTATAACTGCTAGACTGTTAATCTTATAGTTACTCTATATTTTGACAACTACTGTCACTTCAAATGATTAAGTAGATCGGCCATTTTTGATCCATTTCAGTATTATTCTATGCTGTAGATAAGGAGCAATTGAGATTATTTATATCTCTCGCTCTCTCTCCTAATTAACGTAAGCTCTGTTCTGACGATGCAATTTCGTCTCTGCGACTCGATCGCGGCGACAAAATTGCATGCAGTTTAGGTGTTCCTATCATGCAACTGACCAATGCAATCGAGTTGAACCAAAATAGAACGATAATTTAAGCCCATATGGAAATTGAAAGTTTTTCCACAGAAATTAGGCAACAAAAGAGAGGACATAAATTTCCGAATTCACAGTTGTATGTGTTTGCAGATAAAAAGAGAAGTGTTTGGCTTATGTCATATTTGAAAAGTGGCCAAATACAAAAATTTGTGTGCGAAGAATACTAAGACTCGGTATTGACCTGGTAGGCTTCAAATTCATTATCGCTCACGCGATATTGATTTTGAACTATCCTCAGTTTCCGCGAGCTGATTTATATATTTTTATTGATAGTTTCAATTACTCTTTGCAGTTCTTTAATATTTTGTTCGATTCGATGTCTACAAAATTAATTCATTGGAACATATCTTTAGATTTAGGAATAGTTAATTATCTGATACTTTATTCTGTAGATAAATAAAGTACCGTCTCTTCACTGTCAAATATTGTTATCAATAGTTACAACCCTCGAACATTGATAATTGTTCGAAAAAATTTTATAACAGATTTCGCAAGCATAAGTAACAAGCTTGAGAAAGTGGTTATAACATTTTTGAGCATTTATCAATGTTCGAGGGTTATTCGAATAGAAATTTTTTTGCTAATTTATAGAAAAAATACTGGGTATATATTTGCTTCTATAATTTCATTAATATTCTCGTCAGAATTATGACCAAATCGTGACATTTTGAAATATTAAATATCTTGAAACGTCAAAATCGAAATAAATCAAAATGTATCCATGGCAGCGTAGATTCTAGTAGATATCCAATGAAATCAGTTAATTTGAGGTCATTTGATTCAACACAACCAATCTGAACAACATTATACTGAAAACAGCCCATGGTCTGTATGTAAGGAAATGCCAAATATCATAGTTTCAAAATAAGTAAACGAATACGACTCGTCTATACCTATTTTGTGCCGGTGTTTTAAATTAATTTAAGAAATGTTGAATAATAATTTAGTGATTTTATAATTTGTTTTTCATGTTATCCGTGAAATACTTTGAAGACATTTTTATGTGAAAAAATTGAGTTTAGCGATAAAAGACAAATATTTATTGCATAAATAGAGACCTGGATATTTCTGGGACAAAAAATTATAAATTCAA
Organism: Lochmaea crataegi; assembly: GCA_947563755.1. Lineage (NCBI taxonomy): Eukaryota > Metazoa > Arthropoda > Insecta > Coleoptera > Chrysomelidae > Lochmaea > Lochmaea crataegi. Next base: position 28,273,996 of record OX387426.1, read on the forward strand.
AAACATTTGTTAAGTTATGTTAAGCATTATCTCTAGGAATTTAACAGTCTTATACTGACCGTACATGAGTTAAGAACTGCTAACGAAATTTCTAGCTCTGGACTCTAGACGATTATTTTTCATCACAAGTTCAAATCCGTGATAAATAGTGATAAAGCTCTTAAAAATATGAGCGATAGATCATTGGATTCGAAATGATCTCTAAAAAAATGTATTGTAATGTATTCCAGCACGAAAAAAATTGTAAAAGTTTTTTGTTAACAATTCCTAAGCTATCAATGTTTTAGATATGGGGGCATCCATTAATTATGTGAGCTCAGAATAGGGGGGAGGGGACCAATAAAATCTCACCAAGTCTCATTTAAACCGAGGGGGGGGGGATAATCGAAAATCTCACGTTAACTTCGAAAATGTAAAATATTACAGATATTAAAAATAGTTATTTGTGTATTTAGAGCGTAAAGTATCTTTCGAAAGCGGCAATTTTACTTTACGCTAAAAAAACACACATAATTTTTTCTACAGTCGCCCTTTTAGTAATTAAAGCAGTTTCTTATATTATCTTAGGTTATAATAGGAGTGCTAGAATAATCGTCTTTTTCGCTATCCATCATGATTAATATTAAAAAGTTCTACTGACTAGGGATGTTAAAAAATAATCGATTTTTATTTAAATAGATTATTATTTTCTTATAATCGATTTTTATTTTCTTATAATCGATTTTTATTTATCGATATTTATAGTAATATCAATCGATTTTTAGTAAATCGATTTTATAAATTACGTGTTTAAATCGATTTTCGGAAACTGCTCGTATTATTTATTGACTATTTTGACGATTATTGACCATTTCAAAAAAATTTTGACAATTATTGACCATTTTTTAAAATTTTAACAATTATTGACCATTTTGACTGTTTTTCAAAATTAGTGACCATTTGTCCAAATATTTGATAATTTTTACCATTTTTCAAAATGATGAGAAATTTTAACCATTTTTGACAGTTTTTGACAATAATTGTCCATTTTTGACCATTTTACAAAATTTTAGACCATTTTTCAAAATTATTGACCATTTTTGATAATTATTGACAATTGTTGACAATTATGGACCATTTTTCCAAATTTATGACTATTTTTGACCATTTTCGACCATATTTCAAAATGTTTGACAATTTTTCAAAAAATAAAAATTTTTGACAATTATCAACTATTTTTCAAAATTTGGACAATTTTTAACAATAATTGTCCATTTTTGACAGTTTTTGACAATTTTTGACCATTTTGACAGTTTTTGACAATTTTTGACCGTTTTTGATAGTTTTTCAAAAATTTTGACAATTTTTAAAAAAATTTCAAAATTTTGGCAATTTTTCAAATTTATTGACCATTTTTGATAGTTTTTGACAATTATCGACCATTTTTCAAAATTTTAACAATTTTTGACAATTGACCCATTTTGACAATAATTGTCCATTTTTGACAGTTTTTAAAAATAATTGACAATTTTTAACCATTTCTGATAGTTTTTGGCCATTTTCACAATTTTTCAAAATTTTAGACCATTTTTGATAATTATTGACCATATTTCAAAAACTTCAACAATTTTTGAAAATTATCAACTATTTGCAAAATTTGGTCAATTTTTAACAATAATCGTCCATTTTTGACAATTTTTGATAGTTCTTGACAATTATTGGCCATTTTGACAATTTTTTCAAAAATTTCAACTATATTTCAAAATTATTGACCATTTTTGATAGTTTTTCAAAATTTTGATAATTTTCGACAATTATTGACCAATTTCGACAATTGTCAATTTTTGACAATTTTTTATAGTTTTTGACAATGTTCAAAAATTTTTTAACAATTATCGACCATTTTTAAAAATTTAAACAATTATTGTCAATTTTTGACAATTTTTGACAGTTTTCGATAAAAATTGTCCATTTTTAACAGTTTTTGACAATAATTGACAATGATTGACCATATTTCAAAATTTTTGACAATTTTCATATATTTTTATTTGATTTTTAATCTGATAAATTTTTAAATATTCACCAATTGAGTTAATTCGGAGGGCGTGGTTTGATTAAATAAGCGAGCGAAAAAGATTCCTTTTTTGTGCTAGAGCGTAAAGTAACAATCCTCGGCATTTGTCGACTTGGTTCGGGTATTTAAAAGAAAAGACAACGTATCGATTATTCCCTACGCACGGATTCTCCGAGTTACGACAGGTGCCGAGCGCTACTCATTCTACCAGTCAATTAGCAGAATTTCCCACTGCGGAAAGAAAACCTAAAATACAAAGTCGTTCGGACAAAGAAAACGTAGACGTTTCCAGTGACTGTCTTCCTGCACTACCAGAAATTCCAGATGACATGACAATGTGTCCAATTATTTCGATCGAAAAAGTACACGAGTCTCCACGGATTGAGTAAAAATTTAAAAAAAGTGTTGTTTTTATCTGTTTTTACTATGAATTTTATTTAATTTAGATAAATTAAGTATAGTATACCTGAACAATTTATTATTTTCCCGAATAATGAAAATAAATTAAGTTTAAAATATTTTTAGCGTCAATCTCACGTAAGGGGTTGGAGGGTCTAGGCAAAACTCACCTACGGGGAGGAGGAGCCTAAACTGACCGAAAAAGAGCTCACGTAATTAATAGATGCCCCCATTTTGTTAGTTTAAAAAAATTGTAATGAACAAAATATTGAAGTTTTTCAAACTATTATGACGTGGTCTTGTTAAGTAAGTACTTATATAAGAAGGGCTCCTGGAAGCGGAACATTTTTAGCCCATTTATTTAAACATTTTTTGTTGTCTTTAATGAAAACTGAAGTCGGATAAAAAAATTTTAATTGACAATTGCCTCAAATGTTGAAGAATCAACATTAAATTTTTTTTCAACGGGACCTTATTCTTTGATAATGCAAGAACATACCATAATTTTTTTGGAATTTTTAAATTAATATTCAAAATTTGTGACGCACTCTCTTCAGACTTTAATTTTGATCTAGGTATAGTTGTGAGTAAAATTAATTTGCATCGTTTCAGGTTAAAATATCAGTGTACGGCAAGGTGTCTGTGGGGTTAAAAAGCCCCCCCAAAAAAGCCATAAATCATTTCGAGTCTTGACCCACCCACAACCGAACAATTGATTTTCATTGGCGCAATGTAGCTTCCGATTGGTATATGAGAAATTCACTTCAACTGCGAGTCCACATGGACGCGCAGGGTAGGCTTAGTCCATTATTGTTATTTACGAGACATTGTGTTCTGAATAAGAATTATATATCTGTTGGCTGTTTCTGTGATTAAGATTTTGGGTGATTAGAATTATTTTATTGATTAAGACTATTTTGTTGGTAATTATCAAAATTATGGCTTTTTGGCGATCATTCGAAGAGGAATATATTGTTATAGGTATGTATTTCATAAATATGGACAGGAAATATTTCTCCTTTTATACAATGTCTGCAACAAAATTAGGTTCTAATTGTTGATAGATGTGTTTTTGAGCCTGAAATAGTTCCATCTGCTAGTAATTATGTGAGCTGCAGTAAAGATAGTGAGTTGATTGATTGTTGTATGTACAAAACAAGGAAATTATATTGTTAAAATTTTTTACTTAAGGTTCTGAAAGTGAAGAGGAGGGATTCGAGACAATAGACAAAAAGAAATTTGGTATGATTTTGTCGCCATCTACGCAAAAAGTGATACAAAATATGTTCAGACAACTGAAACAAGAAAATAATGGGTCAAAACATAGAGTTGCTGGAAGAATACACAAATTGACAAAAGTTTCAAAAAGATCCATTATTACAATTATTGGTAAAACAACAATTACTCATCGGAAAAATAGAGTACAGAAATCGCTAGTGCGTGTGGATCCCGCAATAATGGAAAATCTTAGAAGAAAAATATATGAGTTTTACGCCAGTAATATCGTTCTTGCATTTAAGATGATTAGAGAAAAATTAAAGGAAATTCCTGATTTTCCTTACAAAGCAGATAAAACCGTTAAAAATATCTTGCACTCTTGTGGGTTTCGGTTTAGAAAATTAAATAGCCGTCAAAAAATTATGGAATCCTCGAGAATAATAGAGCTTCGACATTCTTATTTAGAAACAATTTCGCATTGTCGACGATTACAGAAAAATATAATATATCTCGATGAAACGTGGTGTGATACCCATGATGTTATCAAAAAAAGGTTGGCATGATAGGACTCCAAAGTGTTCATTAAATGCCCCTTCGAATAGAGGAAAACGAGTTATTATTGTCCACGCGGGTAATGAACATGGTTTCGTTAACAACGATTTATTATTGTATGCCAAAAATATTTCAAGCTGTTCAGCGGACTACCATCAATATATGAATACTGCGTTATTTCAGAAATGGATCGAGGAACAGTTAATTCTAAACATCCCGGGAGGTTCTGTAATAGTTCTGGATAATGCTCCTTGTCATTCCAGGCAAACTGAAGAAATTCCTAAAGCAAAGGCTAGGAAACAAGTAATTGCAGATTCTCTGCAAAAAATGTGTTTCGGCATACCAACACAGTGGCTAAAAAAATATTTGCTAAAATTATTACGAGAGCTCAATTAAAACCCAAATATGTAGTGGATGAATTTGCCAAGCAGCATGGTCATGAAGTGGTTCGTTTACCCCCTACTATTGTGTGTTTAATCCCATAGAGTTAATTTGGTCTAACAACAAACAGGGAATAAGAAAAAAATTTTTTGCCAACTCTATCCGAAAGTGTGATTAAACTTATTAGAGATATTTGTTCTGAAGTGAGCCCCGATGTGTGATATAATTGCGTCAAGCATGTAAAAGATGTAGAAGAAACCTATAGGCAACGTTTTCCTGTTCATTCATTTGTAATTGAGCTGGATGACACATCGAGTGAGGAAGAAGGCTCACGGGATGATTAACTAATTTTTCTACTATTATGGGTACCTATTATACTTCATGTAATATTTTCTGACATTTGGCAATCATTTTTCGCAAATTCACATTATGAGTCTGAAACCGGCTCTGCTTCTAGATTTCCTTACTCGCCGACAAATTGTAAAACGACGCAAATTAATTTTACCTACAAGTATATGTTCATTAATAATAAATAAAATATAAAAAATGTTTAATATACCACGTTTTAAAAACGAACTAAAAAGAAAAAATTATTTTCCTTGTAACTAATTAATATATTTTTTTATTCTTTCCATATTTTCTTTCATTGTCATCCAATTCTGAATTATGTTGAAAATTTCAAGTCTCTAACCCATCGGGAAATAAGTTTAAATTGATGTGCAAAGTTCCACCCGGACAAGAAAACGAGTTAATGAAAACGTGGTAAAATTAAATATTTTTTTCTACGACAACCTCGATAAATGTTCATTTTATAACCGTAACTTCAATCATAAACAAGCACTTTTTGTACAGAATTTCATTTTTGCATCGGTTGCTAGGCAAGTTGCTAAGCAACAAATGCGAAATGGAATATTTCGTGTTAGGTATAGGTTCACTCTAAAATCAAGACGACTACGGCTTGTCAAATTATGACGTCCAGCCACAAATTGATGAAATGTCAGCAGATCGTTTCTGTCAAAGTTTTAGTAGGTAACGAGTAATTTCATAGTTGTTTTCTATAAAAACTATTGATTAAAATGGAAACTGGTAGTGATATTGACTTAGATTTGACACCTCCGAATATAATAGAAGCAGCGAAGGTAACAACACTGAATTTATTACCGGAAACGTCGAAGAGTATGTATCAACGTGCTTATAACCTTTTTTTGGAATGGAAGGTAGATCAAAAGACAAAATCGTATGTTATGATGTTATGTTATGATATGTTGTCATAGAAAAAGTATAGTATGCAACTCGCAACAAAATGGCCATTTTGCACTCGTATGAATTGCAGCACTTGCCTTCGGCTCGTGCTGCAAATTTCATACTCGTGCAAAATGGGCATCATTTTGTGCTCATTGCATAATATACTATTATGTATGTATCTATTTTTTTTATTCCTAACTAACTTTGTTTCATATTTCTTAATATCGAACGATATAAATTTGTAAATATTTTATGTAGTCAACTAAAAAAACTGCCCGCGTTTAAACACCGCGTCGCCTAAATACAGTACCAATTTTGACAAATAATGGGGGTTACGCTGGAATCTCCATAAGGCAGAAAATTTTACATTGCGTTGCGTCTCTTCTTATATTTATCACCCAACGATATTAGTCCGACAGCCTTTTTTGGACAATCGATTTTAGTAGAGCTAGTTTTTTGATATGCTGTTTTTTTAGTCCAGTTACTGCGTCTGTTTGTACCTTTCTGTACCTTTTCCCGAATGTTACTGTATGTATGAATTTTTATTGGGGTGATATTCACTGAGACCTCAAATATCTATTGTGGTCCCTTTTTTCTACTTAGTTCCTGATGAAAGTCTCTGAGACTATTAGTTTCTTTAGACTTATTCCCCGAAGGAATTTTAGAATATCCGCAGGCTTTAGCTTAGGTAAGTGTCTCTCTTCTATCCAGTTTCCTCCTAGGTGTTGCGCCCTAAGATTCTGTATGCTATGTAATCCGCAAGTATGTGGATATTCTTCCATTCCACAGAATCTTCTTGCTCCACTATTAAACTACAGCAATCTGCTGTTGGAAATTCAAAATATAATTGGGCTGACCAACTCTGCAAGGCTATGGTAAAGTATTGTGACATAGAACTTAATATAAATAATATTGACCTAAACACAAAAGAAACTATATTATCTCGTTACATAAATAAAACTTTTGAACAAGATCAAAATAGAATCATACTTAGCACTCATCACGCTTCATATAAATTTCTTTTACAACAAAATGAACCTAATGAAAACAATTATTTAACCTGTACAATTCCCCTACATATTAAGAGACTTATAGCTCAACTTAGGACCACAAATTCAAAAAATTTGTACATATATGTCAATAACAATTCGTATAAAATTGAAATTACCAATATTTGCTCAATATGTAACTTCTTAATGCCTGAAAATCTTGAACACATATTGCTGGTCTGTCCCATGTATAAAAGCCTAAGAGAAAATCTTATTAAGGTTCGAGGATTTTCGGATGATCTAGACTCGCTATTATCCTCAATAGATCCACCTACGCTAATGCAAATATATCGTTTCATATGTGGAGCAATGAAAATTAGATCATTCATAATAAATGAATGAGATCTCAGTAAAAGTCCCTACCAGCTCTATGCTGATGTGAGCATCTACTTTCATAGGAAATTAAAGAGAAGTATATTGTCATAGTTCCCTTATACACATTATGTTTGTTCGATGTCTGAATGATATATTTTAACAATTTGTATGTATTTTAGGTTTCACAATGTACTTATTCATTGCTTTTGTCGCTCTCCTTGTTCATGTAACCTCTTTACGTGTGAACAATAAAATTATTATTATTATTATTATTATTATTATTATTATTATTATTATTATTATTATTATTATTATTATTATTATTATTATTATTATTATTATTATTATTATTATTATTATTATTATTATTATTATTATTATTATTATTAAGTACTTATAATGTAAACAAAGATAAAAATATAGAGAAGCAATTAAGGGTCAGAAATGTGCCTACAACAATCTCTAGGAACTTTGTATAAGTATTTCATTTAGTCTTTCGGGAAACGTTCCGGAAGTAAAATTTCTTGTTCGCATTATTTTAACTCCTGTCTTCCAAAAGTAACATTAATAATATTATAATTGTGGTTTTAAAATGCCTGTGTGTTGTGCTGTGATGGGTTGTTCCAGCAAGGTGGGAAAACCAGAAATATCCTTTTATCGTTGTCCCAAAGACAGAGGTGAGAGGTGGGTATTAAATTAGTTATTATCAAATACGGAATTCAACTTTTTCAAAACTATTGTAACAAAGATATTTGATAATAAAAAATTAGTTAGTTATTTAGTACTTATAGGTACTGGGTATTCATAGAAATTTGAAAATGAACATATCTAATTTATTAATAAATATATCCTGCAGCTGCATAATATGTTTTAACCTTGTTAATCCAAAAAATACGGGGTGTCCAATTTAAAGATCAAAATTGTTTTAGTGGTCCTATTATTCTGGTGGCCAGTGAGTATATATAATTGAATTTGTGATATTCTGTATAAATAACCGCTAGATCATCTATTACTAAAATGTTGAATAAAATCTGTCAATTGATTCATTTCAAAAATTTTGATGTATTTTTTACTTATACCTAAACTTTCCTTTTCAAATTCATATCCTGAACATTTTTCGAAATAATTCATCCTATTACTTTGAATATATATTTCTCAAGTTACCCCTGTATAACTTGGAATAAAATATACTTTTCTAATGCCCTGGTACCTAGCGGTGTAGTTATTTACAACAAAAGCGAGCCGTAAATATAATTTATGAGTGCGGCGATCGTTTAAAACACTAAGAAGAATCAGACCGCCTTCAAGTGAAATATCTTATATTTATTTTGTAATCTTTGATGAATTAGAGAACCAACAGCACTTCCAGCAAGAAGGAGCACCTACCCATTGCGCAGTAGCAGTTAGGGACTAGTTAGACAATAATTATCCAAATAGATGGATTGGAAGGAAAGATCCCATTGAGTGGCACCTAGGTCACCAGACTTACCGCCACTTGATTTTTTTCTGTGGGGTCACCTTAAGTCGGTTGTTTATAAAACTAAACCAACCTCAATCGACGATTTACGACGAAGAATTAGTCAAGCATGTCGTGATATTAATAAAGCAACATTTGCCAACGTTCGTATGGAGTTTGAAAATAGGTTGTACTATTTTTTACAAAACAATGGAAACCGTTTTGAACATTTACTAAATCAATTAACATTTTTGTAGTTCGACATTTAACACTTTTTCATTTTGTTGTCAAATAAATTTTTCTGCTTTATCGTTACACCCTGTATAATTATGACATAGACCGTTGGAAAGCATTTTCTTCGGGCTTTCTAACGACTTATCACAAGTAGGGGGTTGCCATTTAAATTTTTGTAGGTGGGATAGGTGGGGCATAGGGGGTTGAATGGGGGTGCGTTCTCTCTCATGTCACTTTAGTTCCCCCTCTCTACCCTAGAAACGGTTTTGAAATTGTTTTGGAAATCTCTTACAGTACAAATCTCTTAAAAATTGACACCCTGTACATATTATAATTTGGAATACGGAATAGTTTATATTTCCGCTGAATACGTTTGCAATGATTTATTTTTTATTTTTGGAAGCCTTCCTCATGCTGGAAGCACTTTTCGGTGCCGTAATAAGTAATGCAACCTGGTAAGATTTATCTTAAAAAAATCATGGATATGTAACGTTTTGTTGTTGACTTTCCAGTTTTATCGAGCAATAATTATATGATTTCCTCTAGCCATGATAAAACAATATTTTGATTGTGAAAATACGTACATTTTTAGTTCATTCCTTAGCAACATTTAAATTTTAAGTGAATTTTCAGCATTGAGTGTGGAATAATAACAATATTGAACAAGTTTTTTCTATACCTGCACCCAGTCTGTGATGTTCCTGATCATTTCTGTCGGTTCTCGTATCAAAATATTGTCCTGCCGTACCCTCTATACATCATATTCTATATTTTTTCGACTATTTCTCCATCTTCTATGATATTTGTTCCCACATTTAGTAATATTTTCTAATATTGTTGTTAATATTTTTGTCATTATAGTAACCTAAGAGGTGATTGGTCTTATCAGTTTTATAAATAGTTATTTTACTTTGTCTACTTCTTAGACTAATAAACTCAAGAAAAAAATAATTTATAAAATGCGTGTAAATCCGATCCAACATAATTTGGAAACAAGTGATGAGCGGGTTCTAGTTTCCTTATAGGCAACATTGTAGTTTGTGATTTTTCGTCACCAGAGGGGCGTGTTATTTGAACAGTTAACTCTACTCTAAATTACTAACACGAACGTAGGGTGCAGGAGACAAATGTGCTGGGTTGGGGCCATGAAAAAGCATGAGCAAAAATAAAATGAGTCACTCGATCGCATTGTTATTAGATCCTTTGTCAGACGGACCTGTAGAAAAAAGACTATTTTTATTCTGTGGAAATTTTTTGTAAAATTATAATTTTTTCAATATTTTGAGTTGCTTGAAAATTATAAAAAATAATTAACCCCCGTGCTGCAGTTTTTCATATCCCAAAAGCTAGTTCAGGACCAGTCAATGCAATTTCAAACCCTTGCTTTGCTAGGGTATCCGCCGATTCATTGCCTACAATATACTTGTGCCCCAGGAGCCACTTAGTCGTCACGCTACTGTGCTTTGGCAGGGTTAAGAGTTTTTCAAGGCAGTCCCATTCCAGTCTGAATGTGATTTGGGGATTCCCATCCTGCATGATTCTAACCCGTTTCAGTTTAGCTGAATAGTATGTCCAATGTCTTATCACTTCTCATTTCAAGAAGCGAGTTTGTGATAACATCTGTTTTTTTGGAATGACTGAGGGTGCCAGTTCCCATTGCATTCCAGAATTATTACCACTAGATAATTGAAGTGACTAATGGCTTAAAACTTGTGCTGTTGACTTACTAGGTGGTCTATACTTGTCGCTTACTTCCTATATTTTGTTTTTTCTTCGTTTATCTTCAACCGGGATATTTGTGCCGCCTTGCCTAGTTGGACAATAAATAGCTTTAATCAGTTGTTTTTTGTGTTTTCTCTTATTGTGACATAATCGGATGCCTTCTATAGTTTATTCATAAATACGACAGAGTAATAATTCTTCGTGAACCCTGCAAAACCAATATAGGATAAACCATCCAAGTAATATTAAAATATTATCGTGAACATTAATTTTCTGTGTCGTGCATTTATCTTCACTGCGTATCAGGACCAATCTAGGGTATTTTCGATTGTCAAGAGATTAAAAATTAAGTTATTACGGTAGTCAGAGACGTGGGCTGGGATGAAATGAATGTTTTAAACGTTTTGAATAAATCTGAATTGTATAATTTGAAAGTAATTGATTATATAATAAAATTTAGTTGGAATATCCCTCTTTTAACAAATCTCATTAGTTATTTAAATGTAGTTTATCCATTAGAAAACAGTTTTATTTGGCTTCAGTCAGTGATATATACCTATTAAATGTGATAGTTAACCATAACTTTATTCTGATTTTAAGAGACTCGGTATATTACTCGTATACTCCGCAAAAGAAATGAACAAAAAATATAATTCGATCGTACCCTTACTTATATTTCTTTTGTCTTTATTTCCTGGTCGTTAATTGGTATAAGATCGGTCGGTAATAGGAATGTATATTAACACTGGTCGGTAAAACGGTCATTGATTCAAAATGTGAATTAATAATTTTTTTTGCTGAAGTCTAAAAACCTAAACCTTTTCATTAAAAAATAATTGTGTAGGAAGTCGGTGAAAGGTACATTTACCTTAATATTGAATATAAAAAGTTCTATTGAGCCACACATTCTTAAACTCATATTAAGTACGCTTATGGAATTTGGCCAATTTATTGATTTATTGCTCCGCGGAATTAATGAATGAACTATAATACTGTTGCAAGGTCACCAACTTAAAGCCGGTCCTGTCCCTCGATTATAAATTTTGATGAATGCGCTTTCCAGAACCTTCTGGTCTATTGCCGTATTTACGCGTATGAGGCGCGTCATAAAATACTAGAACTTTCCAGAACCGATAAGGACTATATATACGCGGGTTTTTGAGTGCGTAGTTAGTTAGTACAGTACAGTTAGTTCAGAAGAATTAGTGAATTAAATAGTGCAGATAAATAGGGTATCCAAGTGGTGAAAATAAATTAGAACCAATATACCGAGTGTAAATAAATTAGTAGACATTGAGTATGGTGTGCATATAAATTAAGATTAATACAGTGAGTGTGTTTCTTTAAATAAATAGATAGTAATTAGCCATAGTGTGTATAATTTTATCCCACCGGTAAAAACTATTTAAATAAATAATAAAAACATTACAATACCAAATTAAATGATGTAGGTGACAAAGAGTATGGATTTCAAACGAATTCATTTTTTAATATGTTCCCATAAATCTCTTAGTTTCTCAGAAATTCCCAATATTTCTAGTTCTTTTAGAATCTTTTTATCGATTGTATCGAAAGATCTTTTAAAATCAATGAAAAAACTAAATTTATCTACAGTGTTCTCCTACATTTTAAATCTTTTTAATCGATTTCAGTTGTTATAAATAGTATATTAGAACTAGCTATTAAGACTCTTGACCTTAGATATTATTTATGTTACGCACATCGAAAATTTATTCACAACCATCACATCTGAGGTTTAATAACCTTTTTACCTAGAAGGATGGTTGTGAATAAATTTTCCAGATACTCCCCCTCAACACTCATAAAATTCCGTACCCAGACACTCCTTGTACTTATCCCCATCTAAATTTATATTATAATACTCCTGCCAACATCTTAGAATTCCGTACTTAGGCACTTCCCCATTCAAATATATTATAATACTGTAATGTTTTTATTATTTATGATGAAATAAAACAATTTAATTTGTTTAAATCTTTTTTTTTTTCATTAGTATGGATCTTCATCAAGTAAAAGCCTCATCTATTCAATTTTTCAAACAGATAAGAAATACATTAAACTAAATTAAATACATGAATGGAATATAAATTAAATGAATAAACCATTTTTAAGTGAGATTATTTTTACATAATATTCGCTATGTCCTACTTTTACAAAAACACATGTATAGCGCAAAAGTGATGCTAAAGGGTCCCATTCACGTTGAGATCGGCATCAATACGTCATGTTTCAAGTAAATCTCACAGTGTATTTGTCTGTCTCAGTATCGCTGTATCGGTATCGGATGGTATCGCCGTCTGTATCACTGTAGCGAAACCTCCATACCGAACGCATGCAACTGATACAACGTGTATGTTGACGTTTATTATGTATCGCGCTACTAAAACATAAACAGTGTTGTCTCCGTGTGTTGGAAGATCGTGTGTTTTGGGAGGATTTTCTCTATTTATATAAATTAATCTGGAACTCCAAGTGTAAGGAGTAAAAAAATACACAGCTATCGTTGTGCTTTTTGACGAGAACTTAAAAAAGTCGTTTCGTCCTTAATAATATAGTGCACTTTGGTCTCTATCGTTCAACCTGTGTGCAACTCTTTTTTAAAATGAATTGACATATTTATATGATAGTGTATCCCTTCCGAAGTTGAATGTACCCCGTAGTATAAAAATAGTGACAGGGGGAAGGGTGGGGGGAGCATTTTTGTGAAAAAAATTAAAAAAACAATTTATTCCTCAGGAACTAAGTAGAAGTAAGTGGACACCATAGATCTTTTAGGTCTCAGTGAATGTCACCCCAATATACATACATACCCAAACTTCGTTGAATGACTCGTCACAAATAATGTTCTTGGTGTCATCATAGTTCTGGTTCCTACGTCCAGGTTTCATGTTGCATTTTTCTTCTTCCGACAATAACTTGATACAAATTGCATCTAGAGCCAAAACCTTTTTGAGGCGTCGTCTGACTAGATTAAAGCATTGAAAAAATCATAGTTTCCACGTTACCAAGTGTCTCCAAACTGAAGATACCTTTAGTGTCCGGTACTAGGGGATGTCCACTCTTTCGCTGTTCATTCGCAAACACGTGTCGATAGCGTAAAAGTCGGCTAAGGCGAAGAATTGTAACAATAATTCAAATTTGACTAATAGTTATATCACATTAATTATCAGATATCGGTCTATTTTCACAACTGCGTAAAGAGCTTGACGAACCTTGTATTGGTCTCTTCATAATCTGACTTATTTCCCCACAAAAAGCTTCGAATGAATGCGACTTATCGAAAGTTTCTTTAGCTGTATCGCCCAAAAAAACTTGCAAGTGTGGATTCACCAATAATTTTTTCAAAGCAAGAGCTATTACTTTTGGTTTAGGATCAACTATTATCCCCGAGAGTCTGTGTACAAGTATTTTAGAAGCGATGCCTTTATTTGTTGCTATTATTGGTTTTCCTAGAGACATTGCTTTGAGAATAAAGTCAGAGTAAACATCATTTTTAGCAGGGTGAATCAATATAGCAGATTCCAATATTAATGTTTTTTCGTGTAGTATTGGTAGTTGTTTTAAAAAAGTTATTTGTGCCGCACATAATCTTTCTTCAGCGGCAGCTAATAGTTCGCTGTAATGAAATTTTTCGTCCAATGTCTTGCAATTTCCTGCGATAACCAGTTGAAACCGTTTGGTTATAGTTTTATCATCTATCGATTCCAAGAGAAGATCAAACGCATCCAAAGCAATTTTGAAATTTGATGATTCTCTAAACCTACCTACTGTAAGAAATAAAATTGTATCGTTCATTAAGTCCGGTATTATTGTTTGTATTTTTATTCTCGGCTCTCTCCATAAACCCAAATCTATGGAAGGATACAAAATTTTCGGTTTCTTTGTAATTGAAGGATGAGATTTCATTACTATTTCAGCGAATCCTACGCTTTCCACAATAATTTCATCGGCTAATTTTATCCATTTTGCTTCGTATAAAGATGGGTTGATTTTTGTGTGATCGTAGCAAAATACTTTATAGTTAGAGAAACATTTTAGAAGATAAAGTGTAATAAGGCTGACGTCAAGGATTACTATTTCAGGCTTAGGATCCGGAGGAAAAAATAATAATCTTAGGACCATCCAAATTGCTCGAAACATGGATAAACATGGAATTCCAAAGAGGGTTCGTGGTATCCACCATCCTGAATACTCGATGCGTATTTCATCTGAAAACTAAATTTTTTTTCAATGCAAAAGACACTTTGAATTTAATATGTCGAAAATAATAGTTTAATGCTATTATAACGCCTTACAAAGAACAGAGACCGTTCACTAAGAAGCAACAATTACTTCTCGGGCTATATGCCCCGATAGACATTGAATTGCACTTCTAAGTTAAACGGGGTTGGTATATCTGCAAGATATAACCAACCATTCTGGTTTGTAATTAAGAGGGACAACATCACTTGTAGACCGGTTTCTAAATTAAAATGAAAAACGAATAAATTTAACATAACAATTTTTTTAAATAAAAATCAAGTTTTGCTAAACCCTGTTTGATACTAATTCATGTGAATAGTTTTTTTATAATTAATATTAATAAAAAGACGAAGCTGCAACTTTGTTAACGCTGAGATAACTGTTAATCAATAGTAGTACTTTTCGACTTATTTCTCTCATATTATTAAAAATAGTTTTGGTTTTATTTACAACTTTTTGAAGAATAAGAATAATTAAAAAAGCAAAATTAAGTACCTTCATATGTCTCAAGGAATGATCTCTCTCGTAATGTGAAGTCAGCATCGTAACTTTATATCCGATTGTGAGATAAGCCAGAGCAATGTTAAGCATGTATCTATCTGCATTTCTTTTTGCAAATTTTTCGTGTAGAATAACTACATGGGGACGTTCGTGTTCTTTTTGTGGCACATCCATTTGGGAATTTCTGATAGTTCCGTCACAGGCAAATTTTTCTATTTTGTATCTACTTGGAAACTGACATGATGTGACAGCACTTTATCCAAAGCATACTGTAGTTACTGTAAGGAGTTATGCAAAACATAATACATCATGTATGTGTTATGGGTTGCATATAATAGTTTAGTTAGTTTTTAGTAAATATATTATTGTAATGTTGGCAAGGATGAAATAAAAGGAAGTGGGCATTCGGACTATGGAGGGTAGAAGGAAGGAGCACCATCTGAATGTATTAAAAAGTGTCCATCGAAAAGGAGCAAATTAAGGTGGCGCCATAGTAGCTAGCAAGTGGAAAGATTTTAAAAACAGCGCCATGAATTATCAGAGTAAGATACAGAATTAAAAAAGGAAAGAAATACTTCAGGTTTATTACAGCGCGTATTTTTAAATTATTATATCATAGACAAACGTAGATATGAAATATAATTCTAAATTCACATTCACATGCTAAATTCACATCATTTCCATTAGCTACACGAGCGCCATTTCGGCGAATCTTCGAATTATAATTTGCTGTTTACAGCTGGACACTTTTTCAACTTATCTCCCATATAAGATGGTGCTCCTTCCTTCTACCCTCCATAATTCGGACACAAGGTTGTAAAATGATGGTGTGTTTTATTGAATGATCCCAGATAATTATTATATTAGAGATTATATACAACTTATTACAGTTACAACTGTCCGATTTAATGAGCGCTTTCATCCTATTGTATCGATTAGTTATCGATTAATAATTTTCTCAACGTTTCTAAATCCAATTTTACATATCTCCTCTTTTTACGCTTTTAATACATATTATTTATATTATACAGTGTGGAACAGCCAAATGGAATAAATGAGGGCGTGTTGGGAAAAACGCTTGGACACGTCGATTTGTATTTTGCATTTTTTTTAAATGCATTTAAAAAAAATTAAAATTATATAGGGTGTGTCATGTGACAGTGGCCAATACCAACTTCTTCTTTAGAAAATTCTAGACATTCATGTACAATGTCCTATACCTATCTTCAACTGTTTCGGAAATATCAAGTGTTTTCAGATTTATTACAGAAATTAACATTAAAAAATGAAAATTATTTGATTTCACAAATTCGCTACATTACACTCAACACTTATTTCCCATTTAGCTCTTGATATTGAGAAAGTAAGCACAAACCATTACTGCGTTCCTTTTTACTGTTATGAAATAAAAAAAATACAAAAACAGTTTTGTTTATTTTCGTATAAAAATCATAGCCTTAGCAACTTGTTGTCTGCCTGCATGACAGTAGTGATCAGTGTCAGTGCTATTTTTGTTAGAATTTCGTTAACTGTACGTAATAATATCAGAAAAATGGTTCATTTAACAGAAATGCACAAAATAACCATTCTACAAATGATTGGTTATGGAGATAACACACGGACACAAATGGAAATTTCTCGCTTATAGAGTTTTAGAACAAATTTTTACATTTGATTGAAGATTGACTAGTGCTGTCACATCCTGTTAGAGCATGGAAAGCTTATTCGACTGAAAATTTTATTTTTATTTACAGAAATAAACCGCTTAGTATCTTTAATATCTGTCTTAATCCATACATCTTTAGTTAAAAAGCATTCTTTAAAATTTATAACAAGTTCGAAAATATTATTGACCACAAAGCAAACTATTCTCTGGACAATACTGAAATACTCTGTTCATCTCATGAAGAGGCAGACACACGAATATTATTGCATATAAGGCACAATCGTTCTTTTAGGTCTCAGTGAATGTCACCCCAATATACATACATTATTGCATATTATAATGTCAGATAAATCAGAAGGCTTCACTAGATGTATTGTAGATTGTAGCGATACTGATGTTATAATTCTTTTAGCACATTTTAAGAACTTTTTAACTAAAGAAGTATGGATAAAGACAGGTGTTAAAGAAGCTAAGCGGTTTATTCCTGTACTAAAAATAAATCTTCAATCGAACTTATTGAAAAGTTTACCAGCATTCCATGCTCTAACAGGATGTGATATTACTAGTCAATTTGCTGGACTGGGCAAAAAATTATGTTGGAAAATATTTTTATCCCATCATGCAGATCTAGACGTAGGAACTCTTTATTCAAATGCAAAAATTTGTTCTAAAACTCTATAAAGACAATGATGACGTTGACTGCGTAGATACTCTAAGAGGTATTTTAGAAATATCAGTAAATTAATTCCAACTAGAGATAGCTTACTATTGCATTGTTAGAGAGTAAACTACCAGACACACATTTGGTTACGTAGTTTAGAATCTAAACCTGTCACTTTGGACCCTTTACAAAATGGTTGGAGATGTTAAAGATGTACAACGACGAATTACAAACAATGCTTACAACATTATTGGAATTAATGTTATTAATGAAACTAACTGTTTCTAATTAATTCCACTATTTAATGAAAAAATTATAAAAGGATATTGATAATTATTTCGATATTGACATATCAATATCCTTTCATAATTTTCATAATTTTTTCATTAAATAGTGGAATTAATTAGAAACAGTTAGTTTCATTTATAACATTAATATGAGTAGATTCCACAAAGTATGGGGTCCAAACAGTAAATTCAACATTATTGGAGTTTCCTTCACACACGGATTTACTAACTTGGAATTGTTTGAAAGGTATATGCATGTAATAAATTTTATTTTTGTTCTTTATGTTGCAAATCAAGAAACTGTTCGTGCATAAAGTTAGAGAAACCATGTATTGGATCATGCGAGTGTCTTGGACAAAGCTGTAATAGTACGATACAACATAATGTGGTATCAGATATGGATTCCAGTTCCGAAAGTGATCAAGATTTGAAAGTTTTATGCTAAAACCAAAAGAGACATTAAAAACTTTTTTAACATTTCAATAATGATAGTAAGTAACTACCTATGATGGTATTAATTACCTAACTATTAACATTTTGTGGTAAATTAAAAGAGTTCCTTTATGACTAAAGAACTAAAAATTGTTGTGTTAAGTTAAGTTCACCTAGGCTAGGTTGAATAGCCACGGCCAGGAGACGTCTGTCAGGGACTTGTCAGTTGTATCTAAATGTACGAGTTTTAGTTTGATTATACTTTTACTAAAGTTAAATAAAGTATATTATAATATTCTGGTGTCTCTAACACAACAAAAATCACGATTAGAATCTTGATTTTTAGATTAGAATTATTAGAATGAGTTTTATACGAAAATAAACAAAATTGTTTTTGTATTTTTTTTTTAATTTCATACCAGTTAAAAGGATCGCAGGAATGGTTTTTCCTCACTTTCTCAATTTCAAGAGCTAAATGGGAAATAAGTATTGAATGTAATATAGCGAATTTGTGAAATAAAATAATTTTCATTTTTTAATATTAATTTTTGTAATAAATCTGAAAACACTTAATATTTTCGAAACAGTTCAAAGATAGGTATAGGACATTGTACATGAATTATGTCTAGGATTTTCTAAAGAAGAAGTAGGTATTGGCCACTGTCACATGACACACCCTATATAATTTTTATTTTATTTAAATGCAAAATACAAATCGACGTGTCCAAGCGTTTTTCCCAACACGCCCTCATTTATTCCATTTGGCTGTTCCACACTGTATAATATAAGTAATATGTATTAAAAGCGTAAAAAGGGGAGATATGGAAAATTTGATTCAGAAATGTTGAGAAAATTATTAATCGATAACTAATCGATACAATAGGATGAAAGCGCTCATTAAATCGGACAGTTGTAACTACAGTAAGCTTTGGATAAAGTGCTGTCACATCTTGTCAGTTTCCAAGTAGATACAAAATAGAAAAATTTGCCTGTGACGGAACTATCAGAAATTCCCAAATGGATGTGCCACAAAAAGAACACGAACGTCCCCATGTAATTATTCTACACGAAAAATTTGCAAAAAGAAATGCAGATAGATACATGCTTAACATTGCTCTGGCTTATCTCACAATCGGATATAAAGTTACGATGCTGACTTCACATTTCGAAAGAGATCATTCTTTCAGACATATGAAGGTACTTAATTTTGCTTTTTTAATTATTCTTGTTCTTCAAAAAGTTATAAATAAAACCAAAACTATTTTTAATAATATGAGAGAAATAATTCGAAAAATACTACTATTGATTAACACTTATCCCAGCGTTAACAAAGTTTAATAATAATAATAATAAAAAAAACCATTCACATGAATTAGTATCAAACAGGGTTTAGCAAAACTTGATTTTTATTTAAAAAAATTGTTATGTTAAATTTATTCGTTTTTTATTTTAATTTAGAAACCGGTCTACAAGTGATGTCCCTTCTAATTACAAACCAGAATGGTTGGTTATATCTTTCAGTTTAACTTAGAAGTGTAATTCAATGTCTGTCGGGGCATATAGCCCGAGAAGTAGTTGTTGCTTCTTAGTGAACGGTCTCTGTTCTTTGTTCTCTGTTCTTTGTAAGGCGTTATAATAGCATTAAACTATTATGTTTGACATATTAAATTCAAAGTGTCTTTTGCATTGAAAAAAAATTTAGTTTTCAGATGAAATACGCATCGAGTATTCAGGATGGTGGATACCACGAACCCTCTTTGGAATCCCATGTTTATCCATGTTTCGAGCAATTTGGATGATCTTAAGATTATTATTTTTTCCTCCGGATCCTAAGCCTGAAATAGTAATCCTTGACGTCAGCCTTATTACACTTTATCTTCTAAAATGTTTCTCTAACTATAAAGTATTTTACGTATATAATTTTCAAGAATTAAAATACACAGACGCTTGCTTCGATCACACAAAAATCAACCCATCTTTATACGAAGCAAAATGGATAAAATTAGCCGATGAAATTATTGTGGAAAGCGTAGGATTCGCTGAAATAGTAATGAAATCTCATCCTTCAATTACAAAGAAACCGAAAATTTTGTATCCTTCCATAGATTTGGGTTTATGGAGAGAGCCGAGAATAAAAATACAAACAATAATACCGTACTTAATGAACGATACAATTTTATTTCTTACAGTAGGTAGGTTTAGAGAATCATCAAATTTCAAAATTGCTTTGGATGCGTTTGATCTTCTCTTGGAATCGATAGATGATAAAACTATAACCAAACGGTTTCAACTGGTTATCGCAGGAAATTGCAAGACATTGGACGAAAAATTTCATTACAGCGAACTATTAGCTGCCGCTGAAGAAAGATTATGTGCGGCACAAATAACTTTTTTAAAACAACTACCAATACTACACGAAAAAACATTAATATTGGAATCTGCTATATTGATTCACCCTGCTAAAAATGATGTTTACTCTGACTTTATTCTCAAAGCAATGTCTCTAGGAAAACCAATAATAGCAACAAATAAAGGCATCGCTTCTAAAATACTTGTACACAGACTCTCGGGGATAATAGTTGATCCTAAACCCAAAGTAATAGCTCTTGTTTTGAAAAAATTATTGGTGAATCCACACTTGCAAGTTTTTTTGGGCGATACAGCTAAAGAAACTTTCGATAAGTCGCATTCATTCGAAGCTTTTTGTGGGGAAATAAGTCAGATTATGAAGAGACCAATACAAGGTTCGTCAAGCTCTTTACGCAGTGGTGAAAATAGACCGATATCTGATAATTAATGTGATATAACTATTAGTCAAATTTGAATTATTGTTACAATTTATACCCAAAATGTTCCTTGCTAATGTGGTCATCTAACATTAAATAAAGTCATTTGAAAATAAGCTTGCATTTTTCACCTTTATGAGTGGTATGAAGAAGTGTGGGGATAAGAATTTTATCTCAAATTATAGGTAGTTTGTCCAAAATCAAATGCACGTGTTCTTCGCCTTAGCCGACTTTTACGCTATCGACACGTGTTTGCGAATGAACAGCGAAAGAGTGGACATCCCCTAGTACCGGACACTAAAGGTATCTTCAGTTTGGAGACACTTGGTAACGTGGAAACTATGATTTTTTCAATGCTTTAATCTAGTCAGACGACGCCTCAAAAAGGTTTTGGCTCTAGATGCAATTTGTATCAAGTTATTGTCGGAAGAAGAAAAATGCAACATGAAACCTGGACGTAGGACCCAGAACTATGATGACACCAAGAACATTATTTGTGACGAGTCATTCAACGAAGTTTGGGTATGTATGTATATTGGGGTGACATTCACTGTGACCTAAAAGATCTATGGTGTCCCCTTACTTCTTCTTAGTTCCTGAGGAATAAATTGTTTTTTTTAATTTAACAAAAATGCTCCCCCCCCCCCCCACCCTTCCCCCCGTCACTATTTTCATACTGCTGGGTACATTCGACTTAGGAAGGGATACATTATCATATAAATATGTCAAATCATTTTAATAAAGAGTTGCACACAGGTTGAACGATAGAGATACTACTACTAGTCTTAGCCCATTTACCTTCTTCTGTCCGAAGTGGGGGATTATAGAGTTGTGGTTGGTTTATTTTTTTGTTGCCTTCCATAATGAGTAATCCGTGGTTTCCGTTGCCGTTAAGTTAGTCAGGTATCTTTGTATCCCAGCATTTTTGTATTCCATTCTTATTAGCTCTTGTTGTGATCTATCGAGTTTCGTTTTATCTTGAGGTTCTCGTGTATTTTGCCAGATTTTCATGTATCTACGTTTTATAGCTATTTTTTCTCCTATTATAATAGGTAATTCCTCATTGCTGTTTTTTGCCTGTTTCTTAGGGGTAGCTTTCGAAATACTATCTTGTATAGCTATTGTAAATTTTTCAACTGCTTCATCAATATCTTCTTTTGTTTTTAAAGTCATATTCAGATCAATTTTATTATCGAATGTCATTCGGAATTCTTCCCATTTAGTATACATGTTGCCTAGGTATGAGGGCTTCGGTTTTGCTATCGCGTCAGTGCTCAGTTGGACTAAAATGGGTGAGTGGTCGGATGACAAGACATGATTTGAGTGTAATTAGGTTATTTGGAATACCTTTTGTTATGCAGAAGTCTACTAAATCTGGTTGTGTTGTTTTTTTGGATCTGTAGGCCATTAAGTTGGTTCTCAAGTGGAGTATGCTTTTAGGTTACCATTTTGTATGGCCAAATACAGATGTCTACCTTAAGGTGTAGTTAGTCGCGACCCTCAATGGGTATGCTTCGAGTTATAGTCTCCTCCAGCAATGAAGCGATTACCTAGTGTATTGAAGAAATTTTCAAATTCTTCTTTTATGTTATGCTTTGGAGGAATACAGCACTTATTGTTAGTGGTCCATACCAGTCTTCAATTTCTATAGTAGTGGCTTGTATGTATTCTTTATTATGTTTAGCAAACTCTTTAATGGTGTTTTTGATGATTATCGCCGTTCCTCCATGGGTGGTACCGTCTGGGAGTTGAGTATTGTATATTGTGTATTTGGGTAATCTGAAATAACTTCTGTTGGTAAAATGTGTTTCTGATACTAACTAACATTCTATCTAAGTATACGTTGATTTACAATAAAATAGTTATTTGTGTATTTAGAGCGTAAAGTAACAGATTGCCGCTTGAGAAAGAACTTTTGACGATTATTGACCATTTCTCAAAATTTTGACAATTATCGACCATTTTTCAAAATTTTGACAATTTTTCAAAATTTTAACAATTATTGACCATTTTTGACAATTATTGACCATTTTGACTGTTTTTCAAAATTAGTGACCATTTTTCCAAATTTATGACCATTTTTCAAAATAATGACAATTTTTAACCATTTTTGACAATAATTGTCCATTTTAACAGTTTTTAACAATAATTGACAATTTTTAACCATTTTTCAAAATTATTGACCATTTTTGATAATTATTGACAATTGTTGATAATTATGGACCATTTTTCCAAATTTTTGACCCATTTTTGACAATTATAAACTATTTTTCCAAATTTTGACAATTTAAAAAAATAATTGTTCATTTTTGACAGTTTTTGACAATTATTGGCCATTTTTCAAAAATTTTAACAATTTTTCAGAATTTTTGACAATTTTTCATAATGATTGACCATTTTTGATAGATTTTGACAATTATCGACCATTTTCCAAAATTTTAACAATTTTTGACCATTTTTGAAAATTTTTGACCATTTTTAAAATTTTTGTTAATTGACCATTTTTGACAGTTTTTCAAAATTTTTGGGCATTTTTTAATTTTTTTTTCAATGTTTGTCAATTATCGACCATTTTTTAAAATTTTAACAATTATTGACCATGATTCAAAATTTTTGACAATTTTCATATAATTTAATTTGATTTTTAATCTGATAAATTGTTAATGAATGACTCTCTTAGGTTTATTATTTAAAGCATGTACTTTTTAAAATATGTAATACAAAATTTCCAAAATTGACCATTTTTGACAAGTATTGACCATTTTGACTGTTTTCAAAATTATGACAATGTTTAACCATTGTTGAATGTTTTTGACAATAATTGTCCATTTTTAACAGATTTTGAAAATGTTTGACCATTTTCAAAAAAAATTCAAAGTTTTTGACAATTATCGACCATTTTTGACAATTATTGGCCATTTTTGACCATATTTCAAAACTTTTGACAATTTACATATAATTTTATTTAATTTTTAATCTGATAAATTGTTAATTATTCACCAATTGAGTTAATTCGTGGGGCGTGGTTTGATTAAATAAGCGAGCGAAAAGATTCCTTTTTTTGCGCTAGAGCGTAAAGTAACAATCCTCGGCATTTGTCGACTTTACGATTTCATTTGAATATAGTAATTAGTCATTTTACGCGCGACTGTAGAAAAAAAATTTTAATAACGAAAAGTCCACTTAAAACAATAGTAGAATAGTATATTCTGTAACAAGGTTAGAATGAAAATTCGATGCGAGTGGAAAGTTCCGAGCGCGAGCTGGAGGCGAGCGTGAGGAACCACGAGCATCACGAATTTTCATTCTAACCGAGTAGCAGACTATACTTTCTCCACGATCAAAGATTTTAAATATATATTTTTAAGTGGAAATGAACAAAAGTTAATTTATATTATAGAACTGAATCGCAATTATTATATTAGGTAAACACTCAATAATCCAAGAAACATTGTACTTTGTATTAATTGTTATATTTGTACAGTTCTCGAAATAAAAAACTGGTGCGTTATTGGGGGTATTTTCAACAATTGTGTGGTTATGTTAGGGTACGGTTACGTGACAGCAATAATTTTGGCACTTTTGACACTACAATGACAATCAACTGCGTCAAGGCTAATGTTATTATTGCTAACCAGTGTGAGAGAGAATGTAAATACATTTAAATTGCATGGGGGCAGATGTGTTGCAGAATATTTCTTCAATCTCAAGAGAGAGAATTCCAGCATTCAGTAATCAAATTTGATTTCAGAATTGTCAAATTCTGTGATGATCGTGGAGAAAAATATTTCCTGTGTTATTTAAATGGGAAATCGAATTTTTTGATGAGCTAAGCCGCTATTGGACCTAAACCTTTTAGCCCAGCGGCATAATGTTTTATTTTCTATATACTACCATATTTTTGGGTATAGCAGCAAAAAAAATAATGGCCTAAAAATGACACACCCTAGTGTATATAGATGTAAAACTCTGTCCAAACCCTCTATTAATGGAGCGTTTGTAAATTTTACTATGAAATCTTGATCTTGATACAGGCTCAATAGACAACTAGCTACCGAACTATTAGCTATTGTTGAGGTGTTAAGGCTATCTATTATCCTTTGTGCGCGTCTTCTAGTAAGTTCTAATCGAAGACGGGTGTTCGTGGCTCTGCCGACCGATGTCGCTGCGAATGTGATCGAGGGGTGAAAATAGCGACGTTGAAAAGACAGGACTCTATTCATTTTTTCGAATCATCAAGACACGGACATGCGACCGTTGATTCCGTTGTCACTTTTAACGTTGTAAATGTATTTCTAATAAAGTTGGTTAAGTTTTGCCTTTAATTTACATTATTACGATTGAACAGCTATAGCTAAATGTTTAATTATAAATTTATCAGCAAACCATATCCTTCTCCATTTCAGAGGTATTTCACTTGTTGATTGAAGTACCTATGTCAATGTCAATTCTCTGCATTTTTGGTTAATTAAACTAAAATAAATATCACTGCTATGGATCTGAACATTGGAATATTCTCAAAGATTTCGATTAGTCCTACATCTTCGATTATCCATCGAAGTCACTTACAGACCACACCCCATCCAAAGTGAGTCCTTCATTACAACACTTCTTTGCTAGAAACTAATATACGTCATTTATGTTAGGCCTGTTTGTCAGAGCATTATTTTTTTTTGTAGGCCCATGTCGTTATAGTCTTATAGAAATATATAATAAATCTGAGTTTTTTTGTAAATTAGATATTGCAACATATTCAGTATCTACCTAGGTAATATTAGTAAATATTTAATTATTACTAGGAAATAATAATAGAATTTTTAAATTAAAATTTGACAACTTAGCAAAGGTATCGTAATTTGGGGCTACTTGCCCACCCCGGGGTAACTTGCACACCACGTGTATTTTTATTCATTTTTTATTTTAGGTTATGTTTTTTTTGTGTTTTATCACCGGCTTTCTGTTGTTACAGGTAAATGAAGATTAAAAATGGTTCGTACTAACAAAAAAACTCCGGGAGCCAGAACTTACCGGAATTACTCAGAGAACGCCTTGCGCCAAGCGGTAGACGCAGTAAATGCAGGTATGTCGAGAAAATTAGCAACTGAAACTTTCAAAGTAGAACGGACTACGTTAGGACGAAGACTTCTTGGTGCACACTCGAAATCAGTTGGTCGTCCAAAAGTCTTAAGTGATCAAGAAGAGGCTCTCATTTCAAAGACATTGGGTGTTGTAGCAAATTGGGGATTTCCTCTCACAAGGGTTGATATTCGTGACGCAATAAAAAAATTATGGGATAAACAAGGAAACAATGTTCGAATATTCAAAAATAACTTTCCAGGACCTTACAGTCGTTTATTAAAAGGAACAATTTAAGGGTCAGAATGGCTTCAAACAAAGAGATCCAGAGCATCAGTGGATCGTGATGAAATTTTAAATTTCTTCAATAATACTTACTTAGCAATTAGAGAAGTGTAAAGCTCAAATTTGTATAACTATGACGAAACGAACGTGCTACCATCAGTTTAATGGTTTGTGGAAATGCCAATGAAAACTTTTTACCACCAATGGTTGTATATTAAGCTTTGAATCTATGACAACTGGACGCAAGGTGGACCACGAGGAACAAAATATGCGAGCAGTGCGAGCGAATGATTCGAAATGTGGTTCTTCAAGCCTCTCCTGTCTCACATCGAATCCACCAGAGAGAATAACAACCAAGTGGTTCTCGTTGGTGACAACCTGGCAAGCCACTTCTCACCAAGGGTGATAGAGGGATGTGGTACAAATAATATCTACATAACCCCCTTCCCAGCCAACGCCACACATTTGATGCAACCCTTTGATGTGGCTGTATTCGCCCCAATGAAAAGAAAATGGAGAGAGATTCTCGATCAGTGGAGAAAGGAGTCTCGTTTCCAAGGCTGTTTCCCGAAAGAACAATTTCCGAACCTACTGGACAGATTGTGGAAAGGGGTAAGCTAAAATGTGGCAGAGAATCTCAAATCAGGATTTAGAGCAACTGGTTTGAATCCTGCAAATCCCGAAAAAGTTTTGAAGCGGATTCTTGGTGGACTAGAAGATGCAGACATCGAAAGAGTCTTAGACAACAGCTTGGTCGATTTGTTGAAAGAGCACCATGGACAGGGGTTGAGAAAAAACGTAAAAGGAGAAAAAAGTCGAACCTGGAAAAGATGTGTCTCGCACTGTTACAGACACTAATGTTTCTGAAAATCCTCCAAACGTTCCTGAGGAATCTCGAAGTATAGCCGAAGAGCCAGGACCCTCTTCATCTAGCGTTTTGCCATGCACACAGGAACTCCATACCAGGAAGAGCAAGAGGGAAAGAAAGAGCAACTCCCAATGTGATATCTGCAAGATTAATTGGAAAGGACAACGTACAGTAACTAACGACAAGTAAATTCACTTCGTCGATTCAGAGGTTACTGAAAATTTCCTTACCCCGCCTATCGTCTGCTGAGTTCTGGCGAGTTTAAATCGAGAAAGTGGGAAGTACAGGGGTTGTGCGGCGATAGCGGGGAAAAAACCTGCAACTATCTCGGTCACCTTTAAATATTTCAATGAAATTTTGATTATTATTTTTGTATTTAGTGCAAAAACTGCGGTTTTATCAGTTTAACCTGTACAATTTGGCAAATACAGAAGTGAATGTCGAGAAACGTACGAGAGGCACGAAGTTAAAATGAGGAACTATTCGGATGACAAAGAGGGTGATATGCGCTTGGTGAATTAGTACGGTAAATAATCAAAGTACTAAATTCTGTACCCCAGAATAAAATATATATTAGGTAAGTAACATTCTTTAATTATTCAGGAGAAGTAAATGAAGGTATTAATAGTATTTATTACTTCTTAATAATATATTTAATAATATCTGATCTATTTTATACCTTTTAAATTGTGCTTTGTGCTGTTTAATCAAATGGTGTAAATCAACTTTTAGCATATGCGGTGTAAACATAATATTTCGCTGTCTAAGCCATTCTTGCATGTCTGCTTTTCTGTTATTATAATTTGGACACTTTTCAATTTCCACATTGTGGTAAGTTGCGTTACCAATGACAACAACTTTTTGGCGGTAAGTTCGGTATTAATTTTTCCTCGACCCAATTTTTATAATTACTGTAATTCATCTCTCCGTGATAATCACCAGATTTGGTTTGAGATTGAAATATTAGGCAAGCATTAGGAACAAAACCACTGGCACTATCTGCATGTACTATGAATAATCGCTTACCTTTCGACACAGGCTGACGCAGTCCTTCGTTTGTATCATCACTCCAAGATTTGTTATGTGTATGTGAAGAATTATAGACCGATTTTCTTCCCGAATTTTTTTATATTTCTTAAAAAATTTAATCTTTTTTGTATGATATCAGGTTTCTCCATCAAAAGTTTTCTATTTGTTTTAGTTTTCCTCCACCGAAATCCCATGCTATGCATAATTTTTCTTAAACTTTCCCTTGAACCTGTGTAGCCATATTCATCGTGAAATATTTTATGTATATTGCGCAAGATTGGTACTCTCTTATGGGTCACTTGATAATTCAAAATATATCTTCTTAGAACACCTTTATCACAATTATCCAAGCCTGTTTTGGGTTTTGATATTTTTCTTTTTTTGTTTGGAGTGGAAAATGATGAAGATTCCCCATTTTCTATTTGCCTCATCTCCTTTTCAACATTTTAAATCGTATGCACACTGACACCTGTGGTAATAGCAACACGTTCTTGAACTTTTTGAATTTCCTTTATAGATTTATTTTCTGATGCTTCCCGGCGCATAAAATAAATTATATGTATGTAAAGGAATCTTCAAACGTAATCTATATTAGCGTTGGGTGATAAAATATAAGAAGAGGCGCAACCTCGTAAACGATTTTGTGCCGCAAAATGATGTTGGCGGAGAGATGTCACCACTGTCTTAATTTTACCTTCTGCTAGACACGATTCAGATGATAAAATGATTGATTGTTTATCAAATGAATCTAAATATTATTTAAACCATCTACAAATTTTGACGTTATTTTACAATAAAATATTTGAAAATCGAAATCGATCCAATGCAATCACGAGATAGAAAATGAAAATCTATTTTCGTCATTTGAATAAATAGTAATTTTACACTATTCAGTGTAAAACAAGGAATGTTTGATTCAGGGGATGGGAGTGGAGGGAACGGTGGTAGGTACCTGAGAGGTGTGTACTGTGTGTGTACCTATTGCTACGAGATAACCTCTGAAAAAACTCATAGCAGGACTGGCGGACCTGGGATTTGAACCCGAGAGCGTAACCACTCCACCACTTGCTCGGTATTATAGTAGGTACATTGTGAAGGGGACGTACAATCTGAGATTTGAAACAATATATTGGGAATGTACCCGCTATATTTGGTACATATTTTGAACATTATGAATATACTAGGAATATGCTTTGTACATTGAATGCTACTTGGGCTCTGTATTAATAAGAAATTAAAAAAGCAGCTAGGTAGATTTTAAAAATTTAATTTCAATTTTTAACTCACATAATTGATAACTATATAAATATTGTAACAGAATGTATCTACAACCTAAATTTTAAATAAGTAACTGTATGGAATTGATTGTTAAGACAACTCTAACTATACAAATTCATAATAGACTACATTTGATGGAATTGGATTGTAAAAGTATGATTGTACTTAGTACAACAGTTAAATTTATTCACAAGTTTATAACATCCTGTAGCATTCTGTCACAAGTTACAATTTTTTTAAATTAATTTTATAATAAAACATGAAATTTGAGGGTTCTATTGAAATCTGTGAAAGGGCAGAAGTTAAACATTAAGAATAAAAAACTTACCAATGGAAATTGTTGTAATCCAATCTAGAACTTTTTAGTGTTGTTACCATGGAGAAAATAAAAAAAAGAGGGTTGTTGAATTTTGCGAAAAGCAAAAACTGGTGAGGTTGGTGAATCTTGAAAAGAAAAGATTCCACAGCGAGTTTTCCTTGGTATTATCAAGGAAATGTAGCAGAGTTCGTGATAAATAAATTCTACGAGTTTGAACAAACTTGTGTTTGGTAAATATACCTCTCATTATTATATTTTTGGTAATTTGTATCCATTTCAAAAGAAGTGCCGTCGTCTGCAGTTGGTTGTTCCAGTTAAAAAAAAATAACATTGGCTTATCTACTTGATGCCAAAGTAGATATAAGGGTCGTCTTCTTGTTGTGAGGCTTGAAGGTCTTTTCACAATTTTCTCTGTACTTCGTGTGCTGTTGCTGGTGAAGTTTTTCTCACTAAGCCCTTGGAAGGTTTGAATAGTGCTCCGTGGGTACATTTCGTCGGTGATTGTATTTAATTTAAAAAAAAAAGGTATTTGTTGTGTGTCTAACCACAGAATTTAATTTACATATGACATAAACCATAGAACCAATATTAGTGTTGTATTGAGAAGCACCATAGATAAAAAAAATACTGATTCTATGTTTTAAAATATTTTTATTAATTATTTCATATTTGTTTCACGAGTAAAAAGTATGTCTTATTTAAATTAAGATATAGTAGTATTTAGTTCTGTTTATATATTACGTTTATTGTTCAATTTTACTTTTAATTTGTTTACGTCACGTCTGACGTCATTATATTCATTTAGAGAGCAACTAAAAAATAAATTGTCATTTGAAGTTTTGTTGGTATTTTATTTATGCTGGAGATTCTATTACCATAAATAGTATAAAGGATTTTTAAGAAAAATTGCTCGAATTTTAAGATTATAATCATATTATAATATTACCACCTGTTCACCCTGATAGAAATATAATTCTCATATTCTTTTTTACTATTGTGTATCTGAGCTAGACCGAAACAAAAATTAATAATTTCATTTAAAGTAAAAACATTAAACTTTATCAATAACTGAACTAATAGCAACCCTGATTTAATTTTTTCAATTTAATTCAAAATATTGTTACAATTGTCACCATAACTCTTTCTAAAATTAAAATTACAAAATATTGTAATAATATATTGGTTAATCTTCGTTAACTTTCTCTAATTCAACCAGTTCTGTGTAACAAAAGCGTCTGTTGCAACGGCAAACTGGTCCACATTTGGGAGATTTGCAGTTAGGACATGGAAAGAAGCACCCAGGACACTCTGAATTCAAGCAATCACACTGATCCACTCCATCGCTTATACGTTTTCCTTTCGATGTATATATACTATTCTTCGATTTTCCAGGCTTTTTTTGTTTAGTATTCATTTTTGATGGTATTGATTTACGTATAACTGCTAGACTGTTAATCTTATAGTTACTCTATATTTTGACAACTACTGTCACTTCAAATGATTAAGTAGATCGGCCATTTTTGATCCATTTCAGTATTATTCTATGCTGTAGATAAGGAGCAATTGAGATTATTTATATCTCTCGCTCTCTCTCCTAATTAACGTAAGCTCTGTTCTGACGATGCAATTTCGTCTCTGCGACTCGATCGCGGCGACAAAATTGCATGCAGTTTAGGTGTTCCTATCATGCAACTGACCAATGCAATCGAGTTGAACCAAAATAGAACGATAATTTAAGCCCATATGGAAATTGAAAGTTTTTCCACAGAAATTAGGCAACAAAAGAGAGGACATAAATTTCCGAATTCACAGTTGTATGTGTTTGCAGATAAAAAGAGAAGTGTTTGGCTTATGTCATATTTGAAAAGTGGCCAAATACAAAAATTTGTGTGCGAAGAATACTAAGACTCGGTATTGACCTGGTAGGCTTCAAATTCATTATCGCTCACGTGATATTGATTTTGAACTATCCTCAGTTTCCGCGAGCTGATTTCTATATTTTTATTGATAGTTTCAATTACTCTTTGCAGTTCTTTAATATTTTGTTCGATTCGATGTCTACAAAATTAATTCTGAAAGAGCGGGGGTGAATGCGATTGTTAGGCCACTCCTGCGGGTGCAGAGAGGGATTCTCCTGAGGATGGAGCAGGAGTACAGGACAGTGGGTGGACTAGCAGCAGCGGTGCTGTCAAGGTCCTACACATTGGACGCGATGGCTATCAACAAAGAACACTGGAGGGGTGCGACCAGAGAGGAAGTACAGGAATGGATGGAGGAGAAAGTGGAGAGAAGGTGGGAGGAGTAGGAGAGATTGGATGGACCGGAGATTCGGGGAGGTGAACTACTTCTTGACACAGGTGCTCAGTGGACATGGGTCGACAGTAGGGTACCTCCACAAGATTGGGAAAAGAGAGACTGGAGTGTGCGAGAGGTGTGAAGTGGAGGATGATGTGGGGCATGTGTTTAGATGCTGGAAGAACAAGGAGGTGCTGAAGAAGTTGGAGAGGAAACTAGGGGAGGCGGTGTAATGGGAGAACATGGTGGAGGTGGAGATAATGTTGAGGGGGGAAGAGGAATGGATGACTGAAGAGATTAATGACAAAAAAAGTGAAAAAATAGTGAAGGTGAGAAAAATAGAAAATAATGAAAAATGGTGAAAGTGAAATAAGGGGAATCAGAGTTAAAAAACAAGTGGAAAAAGAAATAAATTTGAAACAGGGGAACGCGAAAAGAAGAGGGAAAAATCTACAGTATGTCTCATTGTAAAATTATATTGGGTTGAACGTACTAAAAAATTATTTGAAAGTGTGACTTTCGAACTTTATTTACATAAAAAATACGCATATTTAAGAGTCGAAAAATCCTCTTTTATAGTGAATTTCATGCTGAACCGATTGACTATAATATAATGCGGTCGATGGTTATATAGTTACCGTCAAAAGTATGAAAGGGAGTCATATCACATGCGTTAGAAATTCTTATTTAACAGTTCCGAACTTTTTAATTGGCATTTACGTAATCTACAGGATCGTAAAGTAGTTTGTTTCAACTTTGTTTAGGTTAACTTTCTAGAATTCTTACATCGGATATCGAAAAATACCATTTCTAAACAACTTTATTAGGTCACGTAATCTGGATTGTCACACATGGCGCAGTCAGTAAACTGTCTCCGAATTGAATTAAATAATAATTAAAATGTCAGACGACGAAAAAAGCAATCAACAAAGGAGTTATGTGATTCCAACGAAAGTCGAGAGCAACAGATTCAGGAGCACAGCATTTAACAACACTACAAAACGATGGTATTTTAGGATAATTTTAAGAACTTATTACTAATTAGAGTCTGACTATCCGTTGTTTACCAGTAAACAATGAAAACTAAATAGAATACCACATGTGCTCTCCAGAACAATATGGCCGACCTGTCAGTGAGGAGAGGTCCGAATCTTCTGCAACAAGTCAATCGCGAAAAAGTCGATGAATACACGCTGGAACGAGCCAATTCCGATCCCACATTCATAAAACGCATCATAACTAGTCACGAGACGTGGGTTTACATTGTTTTAAAAATATTTTGATCTATTAAGACTTACGTTAATAATATTTTGTATGCTTTGAGTATCGCCTTCATCCACTTCCAACAACCTTTTTTGCAGCTTATGTAAAATAGTAACAATAGTTTTTCTAACATTCGATCCGTCCGGCATTGTTATCGTTCCACTACCACTAACTTTTAGATTGAACGTCCACGGGTCAAGTGCTGTTTCCACTCTGAAATGTCAAATTTAACAGTAATAGCTCGATGTAATGTAGTAAAATCACTTACAGCGGGATAACGTCCTCTTCCCACATAGGCAAAAGCGGTTGACAAGATAAAATAGCAATAATAATTTTTAAAGATCGTTTTAATTCATGTCTGGTTAAAGTTTCCTCTGCATTAGAATGTTTTTCTAACTTCTCCAATTCTGGTAATAGATATCTACCCAATAAACTTTGAGCGGTTCCAACTTCTTTCGTACCTGGAACGTACCACGATATCTTTAGATCCTTTATTTCTTCCGCCTTACCCCAATCTCTAAAAGTAAAACATCAAGATAATATTTATTAAGATTTCTCATTAAAAGCCTCGTATAATTTACAAATGACTGTGGATGCGCTAACCTGATAGGCAAAAAGTCTTTGACAGGAGTGGAATAGTCGGTTGCACAACTTCTAACTTCAGTCGGTTGAATGTTTGTTAAAGAAGACATCATTAGTTCGAGCATTCTAGCAGATAGATGACCAGCACTTTGACAGGTCATGTGTAAAGTTTTGTCTAGGATTCTTGTTAACGGTTCCATGTAGTTCAGTAATTCTGAACGTCCGTCTACCAACTACAAAATCACCGATATTATCATTTATTAACTACATGGGGACTGTTAACATAAGTGAAAACACATTTTAAAAATGTTATCGTTACTCATACAAAGATACCATTAGCATGTCGGTGACGCGAAATCTCAAGTTTTGCCCCTACCAAAACCAAAAATCAACTAACGCGGCTAAAGTTTTCACTTCAAAAAGAAGATTATTTGTCTAGGTACTTACTTCTGACAACATTAACAAATTATAGAGTAATTCATCGTCGATATGTTCCTCTTTCTCAATATTTGGATTTTCGTTTAAGAGTTCTTCTATTCTGTCACATAAATAGGGTAAAAATTGCTTTAGTGTTTCTTTTGGATTAATTTTTGCGAAACAGTGGCAACCGATTGCTAACATCTTTCCGGAAACATGGACTTCCATTACTTTGCTGTTAACAAAATTGTAGATTTTCTTTAAGGCACTCTGAAAAAAATATATATATGTAACTAGTACACACCTAAGATGTAGTTATAAAATAAATGACTTACATTATAAATACCTTGAAAAATATAAAACCGAGAGAAAGAAAACCAAAGAATTAGTTTTAATGCAAAAGAAGATCAATTTGGAGAAAAATTGGAGCAGGATATCAAGAGTAACTAAAAACTATTTTACAAAGTGCTAGAATCATGGAGAACTGAAAAAAACACAAATATAACTAATATTAAAAACAGAAGATATAAAAGTAATGAACAGGTGGAAGGAATATTTTCTAGAATTATTAGATAACGAAGAAAGCACATCTAAATCAAATCAAGAAAAAATACAGGACAATAATGATGAAGAAATATCCATAGATGAATTCACGGAAATAATTAAAGTTTAAAAATGGGAAAGAACCAGAATGCGACAAAATAACTGGAGAAATGAACAAAAATATGGGTAAAAGTGGAGAAGAACTATTACTAAAAACATATAATAAGTGCTGGAAAGAAGAAAAGTTACCGAAATAATGGCAAATGGCATCAATTGCCCCTATTTATAAAAAAGATGATAGACGGGAATGTGGTAACTACAAGGGACTGACATTGCTCTGTACAAACATGAAAATATTAGAACATATATTGGACTGAAAAATTAGAAAAGTTGTGGACAACACAATAGATGATACGCAAAATGAGTTTAGAGGAGGAAGGAGCATACAGGACAATGTATTTATGATAAAACATATAACAGAGAATTGTATACAAGAGAAAAGAAATATATATTGCGTATTCATACATTTAGAAAAATGATTTGATATGGTATCAAGGGAAAGAATGTGGAAAATATTATAAAAAATAGGAGTAGATAATAAAACAATAAGAAAGGTACAAAAAATATATGATAATAATCTAAATACTGTTATATGTATGTATGTATATTGGGGTAACATTCACTGAGACCTAAAAGATATATTGTGCCCCCTTACTTCTACTTAGTGCCTGAGGAAAGTTTCAGAGACTAGTAGCTCCTTTAGACCTATTTCCCGGAAAAATTTTAGGATGTATGCAGGCTTTAATTTAGGTAAGTCTCTCTCTTCTACCCAGTAGTCTCCTTGGCGTTGTGCCCTAAGATTCTGAATTGCTGTGCAATCCGCAAGTATGGTGGAGGTTTCTTCTTCGATACCACAGAATCTGCATTCTACATCATTAAAATATTGTTACATGAGCCGAAACTTCCTAACTTTTAATTTCAAATTCTTAAACCTCTGACCATTCTCATGTTCCTCGAAATATTCTACAGATGTACCACTTCCTCCACTATACCATGTTACTAAAACAGTTCCCGCTCGTTCGAGAAACTGCGATCTTGTTATATCGTTAATTATTGTTTGACATCCCATTAGTCACTTCCAGTCCACCCCTCACCATAAGGCAACTGTATTTTCAATTTCGCCACGCGAACGGCCAAACATTAGCTTTTAGCTACCGGTCGTCTCAGAGACAACTTCTATCATTATCTTTTATGTTTATTGTTAATTAATTGCACCTATTTAAATTAATAAAAACATTATAAATACCTTGAAAATATTAGGAGAACACTTATTTGAAACCACTGAAATCACCGACCCTAAGGCACTTTCTGAAATAGTCTCCACTCTATTCTTAATATTGTCGTTATTCGTCATCTGTTCCAACCTTATAAAATCCAGACTGTTTGATTCCATCCAAATGCACAACTTATCAAAAAACTGTAAGACGAAATCTTCGAAATTTGCTGTAGCTTCACAAACTATGTGTTCTTCTTCAGTTAAATCGTAGTAAGTACTTGCTCCAGATGAATCAATCAAGGGAATCATGTTGGCGAAATGAACGATGAAATTGAATGTTACATAAGATTTTCGTATGTCGTTGGGATCTATTCCCGGAAGAAGTTCCATTAAGAGCGGGATTATGTGCGTTGGACCTTCTGGATAGTTGTTGCGATTACCTTGAACCATATACCTAAGAATAATTAATATAAATGTATATAATTTTACATTATTTTTACCAATTCTTACCTTCCACATGCAATGACGGCCATCATAGAAGAAGTTTACTTATGAGGTTCCGTTAAACTGTTCATAGAAGAATACAACTTTTCAAGAGTCATTGGAATAATAATATTTGGTCTTAGGCACGAAAGATATTGAAGAGTTAAGCTTGTGTCTTGCAGTCCCATTCTATAAAATAAAATTTGTTAGTTTCAGTTTGTACATTTTAAGATAAATACACAGTAGAAACAACGTTGAATCCTTTTCGTCACGTGACTTATACGTCATCAACTATATTCATATGAATCAATTCACTATTTTGATTATACGCGCGACAGCATCTGCTAACTTTTTCGTACTGTTTTTTTTTTCTAAACAAGCATGTATGTCAAGAGATTATGTGTGATGCCTTTTGGCCTAATATAATAATATAACAATAAATATTTAAAATAAGAATTAAATCCCCTTGAGCTTATTTCAATAAATCTTTAGAACGTTTTAATATTATATAAATAAAGAGTAAGAAGGTCGACAGGTACGAAGTCAAGTCAGTGTTATTTATATTTACTTTTGGTGAACTTGACTGGTCGTATAAATATACATTCATATATTTATTATGAGAGCATTCAATATATTTCAGTAGTAAGAAATCAGTAAGATGACTTAATCATCAGTAATAAATAATCATTAATTATAAGTATGCTATACGGCTAGGTACTTATACATTTAGTTAGTAATCTTAAGTAGAGTAATGTATCATAGTACAATAGTGTAATAAATAGAACATATCCCAGTGCTAGAAGTAGTTGTTTTATTCCCTTAAGATGACCCTCCAAGTGACCAGCAACACCACCGATTCAGAGGCCTTTCCACACCTTTAAACCACTAAAGTTTACCTGAAGACCCAACCTTTACAAATGCATTCCCATGAGCTTCCTATGCCTCATCTATAAAAATTCAAATGTCAGCCCCCTACTTGTGACACTTCTTAGCCGATTCCTACTGATATTTAATATGATTGTTTCTTATACTGTTGGAAATAATTTCTTATGGGCATTCCAACTATTTATCACAAGTAGTGGGTCGCCATTTAAATTTTTGTAGCGATGACGTACTTGGAAAAGGTCAATTGGGGAGGGAGATAATTTTTTGGACAAGGGAGAAAATTTAAAATAAAATTAAAAATAACCCATTGAATTTGAAAAACACATTTAACTGGAAAATATAAGAAGTATAAGTAAAGCGTATAAAATTGGAGACAAAGATGATACCACAAAGGACGTATTTGGTGGTGTTACAAAATTTGATAAATTGACAATATCCAGAACAGGAAAGTAACATTCCAATTATTTAAAATAACAAATAAATTTATTCATTCAGGTATGAAAGGAAATGAAATTGCTGACAGATTAGCAAAATCGGCCATTTCTTCAGGGGAACCAATAACAATAAAATCCGTACCACATACCGACCTTAGGTGTGAATATAGGAACAGTATGCTACTCGAATGGCAAAGAGTTTATGAAAGTAACATTCATGGACAGAACTACAAAAGCTGCCAAGTCAAGATTCCACATAAGAGAAACATATTGTTTACAAGAAAACTTTGTTTAATAACTCGTCCGTAAAAACGGATTACAAATTAATCTGGCTAATTGGTCTCTGCCAAAGCCACCCAACTACTTAAAAAAAAAATTTGAAGAAATAATAGCATAGACATTTGGGAATAATAATAATAGAAAGACCGGAGAAGCATAGAAATTCATCATATAGTTTAGACCAGTATAAATCAGAAATTTTAATATTTGATAGTAATAAATTTTTTCAAATTAAATATTTCGGAACATAAAGTCAATTCTTCAAAGCAAAAAATAATAATAAATTTATAAATTTATTAAGTTTGTAATGCTTTAATAAAATTGTTCAATAAATATTTGAAACTAAATTTGTTTCAAAATAATTTAATATAGAACCCAACCCTGACATAGTGATTGGAAATTTTGAAATAAATTAACAATTACAATTAAATACAAAAAAATTATATATAATTTCTGAAAATAATAAAACAATTAAAAATATTTCATATCAACGATAGCAGTTTATAAAAATCAATATAATACGTACCTATTATAAAGTGCCTGTTCTATACAAGGTTTCAATATATTCACAAATCTGTCCAGATCTTCATCGGTAAGTTTAAAATGGTCAGGTACTTGGAATTCCCAAGAAGGAGTCTTATATCTTTCGCAATTAACTCTCTGAATGAAATAAAATGACAGCATTCTTAATAATTCCCTTAACTTCGAAGTCCATCTAAAATAAAATATTTACTGTTTTTTTTCTCATAAAGTTTACCTTCTCTTATTATTTTGAAAAATCCCAAAAAAAACGATTTGAACATTATACTATAAATATAAAGCGTAATAAATTAATAAGAAATTGCCTGTAAATTAAATAAATACACGATATAAATACCTTCCAGTATTAGCAGGGTAAAAATAAGATTCCAAGCTTTGCATGAACTTTTCAAAATGGAAAAATGCTACATTCTTGTCTCCGTTTAAAACACAAACTATCCACATAGCAATCGCGGATATATCAATTTTATGTGATCTCCCCATATGTCTTTGTTTGAAGGCTACTGGCAGTTGAAAAGTTCTTTGAAATCTTACAAACATTTTGGATATATACGGTTGCCAATCAACGCGGCCTATTTGGAATCTCGCTAGACTTGTCATTATCCACATCATATTCTAAAAGATAAAAATAATTGAATGGTGATATAAATCCACCAATAAGATGTTATTACATTTTCCCATGAGCTGTCATCCTGACAAGTATCCCACACGTTCATTAGCTCTTCAAACCACAGTTTATAACTAATGTCAGCTTCTTCGATCTTCATATTATGTGGAAGAAATAACTCTAAATATCTAACTGTAATAGCCATTTGACTTGGATTAAAAATACATAATCTTGGTCTAAATTCATCCAATATATCCTGAGTGGCTGAAGCTGGAAAGTACCTACAAACAGTCAATAGTTATATAAAAAAAGAATTTCGTCATTAAAATTAAATAAAACTTACACTTTACATAATCTTACGAGGTGGAATATTGTCATCTCAAAATTAGAGGCATATCGATACATTCCTATTCCAGTTTTATTCTTTTCTGTAAGTTTTATACATAAATCATATAGTGGTCTCCAATCTAATTGCAAATCTTCTCTTGTAAGCAGATATTTTTTCAAAAAACATTATTAATAATTCTATTATACAAGTTTTTAATCAATAAGATCACCAGGAGTAGCAAGCAAAACAGTAAATGAATACGAACCAACCAGATGAAAATTAAATAATAGTTGTGTGTGTGGGGGGGGAGGGGGGAGAGAGAATGGCCTCAGACATAGTCTATTTGCCACAAAAAATTAAAAGTTAGTAAAAAGTTGAAATATTAAGTTGACTGTCACATAATAGCGATATAAAAATGCTGATTACTGATGAAGCATATATCTAAATAGATAACTTAGACTTATTTATGAAATCCACTTTAGCATCTAAGCTATCAATGTTTATCAAAAGAGTGGTTATATTTGTGGGAAGAGGAAAATTGAAATCTATCAGAAACTTGTGAAGTTCAGTAGTTGCTGTTTTGTTTTCAATGCATTCAAAAAAAAATATGATTCAGGTCTCCTAATAATACATTGTTACAAGAGCAAGCTGGAGAATTAACAATACCTATTTTAAAGAGATGAGCCGGGAAACGACCATGAGTCATTCTTAAATGTGATATTATGGAGGTATTGACTATTAGATGTTTTAGCGAAGTCGGCGTAAGAATGCTCCCAATTGGTTCTAATATGTCTTATAATCATTTAAAAGGTCTGAGAAAACATCAAGTTTGGTATAAGTCGTCATTTTGCAGGCTCTCTTGGCTTCCAAGTCAACGTACTCACTTCCTTCCAAACCACAGTGCCCTTTTACCCAAATAAATACAATACTTTTGTTCAAGGTTTTTAACTCGCTTAATAATTTTTTAATTTCTAAAATTGTATTTTGTCTGCAACACTCGATTGGAGAGCCTTCTATAGCCTGTAATACTGACTTGGAGTCACACATAATAACAGCTCTTCGAATCGGATTTAAATACACCAAGTTAACCCTTTTGATATGGCGAAAGCTTATGCAGGAAAAACAGAACAATAGTTGGGAATTCTAAATCTTTCAACATAATTAGTATTTGAAACAAAAAATACTGCCAGTTCTTTCATCAAATTTCGATCCATCAGTGTATATTGTAGTAAAATTGTCGCCTATAGTGTTAGTTCAGTTTTCAAAATTAATTGGTTAATACTAGTAATTTCGTAAAAAGAGGGGTATATGATAGAAACAAGAAATATGTTTGGTATTGAGTGTTTGACAAGAGTTTTTATTGCTTTTGTTTGGCTTCCTCTATTTTTAACCCATTATAGCCCAGTGATGCCATTTGGCATCGCTAAAACTATTCCCATTTCGCGGGCTTTTGCGCCCCGCCAGTGCTAAAAATTGTTTCTCTGGACACATGGTTTATCGAATGAGATATTGAAAACACTTCTTTATTAGTTGCAAATCGACTGTTTCGTAAGTGTGTGTAAGTTGTTATGGAGAAGTTTGTTGATATCGAGACACTGAGGAATTCGCTAGCGTGAGCAGTTATAATCAATATTTTTATGTAATTGATAGCCCAATATTTTCATTCCTAAAGAGTAAAGTTTATTTTAAATACAAAATAATAATGATTATATCAAGCTACCTCTCCAAAAAAGCACTCTTACTTCAATGATGCCGAAGGGCATCATTGGACGGGCAACTACTTTTTATAAATGGGTATAATTTTTGATTTTATATGTGGATCTGTTACATATAACAATAATATTCTCTTTATTATTTCTTTCGCTGAACATATCCTATAATAAAGTTACACAAAAAAAATAATTACATCAATCAAGACATAATTTTAGCGAAGTTCGTTTTCTACAATTACAAAGTATTTGAAGGAAATTGAGTGGCTGCTTTTTTACAGGCCTGGTTTTTCCCTTCAGGATGCACTAGACGTGCTTCTAGATTCAACAGAATCTGACAATGTGCCCGTCGATATTTATGTGGAGCCACCAGCACCTGCTGATTTGACTGACGAAGAAAGCGGAAATGAAGAAGATGACGGTAATATATGTCATTTAACGAGTAATCAGCTGTTAGCACCTCCAGAATTAGTTATCAGAGGTACCAGGATTGAAAACAATTCAACGCAAGATGTTGATACTGAATCAGATGTGATAAATGAAAATCCTACTGACGATGAGTTACAAATTTGTTGTAAAGAGAGGCTAAAAGAAAAAAATCAAAGAAATCTTCGTGCAGAAGGAGATTTTAATAAAGATGAAGATCAGTTTCCAGATGCTGATTATTTCAAATTTAAAGGTTCTGCTGTTGAAGTTTTTGAGCAGTTTTTAACAAAAGAAGTCTGGAAATTAATTACAGACGAAACAAACAAATACATTCAATTTAAAAATGCTACTGAAATTCCTAATATAACTGAAGAGGAAATCAAATGTTTCATTGGTATTTTAATTGTTAGTGGATATAACGTTGCTACTGGGACCAAAAGCCAGATCTTCACAATAAGCTTATCAGCAATGGTATGAGGCAAAATAGATCTACCACTATTCTGCAATATATGCATTGTGCCGACAATACTAAATTGGATAATACTGATAAAGTCACTACGTTGAGAGAGCTTTTGAATCTTGTGAAAGATAATTGCCTGAAAAACTTCGTCCCAACATCTGACATCAATTATGATCAGGTATTTCGTTAAGTGCCCAGTGATGCTATTTTGCATCGCCCCTTTCTGGGTTACTTGGGATTTTTTTATATATTTTTTTCATATTATATGGGTCAATTCGCTTAAGTTTTATAAATTTCATTACAAAATTCCGATGAAAATAATAACGGGCTATAATGGGTTAATGAGTGATCATATAATAAAGTTTTCAGATTTGTTTTTAAAGTTTCAACTTATTGAATTTGTATTATGGGTGTAAAATTTTCTCAAGTTTTCATTGATTTTTTAGTTGTCAAAATTTTTAGAAGTGTCATGAAGAAATTAATAATTCTTATCAATCTCAGCTGGAATGCTACCAAAACATTGTGGTTTAATTCTAACCCAAATAATGTATAAGTATTGTTCGTTCTCACATAATAGATAACAATGTATTATTTTAATCAACTCATTAATGAATCTGATAAGTATTATATATAAAGAGGTATGACAAAGCAAAAAAAAACTACATAACCCTCTTAGTTGATTATTGGATTTTTATTTGTATTTATATGCCAAATCAAATGACATACATGGCAGACATAGAGTAGAGTGTAATTAATAAATATCACCCTTCAACTGTTCCTTTATAATTAACTTTTTGTTATTTCCATAGAGACATAGTCTCCATGATTATATACAGGGTGTCCCAGGAGTTCGTACCAAAAACTTGGGAGGTGATAGAAAGACTGAAAATAATGATGGTATTTCATATAAAAATTTTTCTTTACGCCCTTCGTTAACGAACTCTAGGGCTCTAAAGTTGGGAATGAAAAATGGTTTTTTATTTACAATTATTAAATGGTTGATTGGAAATTAGTAATATTTTAACCGTTAATAAACACCATAATTGCACACTTTTTGGCGTGATAGACAAGTCTACAACATACTTGTGAACTCAGGTACCGACTAAGTTAAATGGTGGATGCGCCATTTTTTTGGTAAGTACAATTTTTTTCAGTTATAAATGCAACAATTGGCTTTTGTGAAAATTTTTAGAGATATCAAGTCCTCTTGTGACATCTCGATAACATTAACGGTTTAAGAGATATGGGCAATTTTATGTCGCACTGCACACCTATTGGCGCCTTCACATTTATTTTGAATGTACGATTACAGGAAGCATCCTGTATTATTAGTCAATTGTTAATAAATCGGTACAGTCTACATTTATAAAAATAAACTTTCCAATCAGCCATTTAATAATTGTAAATAAAAAACCATTTTTCATTCCCAACTTTAGAGCCCTATAGTTCGTTAACGAAGGGCGTAAAGAAAAATTTTTATATGAAATACCATCATTATTTTTAGTCTTTCTATCACCTCCCAAGTTTTTGGTACGAACTCCTGGGACACCCTGTATATGCAATGTTTACTTACATGGTTACTTACTTTAAAAGCTGGATCAAAGTGGTTGCACATTTATTAATTCTAGTAGGTTCTAAATCTGGAATGATAACTAATTCATAGAATAATTTAATTAATATAATGTGGTTTTCCTTTGAAAATTTCAATCCATATATTTTTATATACCTAAAAGTAATAAATACAATAAGTGGTCTAGATAAATTATTGTTGAGATTAAGTGTGGATTTATGCAGCAACATTTAACATTTAACATTTATCATTTAACAATTAACATTTATCATTTATAAGTTAAACTACTCATTTCACTATGACTCCATTTATGCAGACAATTAACAATTATCATTTATCATTTAACAATTACGAAGTTGGCCAACTTTTAACTTTCTTAAATTAAATGTACCGAATTTTCATCTAGTGCGCAA
Source organism: Lochmaea crataegi (assembly GCA_947563755.1). Classification (NCBI taxonomy): domain Eukaryota; kingdom Metazoa; phylum Arthropoda; class Insecta; order Coleoptera; family Chrysomelidae; genus Lochmaea; species Lochmaea crataegi. Next base: position 28,318,581 of record OX387426.1, read on the forward strand.
CTAGTACGCAGATCCTGAAGTTAACCTCACTGTTTTCATAGAAAAGCGGTTTACTTAGGGTTATGTTGTGTGTTTGTTTACTAAAAATGGATGATGCCACTCTTATCGATCTTGTTCGACAATTTCCCGTCATTTATGACAAAGGAAGTACACATTTTAAAGACATGAAAATGTAGGGTTATTGTAAATAACTAAAATCTCGGGCTTATGCGCATGCTTACTATTTTCTCCTAATTTATAATTGTGTCTGCATAAACGATGGCAGTTTTACTAATTGTTAAATGATAAATGTTAATTGTTAAATGATAAATGTTAAATGTTAAATGTTGCTGCATAAATCCACACTAACTCAAAATCACCCTATCCCATTAACAATTTATAAAACTAATGTAGTTATTAAAGTTAATTTTTAATGAATCATTTGAATATGTTAAAAGTAAACTGGCAATTATATGGAAATACAATAGATGTCAACCATATCATACATTGTCATGACAAAGCAATAAGATAGGATAACGCAAAATATTGTTTGGATATAAAATTATTCTCAAAATAATCTTACTTCATCAACCTAGATGTCCATAAGGCACAACTGGGTCGCATCTCTCTAGCCAAAAGTGATTTCACTAGATTGGTCTTAATATCTTCAAATAATTTTGTGGATTCTTCTTCCAGCTCTTCAGCATACGGTAATAATTTATTATACACATTTTCCTTTTGATATTTAGAATTCTTATCCAATATTTCGCTTGAAGAATCTATTTCCATAGCTTCCATTGTTTAAAGTGTTAATTTCCTCACTATTATCATAACACAGCGCATCAGGATCTATCACCTTATAAGTTTATAATCACACTAGCTATTTTTTGTTCACCTTCACTATTAAAAAGCTAATGTTAATTAAAAGACGTCTATTTTTGTGACTCGATGAAAATTTTTCTTATAGTCATCACCGTCAACAATTAAATGCCTGTGTCAATGTCAAAAGTCAGGTCGACTGTCAAAAGTTCGATGACCAATACTGGGCCTCTGCACACTATAGAACTCTACCGGTCGCTTTCTACAGTAGATGTAGATAACTATCATTCCAGTCGACAGCAGTCAAAGATCTCACTCTGTACACTGTATAGCCTCCAAGCTGTACACTGTCGACAACTCTTCTATTATTTCTGAATTATTAGTATCCGTTTGAAAGATATTGAAGTTTTTTTTAGGTCAAGGTCAAGTGTCAACATAAAATGTCGAAAATTGGGCCGAAAAATCGACTGGCACAATCAGTTTTTTTTCTCCTTCAAATAGAGTTATGAAATTTTCGAAAATCCACTTTTCAAAACAAAAAATACTCATAACTCAACTAATAGGAAAGATAGAACGTTCTAGTCTTCACCAATTGATAGAAGGGAAAAATTTACATATCTTAGTGAATTTTGAGTCGATATTTCCAAGGATTAAGGGAGTTAGAAAAAAGCAATTTGTTTCGCAAAATATTTCCATACCTACCCCTATGTTCTAAATTTTCGACAAAAAAAATTAAAAAATGCTTAAAATTCGTAAAGAGGGCCGGAAAATCGACTGGCACAATCAGTTTTTTGATAAAATCAATCTTTCGCCTTCAAGTAGAGTCATGAAATTTTCGAAAATCCACTTTTTAAAACAGAAAATACTCATAACTTGACTAATAGGAAAGATAGAACGTTATAGTCTTCACCAATCGATAGAGGGGACAATTTTACATATTTAAGTGAATTTTGAGTCGATATTTCCAAGGATTAAGGGAGTTGGAAAAAAGCAATTTGTATCGCAAAATATTTCCAATATTTCCTATATTTCCAAGGATTAAGGGAGTTAGAAAAAAGCAATTTGTTTCGCAAAATATTTTCATACCTACCCCTTTGTTCTAAATTTTCGACAAAAAAGAAATTAAAAAATGCTAAAAATTCGTGAAGAGGGGTTTTTTTGGGCCGAAAAATCGACTGGCACAATCAGTTTTTTGATAAAATCAATCTTTCGCCTTCAAGTAGAGTCATGAAATTTTCGAAAATCCACTTTTCAAAACAAAAAATACTCATAGCTCGACTAATAGGAAAGATAGAACGTTCTAGTCTGCACCAATCGATAGAGGGGATAATTTTACATATTTCAGTGAATTTTCAGATTGTATTTCCAAGGGTTAAGGGAGTTAGAAAAAAGCAATTTGTTTCGCAAAATATTTCCATACCTACCCGTTTGTTCTAAATTTTCGACAAAAGAAATTAAAACATGCTGAAAATTCGCAAAGAGGGGTTTTTCGGGCCTAGAAATCGACTGGCACTATCAGTTTTTTGATAAAATGATTATTTCGCCTTCAAATAGAGTCATGAAATTTTCGAAAATCCACTTTTCAAAAAAAAAATACTCATAACTCGACTAATAGGAAAGATAGAACGTTCTAGTCTGCACCAATCGATAGAGGGGACAATTTTACATGTTTAAGTGAATTTTGAGTCGATATTTCCAAGGATTAAGGGAGTTAGAAAAAAGCAATTTGTTTCGCAAAATATTTCCATACCTACCCCTTTGTTCTAAATTTTCGACAAAAAAAAAATAAAAAAGCAAAAATTCGTAAATAGGGGTTTTTTGGGCCAAAAAATCGACTGGCACAATCAGTTTTTTGATAAAATCATTATTTCGCCTTCAAATAGAGTCATGAAATTTTCGAAAATCCACTTTTTAAAACAAAAAATACTCATAACTCGACTAATAGGAAAGATAGTACGTTCTAGTCTTCACCAATCGATAGAGGGGATAATTTTATATGTTTAAGTGAATTTTGAGTCAATATTTCCAAAGATTATGGGAGTTAGAAAAAAGCAATTTGTTTCGCAAAATATTTCCATACCTACCCCTTTGTTCTAAATTTTCGACAACAAATAATAAAAAATGCTAAAAATTCGTAAAGGAGGGTTTTTTGGGCCGAAAAATCCACTGGCATAATCAGTTTTTTGATAAAATCATTATTTCGCCTTCAAATAGAGTCATGAAATTTTCGAAAATCCACTTTTCAAAACAAAAAATACTCATAACTCAATTAATAGTAAAGATAGAACGTTCTAGTCATCACCAATCGATAGAGGGGAAAATTTTACATATCTTAGTGAATTTTAAGTCGATATTTCCAAGGATTAAGGGAGTTAGAAAAAAAGCAATTTATTTCGCAAAATTTTCCCACACCTACCCATTTGTTCTAAATTTTCGACAAAAAAAAAATAAAAAAGCAAAAATTCGTAAATAGGGGTTTTTTTGGGCCGAAAAATCGACTGGCACAATCAGTTTTTTGATAAAATCAATCTTTCGCCTTCAAGTAGAGTCATGAAATTTTCGAAAATCCACTTTTCAAAACAAAAAATACTCATAACTCGATTAATAGTAAAGATAGAACGTTCTAGTCATCACCAATCGATAGAGGGGAAAATTTTACATATCTTAGTGAATTTTAAGTCGATATTTCCAAGGATTAAGGGAGTTAGAAAAAAAGCAATTTATTTCGCAAAATTTTCCCACACCTACCCATTTGTTCTAAATTTTCGACAAAAAAAAATAAAAAAGCAAAAATTCGTAAATAGGGGTTTTTTTGGGCCGAAAAATCGACTGGCACAATCAGTTTTTTGATAAAATCAATCTTTCGCCTTCAAGTAGAGTCATGAAATTTTCGAAAATCCACTTTTTAAAAGAAAAAATACTCATAACTCGACTAATAGGAAAGATAGTACGTTCTAGTCTTCACCAATCGATAGAGGGGACAATTTTACATGTTTAAGTGAATTTTGAGTCGATATTTCCAAGGATTATGGGAGTTAGAAAAAAGCAATTTGTTTCGCAAAATATTTCCATACCTACCCCTTTGTTCTAAATTTTCGACAACAAATAATAAAAAATGCTAAAAATTCGTAAAGAGGGGTTTTTTGGGCCGAAAAATCCACTGGCATAATCAGTTTTTTGATAAAATCATTATTTCGCCTTCAAATAGAGTCATGAAATTTTCGAAAATCCACTTTTCAAAACAAAAAATACTCATAACTCGACTAATAGTAAAGATAGAACGTTCTAGTCATCACCAATCGATAGAGGGGAAAATTTTACATATCTTAGTGAATTTTAAGTCGATATTTCCAGGGATTAAGGGAGTTAGGAAAAAAGCAATTTATTTCGCAAAATTTTCCCACACCTACCCATTTGTTCTAAATTTTCGACAAAAAAAAAATAAAAAAGCAAAATTTCGTAAATAGGGGTTTTTTGGGCCAAAAAATCGACTGGCACAATCAGTTTTTTGATAAAATCATTATTTCGCCTTCAAATAGAGTCATGAAATTTTCGAAAATCCACTTTTTAAAACAAAAAATACTCATAATTCGACTAATAGGAAAGATAGTACGTTCTAGTCTTCACCAATCGATAGAGGGGACAATTTTACATGTTTAAGTGAATTTTGAGTCAATATTTCCAAGGATTATGGGAGTTAGAAAAAAGCAATTTGTTTCGCAAAATATTTCCATACCTACCCCTTTGTTCTAAATTTTCGACAACAAATAATAAAAAATGCTAAAAATTCGTAAAGAGGGGTTTTTTGGGCCGAAAAATCCACTGGCATAATCAGTTTTTTGATAAAATCATTATTTCGCCTTCAAATAGAGTCATGAAATTTTCGAAAATCCACTTTTCAAAACAAAAAATACTCATAACTCGATTAATAGTAAAGATAGAACGTTCTAGTCATCACCAATCGATAGAGGGGAAAATTTTACATATCTTAGTGAATTTTAAGTCGATATTTCCAAGGATTAAGGGAGTTAGAAAAAAAGCAATTTATTTCGCAAAATTTTCCCACACCTACCCATTTGTTCTAAATTTTCGACAAAAAAAAAATAAAAAAGCAAAAATTCGTAAATAGGGGTTTTTTTGGGCCGAAAAATCGACTGGCACAATCAGTTTTTTGATAAAATCAATCTTTCGCCTTCAAGTAGAGTCATGAAATTTTCGAAAATCCACTTTTCAAAACAAAAAATACTCATAACTCGATTAATAGTAAAGATAGAACGTTCTAGTCATCACCAATCGATAGAGGGGAAAATTTTACATATCTTAGTGAATTTTAAGTCGATATTTCCAAGGATTAAGGGAGTTAGAAAAAAAGCAATTTATTTCGCAAAATTTTCCCACACCTACCCATTTGTTCTAAATTTTCGACAAAAAAAAAATAAAAAAGCAAAAATTCGTAAATAGGGGTTTTTTTGGGCCGAAAAATCGACTGGCACAATCAGTTTTTTGATAAAATCAATCTTTCGCCTTCAAGTAGAGTCATGAAATTTTCGAAAATCCACTTTTCAAAACAAAAAATACTCATAACTCGATTAATAGTAAATATAGAACGTTCTAGTCATCACCAATCGATAGAGGGGAAGATTTTACATATCTTAGTGAATTTTAAGTCGATATTTCCAAGGATTAAGGGAGTTAGGAAAAAAGCAATTTATTTCGCAAAATTTTCCCACACCTACCCTTTTGTTCTAAATTTTCGACAAAAAAAAAATAAAAAAGCAAAAATTCGTAAATAGGGGTTTTTTGGGCCAAAAAATCGACTGGCACAATCAGTTTTTTGATAAAATCATTATTTCGCCTTCAAATAGAGTCATGAAATTTTCGAAAATCCACTTTTTAAAACAAAAAATACTCATAATTCGACTAATAGGAAAGATAGTACGTTCTAGTTTTCACCAATCGATAGAGGGGACAATTTTACATGTTTAAGTGAATTTTGAGTCGATATTTCCAAGGATTAAGGGAGTTAGAAAAAAGCAATTTGTTTCGCAAAATATTTCCATACCTACCCCTTTGTTCTAAATTTTCGACAACAAAGAATAAAAAATGCTAAAAATTCGTGAAGAGGGGTTTTTTGGGCCGAAAAATCCACTGGCATAATCAGTTTTTTGATAAAATCATTATTTCGCCTTCAAATAGAGTCATGAAATTTTCGAAAATCCACTTTTCAAAACAAAAAATACTCATAACTCGATTAATAGTAAAGATAGAACGTTCTAGTCATCACCAATCGATAGAGGGGAAAATTTTACATATCTTAGTGAATTTTAAGTCGATATTTCCAAGGATTAAGGGAGTTAGAAAAAAAGCAATTTATTTCGCAAAATTTTCCCACACCTACCCATTTGTTCTAAATTTTCGACAAAAAAAAAATAAAAAAGCAAAAATTCGTAAATAGGGGTTTTTTTGGGCCGAAAAATCCACTGGCATAATCAGTTTTTTGATAAAATCATTATTTCGCCTTCAAATAGAGTCATGAAATTTTCGAAAATCCACTTTTTAAAAGAAAAAATACTCATAACTCGACTAATAGGAAAGATAGTACGTTCTAGTCTTCACCAATCGATAGAGGGGATAATTTTACATGTTTAAGTGAATTTTGAGTCGATATTTCCAAGGATTATGGGAGTTAGAAAAAAGCAATTTGTTTCGCAAAATATTTCCATACCTACCCCTTTGTTCTAAATTTTCGACAACAAAGAATAAAAAATGCTAAAAATTCGTGAAGAGGGGTTTTTTGGGCCAAAAAATCGACTGGCACAATCAGTTTTTTGATAAAATCATTATTTCGCCTTCAAATAGAGTCATGAAATTTTCGAAAATCCACTTTTTAAAACAAAAAATACTCATAATTCGACTAATAGGAAAGATAGTACGTTCTAGTTTTCACCAATCGATAGAGGGGACAATTTTACATGTTTAAGTGAATTTTGAGTCGATATTTCCAAGGATTAAGGGAGTTAGAAAAAAGCAATTTGTTTCGCAAAATATTTCCATACCTACCCCTTTGTTCTAAATTTTCGACAACAAAGAATAAAAAATGCTAAAAATTCGTGAAGAGGGGTTTTTTGGGCCGAAAAATCCACTGGCATAATCAGTTTTTTGATAAAATCATTATTTCGCCTTCAAATAGAGTCATGAAATTTTCGAAAATCCACTTTTCAAAACAAAAAATACTCATAACTCGATTAATAGTAAAGATAGAACGTTCTAGTCATCACCAATCGATAGAGGGGAAAATTTTACATATCTTAGTGAATTTTAAGTCGATATTTCCAAGGATTAAGGGAGTTAGAAAAAAAGCAATTTATTTCGCAAAATTTTCCCACACCTACCCATTTGTTCTAAATTTTCGACAAAAAAAAAATAAAAAAGCAAAAATTCGTAAATAGGGGTTTTTTTGGGCCGAAAAATCGACTGGCACAATCAGTTTTTTGATAAAATCAATCTTTCGCCTTCAAGTAGAGTCATGAAATTTTCGAAAATCCACTTTTCAAAACAAAAAAATACTCATAGCTCGACTAATAGGAAAGATAGAACGTTCTAGTCTGCACCAATCGATAGAGGGGATAATTTTACATATTTCAGTGAATTTTCAGATTATATTTCCAAGGGTTAAGGGAGTTAGAACAAAGCAATTTGTTTCGCAAAATATTTCCATACCTACCCCTTTGTTCTAAATTTTCGACAAAAAAAAATTAAAAATGCTTAAAATTCGTAAAGAGGGGTTTTTTGGGCCGGAAAATCGACCGGCATAATCAGTTTTTTGATAAAATCATTTTTTCGCCTTCAAATAGAGTCATGAAATTTTCGAAAATCCACTTTTTAAAACAAAAAATACTCATAACTCGACTAATAGGAAAGATAGAACGTTCTAGTCTTCACCAATCGATAGAGGGGATAATTTTACACATTTTAGTAAATTTTGAGTCGATATTTCCAAGGATTAAGGGAGTTAGAAAAAAGCAATTTGTTTCGCAAAATATTTCCATACCTACCCCTTTGTTCTAAATTTTCGACAAAAAAAAATTTAAAATGCTAAAAATTCGTGAAGAGGGGTTTTTTGGGCCTAGAAATCGACTGGCACTATCAGTTTTTTGATAAAATCATTATTTCGCCTTCAAATAAAGTCATGAAATTTTCGAAAATCCACTTTTCAAAACAAAAAATACTCATAACTCGACTAATAGGAAAGATAGAACGTTCTAGTCTTCATCAATCGATAGAGGGGACAATTTTACATATTTTAGTGAATTTTGAGTTGATATTGCAAAGGATTAAGGGAGTTAGAAAAAAGCAATTTGTTTCGCAAAATATTTCCATACCTACCCCTTTGTTCTAAATTTTCGACAAAAAAAAATAAAAAATGCTTAAAATTCGTAAAGAGGGCCAGAAAATCGACTGGCACAATCAGTTTTTTGATAAAATCATTATTTCGCCTTCAAATAGAGTCATGAAATTTTCGAAAATCCACTTTTCAAAACAAAAAATACTCATAACTCGACTAATAGGAAAGATCGTACGTTCTAGTCTTCACCAATCGATAGAGGGGACAATTTTACATGTTTGAGTGAATTTTGAGTCGATATTTCCAAGGATTAAGGGAGTTAGAAAAAAGCAATTTGTTTCGCAAAATATTTCCATACCTACCCCTTTGTTCTAAATTTTCGACAAAAAAGAATAAAAAATGCTAAAAATTCGTAAAGAAGGGTCTTTTGGGCCGAAAAATCCACTGGCATAATCAGTTTTTTGATAAAATCATTATTTCGCCTTCAAATAGAGTCATGAAATTTTCGAAAATCCACTTTTTAAAACAAAAAATACTCATAACTCGACTAATAGGAAAGATCGTACGTTCTAGTCTTCACCAATCGATAGAGGGGACAATTTTACATGTTTAAGTGAATTTTGAGTCGATATTTCCAAGGATTAAGGGAGTTAGAAAAAAGCAATTTGTTTCGCAAAATATTTCCATACCTACCCCTTTGTTCTAAATTTTCGACAAAAAAGAATAAAAAATGCTAAAAATTCGTAAAGAAGGGTTTTTTGGGCCGAAAAATCCACTGGCATAATCAGTTTTTTGATAAAATCATTATTTCGCCTTCAAATAGAGTCATGAAATTTTCGAAAATCCACTTTTTAAAACAAAAAATACTCATAACTCGACTAATAGGAAAGATAGTACGTTCTAGTCTTCACCAATCGATAGAGGGGACAATTTTACATGTTTAAGTGAATTTTGAGTCGATATTTCCAAGGATTAAGGGAGTTAGAAAAAAGCAATTTGTTTCGCAAAATATTTCCATACCTACCCCTTTGTTCTAAATTTTCGACAAAAAAAAAATAAAAAAGCAAAAATTCGTAAATAGGGGTTTTTTGGGCCAAAAAATCGACTGGCACAATCAGTTTTTTGATAAAATCATTATTTCGCCTTCAAATAGAGTCATGAAATTTTCGAAAATCCACTTTTTAAAACAAAAAATACTCATAACTCGACTAATAGGAAAGATAGTACGTTCTAGTCTTCACCAATCGATAGAGGGGACAATTTTACATGTTTAAGTGAATTTTGAGTCGATATTTCGAAGGATTAAGGGAGTTAGAAAAAAGCAATTTGTTTCGCAAAATATTTCCATACCTACCCCTTTGTTCTAAATTTTCGACAACAAAGAATAAAAAATGCTAAAAATTCGTAAAGAAGGGTTTTTTGGGCCGAAAAATCCACTGGCATAATCAGTTTTTTGATAAAATCATTATTTCGCCTTTAAGTGAATTTTGAGTCGATATTTCCAAGGATTAAGGGTGTTAGAAAAAAGCAATTTGTTTCGCAAAATATTTCCATACCTACCCCTTCGTTCTAAATTTTCGACAAAAAAGAATAAAAAATGCTAAAAATTCGTAAAGAGGGGTTTTTTGGGCCGAAAAATCCACTGGCATAATCAGTTTTTTGATAAAATCATTATTTCGCCTTCAAATAGAGTCATGAAATTTTCGAAAATCCACTTTTCAAAACAAAAAATACTCATAACTCGATTAATAGTAAAGATAGAACGTTCTAGTCATCACCAATCGATAGAGGGGAAAATTTTACATATCTTAGTGAATTTTAAGTCGATATTGCCAAGGATTAAGGGAGTTAGAAAAAAGCAATTTGTTTCGCAAAATATTTCCATTCCTACCCCTTTGTTCCTAATTTTCGACAAAAAAAATAGAAAATGGTTTAAATTCGTAAAGAGGGGTTTTTTGGGCCGGAAAATCGACTGGCACAATCAGTTTTTTGAATCATCGAAAATTGATTATTTTCGATTAATCGATTTTGTTCGATTAATCAATTAATCGATTTTGTTCCAATAATCAATTAATCGATTAATCGAAAATAATCGATTATTTTATATAAACGATAATCGATTATGTTTTTTGATAATCGCCCAGCCCTAATTTTGAGTCGATATTGCCAAGGATTAAGGAAGTTAGAAAAAATTAATTTGTTTCGCAAAATATTTCCATTCCTACCTACCCCTTTGTTCCTAATTTTCGACAAAAAAAAATAGAAAATGGTTTAAATTCGTAAAGAGGGGTTTTTTGGGCCGGAAAATCGACCGGTATAATCAGTTTTTTGATAAAATCATTATTTCGCCTTCAAATAGAGACATGAAATTTTCGAAAATCCACTTTTCAAAACAAAAATTACTCATAACTCGACTAATAGGAAAGATAGAACGTTCTAGTCTTCACCGATCGATAGAGGGGACAATTTTACATATTTTAGTGAATTTTGAGTTGATATTGCCAAGGATTAAGGGAGTTAGAAAAAAGCAATTTGTTTCGCAAAATATTTCCATACCGGCATACCCTTTGTTCTAAATTTTCGACAAAAAAAAAATAAAAAATGCTTAAAATTCGTAAAGAGGGGTTTTTTGGGCCGGAAAATCGACCGGCATAATCAGTTTCTTGATAAAATCAATATTTCGCCTTCAAATAGAGTCATGAAATTTTCGAAAATCCACTTTTTAAAACATAAAATACTCATAACTCGACTAATAGGAAAGATAGAACGTTCTAGTCTTCACCAATCGATAGAGGGGATAATTTTACATATTTTAGTAAATTTTGAGTCGATATTTCCAATGATTAAGGGAGTTAAAAAAAAGCAATTTGTTTCGCAAAATATTTCCATACCTACCCCTTTGTTCTAAATTTTCGACAAAAAAAAATTTAAATTGCTAAAAATTCGTAAAGAGGGGTGATCCAGAAAGCGTAGCAGTCCAAGAGGATGGATTTTTAAATGGAACACCCCGTATATTTTCAAATTTTTAGAATCAGATTTCAACGATATGACACTACCTAATGTGAATAAGTAAAGGACCTACAGCTACTAGAAAATCACATTTTTTCAAATTCAGGTGGCTGTAGTTGAAAATCCCTTACAGATCCCTATCCAACTTTTCAAGTTCTATTCAGCGCCAAAAAAATTATTTGATACAGGGTGATCAAAAATTGGATGTTTCTGATCTTTGATCAAACTGCATCAAATAATTTTTCATTCCACTACATGGTGAGTTCCAATTCAACCTCCGTGGAGAACGGACGTTAATTAACACTAATCACCTTTTGCGATAGTAAAAAAAGTAATACAAGTTTTTAAACCAGTTTAACATTTAAAATACCAAAAATAATCCGTAAAATAAGTGGAGCTAGGCTCATAAATCTCGACAAACCGGGAATTTCCGATGATGCAGGCGAACCTACGGAATACACCCTCAACCTGAAGAAAAAAATACAAACAATTAAAGAGTGTTCACCAACTCATTTCGAGACAGAAAACCTTAACCAGATCTACACAATTAAGAGCAAAAACAGTGCAGGTTACAGTGAACAGAATCAACACAAAAATGAAGGTAGGAGAAGTCACCCTTATTTTAAAGTCACAAAAAAAAGCCGTCTCTCAGGGATAAACTAACCACGAGAGACAGGCATAAAACAGTTAAAAAGCATGCAGACAAACATTCTAACAACACAATAACCACAGAAGAATCGACTACCGAAATCTCCCCTAAGAAGTGTATGGAAAGCTTTCCATGCACTTCGCCAAAAATTAATATTGAATATTATAATCAATTAACAGATAGGGTAAGAGAGAAAAAACTAAAGCTGGAAAGTTCTACAGATACATTCTGTACACCATATTTAACGAGTGCTGAGGTGCAAAAAACCGTGAAATCACCAGACTGGAGCGTCGAGGTGGAAAATGAAAAAGAAAATCAAATCTCGAAATTAAGATTCAGACCATCATCATTAGTGAACAAAACTGGAGGGGAAGAGGAGGACCACTTCGTCTCCCAGTACAACCAACTAGCAAGGGGCGGTAAGAAAATCACCAGTAAACCACTCAATTACCAAAATAAAAATTTCGATGTAATTGAAATTGATAACTCACAACCAGCCACCACCATGATGGAAACAGAGGAGTTCGTTATCCCGAGAAAAACCATTTCCTACGCCCGCGTCTTTGCTAACAACGCAACCAAAACCACCCCTTTCCAATTAGCAATCAGTATGAATCGCTATCGGAAGATGAACCTGAAACTAACCAAGAGGAAAATCACAACAAACAAAGTGAAAAGAAGAGAAAAAGAACCAAATCTAAGAAAACCAGAAAAGAGACGAAAATGCCGGAGACAGGGCACAACAAAAGCACTACCAAAACCGACAATAAAAACACGAAAAAGACAAACACATCAATTCATACTAACTCCAAGGAAAATGTGCCCACCGATCGTGATTGATGGGAATATGCTAGACCATAAGAGCATTGTCAACCTACTAAAAAAAGACTTTGTAGGAAGACATCAAAGAAGACCTCAACGACCACTACCAAATAGAACTTAAAAATATTTATCGAATGAACACGAAAGGTCGCCCTTTGTTCCTCGTTATAACCACGCCCACCATCACACTCGACTACCTTAACAGGAACGAGAGGGTAATTGAGAATACCATGGTAATATGGGAGCTGAGAAGACAACAGAAGCCCATAATATAGTGTCATGTCTGCCAGCAATGAAGACATGCCACGACAAACTGTGGAAGGCCTCCCAGATGTCTGAAATGTGCTGGGCCACACAAAACGATGGAATGCACCAAAAACAACGCCGAGCCAGCCAAATGTTGCAGCTGCCAAGGCAACCACTCTGCAAATTCGGACAAATGTCCTGTCTTCATTAAAAGAAGACAGTATTTGGAAGAACGGAGGCAGAACACCAAACAAACTACTACCAATAAAAAATACGTAGACGCTACCTTACCAAAGTTTAATCCCTGGGAGGACAACAACAACGAAGTAATGGTAACTAGAAAAGTTCAAATAAACAATGAGAAAGAATTCCCAACTCTGCAAAAGAATTCCACACAACAAAAGAGGCCAGAGATGACCAACACACTCCACCCACTGTTCTTCGAAACTTCTGCGACAATTCTGATTGCAATATCTTGTGTACAGTGGATCCTACCCACTTCCCATTCTCAGGGAAAACTCCGAGTACATTGGACATTGTAATCAGTAAAAACATAGACGGAGTGAACAGGCTGAGGACATTAAAAGAACTATCCTCAGATCATAACCCTATAATTTTATTCTAATAACAGGTCATTACCCGGAAACCTACTAAACGGCGAATGTTATTCCGGTACCAAAGACACAACATGGTAGGAGTTCCATCGACAATTACAGGCCGATATCACTACTTAGTAACTTAGCGAAAATAATAGACAAAGTAATATTAAGTAGACTGGAGAGAACAGTGACGGATTTAGACATTATACCGGAGGAACAGTACGGGTTTAGTGCCAACCACGGATGTCCCTCCCAACTTATCAGAGTATTGAATTACGCCAGAGTAGGATTTAGAAAAAAACAACCTTCAATTCTGGTATCTTTAGATATCCGTAAAGCCTTTGACTCGGTCTGGATCCCGGGATTAATGTTTAAATTAACAGAACTAGGCATTCCAGGATACTTAATACTACTTTTAAATTCTTATCTAAAAGATAGGAAATTTTTTATGAAAATTGGAAATGATGAGGCAGGACCATATACTACGGAAGCAGGGGTACCGCAAGGCTCGGTACTTTCTCCGACTCTGTACTCGCTGTTTACAGCAGATTTCCCTGTCAGTAAGACACTACTGACAGCGCTATATGCAGACGATGTCTGTCTGGTTCAGACAGCGAGTACAGCAGAGCTTGCCTTGAAAAAAGTGGGAAATCATCTCAATAATAAAATCGTTCCCTATTTATCCAATAACAAGCTGATGCTGAATGCCCTGAGGGGCAAATTTAGAGCCAAAACATATCTATTCAATAGGTTAAACATAGATAATAACGTCATCACACCGGTAGAAAGCGTCAAATATCTTGGCTACATTATTCAGCCGAATACTCTGCACAACTTGCACATAACATCACAAGTTCAGAAAGCAAAAGCTGCATGGCTCAGCTATACCCATTGATCTATCGCAACAGCCGACTGTCAATGAGGAATAAACTTCTTCTCTACAGTCAGGTGGTGCGACCGACAAATGACGTATGGCTACCCAGTGTTCTGTTCAACCACTAAAGCTCTATTTAAACGCATGCAAGTTGTGCAGAATAAATGCCTAAGAATGGCAGCTGGTGAAGGTCTAATCGACAACAGACTTCCAAACAACATATGGCTCCACAGAAAGACAGATATGCCAACCATTACCGATTATGTAACCACTCTGGCAGAGAGGTACTACAAGTACTGTCTCCCAGAGAGCTTACATAATCAAATAGCAAACACACGCGCAAGTCGCATAAATGGTTATAGCCTCTTGCACGCCAACCTTCAGATGGAACTCTGACCAAGTTAACCACACGCAATACAACTTAAATAATTTCTCCGCTTTTGTACATAAATCACTAACTACAACCGGGAGAGAATGGGAGAAAGTGCATGGATGTAAATAGGAATGAGAGACGAATGAATGAGTGTACATAGATTTTATTCCCATACTTTAACTTAATTAGTATTTGCGTAAAGCCTTTAATATGTAAGCCTGTTTTTTACTGACTTTTCAGGGATATTACTACACAAACTCCTGGGGAATGTTTGATGAATTAGGTGCGAACGGATCTATTATAGATTATTTTCTTTGAAAGCTAACCTTGCTGGGCAAGGAGCCGTGGAAAAGAAGGAGATGACAAATTCCAATATAAAAAAACGGAGCCAGAACATCGGCGATCAGCGAGAGAACTCGCGGTATCTATGACCAAATAGATACTAAATGTTGTTTTTTATATAAGTGCATATTATAACATTGTAACTTACGATTAATAAAGATATCTAGTAGAATTTACTGAGAAAATCGTTATTTATTGACGGCTTTTGTTCAGTTTCGAGGTTACAAAACAACTAGTTGGATGACAAATAACAACGATTGGCATCACGAAATTCACAAAATCTTAAAATTATTTCAACATTTTGAGGTGCCGCAAGTACGAATATTTCCCGCCATTAAAATTCAAACACCACAGCCAATAGGAAAGTTTCCGCATTTTGGAATTTCGCAATTCCAGATGGATGGGGACTAACTTTAAGATCTTTTGTGTATAATATTTTAGTCTATTATCCATTTTGGAGCTAGTAGATCTGTAACCCAATCAGGCTCTAAGTATACCTGGTTACAGGTATTTAAGGCGTTGGCTGTCAATCACCCTGCAATTGCAGTTAATGTGTTCTGTCGTCTCATGATCTGCATGTTCCACTGTCCACTTGGATCGGGTACTATTCACACACATGATAACTTTTGTTTTTGTGAGTTCTTCGCCATTTAATAAATAAAACATTTAACTAGAGCTTTTTATTGAACTTTAAATATGCAACTGGGCGTGTGCCAATCAACGAACCAACTTCGCGCCTTTCTTGCCTGATCCGACATACGTCAACCATCAAGATTGCCGAATTTCTTTACCATGGTGTATGTTCAGTAACAAATCTTAACACTACATTACGAAAACCTCAATAGTGAGTGTCTCATTTATATTGTTTGTCACTGTTTATATAACGGATTTCTCACTTGTAAAAGCCCGGTTCTGACGGTGCAATTCATCAAGGCAATTTAGTTGTAGCAACTTTTATCGCCGCAACACGTCTCCTTTCAAAGTTGCAAGAGCGTTCACACCATGTTCATACTATTGTAGCAATTTCTTAGGGAAATACCATATTGTTGTCAATATTCAATAGTCTCCATATTTTTAACATTATAAGATAACCATAACCCAACTTTATAGATGATAAATTTAAATTTTTAAAACAGCGATTTATTGCTAAATTTTTCAACAATCCACAAGAGCAACAGTTTTTTTTAGGAAAACAAAGAACCTAATAACAGATAACCTCGTGCCTAACTGTCATTTCAGTTAGTCACAACAACAGAAGTTTTAGGTTTGCGTAAAAAAAGTTACCAAGTTGCTGCAACTTGTGGCATAAAATTAGAACCAGTTCTATTTTGGTGCAACACGATTGCATTTGATCAGTTGCATGGTAGGAACACCTAAACTGCATGCAATTTTGTCGCCGTGATCGAGTTGCAGAGGCGAAATTGCATAATCAGAACCGGGCTTAATAACCCTAGTGTTAAAATTATTGCCGGTAAATTTTTTCACAACAAAAACATGAGTGAAACCGAGAAAAAAATTACTAGAAATTAATTTTAACACATGGGGTATTCGGTAAGAAAATTTCACATCTTCGTTGATTATATTACTAGCCGAAGGCGAGTTTCGTATGGTTAATGCGAGAGTATTAATAACCATCACATGTGAGTTGCATGCACTATTTTTTCTACGAACAAGAAATTTGAATTCAACAACATTGCTTTTTTTATTTTTTTAATACTTAACAATAAGAAATAAAATATGAAAGAAAAATAAGTACTTCAACTTAATTTTTATTAATACAAAATAACAAAATTGATTAAAATGTAATTTCTAATTTATCTTGTTTTGAATTCGCTTATGTTTATTGTTAATAGTTAAATTAAGTCCATAGTTATTATATAGTGGTTATTTTGTAGGAATAAAAATTAAGTTGAAGAACTTATTTTTCTTTCTTATTGTTTGTATAAAAAAGTATTGAAAATTTAAAAAAAAGCAATGTTACATACAAATTTCTTGTTCATAGAAAAAATAGTGTATGTAACTCTCTTGTAATGGTTATCAAAACTCGAATCTCTTAGAAACTGTCAAACATTCTACAGAAAATATTGGGTCTGCCCACTTGGTTATTTAAAAATCTAAATTTATATATTGGTCAATTTTTCAGTTTCATAATGAAAACCAGTGTTATAATGAGTATCATTATGAAACTGAAAATTGGCATTTAATATGCAACTTATAGTATAGGAGTAGAAAAATTATACTATTGGTTCTTTTAGCTAAATGTGAGGCATCTTATTCTTTTAAATGTTTATTTTAGCCTTTAATAATTCATTTATATCGCTTAAATTTGCGGAGCATCTTTTATTTCTGCTTTAGTATTGCTATAGAATTCATTTTAAAATATTTAAATGAAAGATTTAAAAATCAAATCATAAAATTTCATAATGTCGTCTAAATGCCACAACCCACAACGAAATATTTACCAGGATAAATTACTCTGTAATAAAAAGCATCCATAAAGACATAAGTATTTAATTACTAAATTGGATGATGCAAGTAACAAAATTTTCTATGGAAAACATTTAAAACAAAAAATGGCACGTATGAATAATTTTTTCCAGGGTGCGTAAATACGCACAAATTATTTTTACTAAAAGGAATTTCAATCAAATTTTTATTTGCAATAATTTCTCTCCCGTGTGGCAACGCAAATGTGTATTAAGCTGTTGTCTCCAAGTAAAATATTTTAAGCAAACGTCACACTTGAATGGTTTTTCACCAGTGTGACAACGCATATGATTATTTAAAACATATTTCCTTGAAAACGCTTTCAAACAGATGTCACACTTGAATGGTTCTTCACCAGAGTGACGACGCAAGTGCTTATCCAAGTAACTTTTCTTTGAAAACGCTTTCAAACAAATGTCACACTTGAATGGTTTTTCACCAGTGTGACAAAGCAAGTGCTTATTCAAGTCACCTTTCTGTGAAAACGCTTCCAAACAAATTTCACACTTGAATATTTTTTCCCCCGTGTGTCTTCTAATGTGTTTATTTAAACTACATTTTTGTGAAAATGATTTTAAGCAAATGTCGCATTCAAATGGTTTTTCTCCAGTGTGACGCCGCACATGATTAGTTAAAACACATTTTTTTGAAACAAACTTCACATTTGAATGGTTTTTCTCCGGTATGTCTTCTAGAATGTGTTATTAAATCACATTTCTTTGAAAATGATTTCAAACAAACTTCACATTGAAATGGTTTTTCTCCGGTGTGACAACGCATGTGTTTGTTTAAATCACCTTTTTGTAAAAACGCTTTCAAACAAATGCCACACTTAAATGGTTTTTCTCCAGTGTGATTTCTCATATTATGTAATTTTAAATGACATTTATGTGAAAAAGCTTTAGCACAAATTTCACATTTAAGTTGTCTTAAATCAGCATTAGAATTGTAACTTGGTTTGGCATTCTTATTGGAACTTGGTTTGGCATTCTTATTGGAACTTGGTTTGGCATTCTTATTGGAACTTGGTTTGATATCAACATTATAATTTTCTTCTACTCTACCTTCCTCTATTTTAATTCCTTGCTCAACATCTTTATTACGATTTGTTTTAAAAGTGCTCTTAATATTGTTGGTATCTCTCTTTTTCAATTGGTTTTTATATAATTTCTTTTGACTTATAAAATGTTTTGTTGAAAAGTGAACAAGATATTCAACTTTCTTCGTATATAAATTTCCACAAACAGTACAGACAATAATTCTGGTGAAACGATCCTGGCCATTCATAATTTTCCCTGTAAAATGAAAAATATATTGGAAATATGAAAATTAAAATTTGTTGAATGCACGAAGAAAATATTTTAAGACAATTTAACAAAAGGCAACAAATTATAACATTTATCAAAGGAAAATCAACGGTTTTTACATGATTTGGATGAATGTGCCCTCTACCATCAAGATTCATGTTCTTTTGTTCAATGACAGTTTTTGAGATATTTTAAATAGTTTTATCGTATCATTGAAAATTAAGACATTTTTATATGCAATCTTTATTAATAATTATAAACATCATAAACGTACCAATACCTACATAAATCCTTAGTTACTCATAATACATTAGTTACCATAATTTAATACGTTAGTTACGAAAGCATGATACGTTAGATACCAAATAATATTAGAACTAGTTTTCATGAACATGTAAAACAATATTTTGACAGTTTTCAAATTTGATGGATACACCTTTGCCTTTAGGGCGCCGTATTTGCCGATTTCCACTCTTTCCTTCAGTTCTAAAGTGGCTCGCAACTTGGAATATTTCGGCCATAAGGATGAAGCTGAATATTCCTCAGAGTTTTGCGAAATATGCCAGCAACACCGCTTCTTCTGCACCTTGAACATGTACTTTGTTTCGCAACTCACAAAACCGCTGATATACTTTTTCATAATGGATTTTAGATTTGTCCGGAAGCAAGTTCAACCTTATAGTGTTAGCTGCAGCTAATATATCGTCAGGAATATCAAAATCTTGCATGATTTTATTGATGACTTTTTGAAATGCCAAAATTAAATGTCATAAAACCTTGTTGCATCGCCGATGTCAATGATACGATAAAGCTTTGAATATAACTTGATTATTAGCGATTTAACACCGTCTCGGAAATTGCTAGGTGACTCGGCTGTCGCCTGGTCACCTAGCAATGTCCTCGACTATTATAAATCGCATAATAATCTCGTTATATTAATAGCTATTAGGCTACTAATTCCAGTTTATTTTTTTTTTATAAAATAAGTATCAATAAATTTTGACTTACATTGTAATATAGCTCGCCTCCTTCTTTTATCTTTTGAATGTTTCAATGTGTTTTTAATGTTATGTAGGTTGTTAATGTTACTTTCTATTTTAACCAAAGATGTATATTCTTCCAATTTTATAGTAGTACTTGAATCTGCTTGTACCTCTTGTTTAATGAGACTTGCACTATTCAAGCCAGGAACTGAATAATCCTGAACATTAAGGGTATCAACTTCTTCATCTACTTCTTGTTTAACATTCATATTCCAATAAACAGTATTGTCCACTATATCAATATTTTCTTCTTTGAAAATATTTTTTTCCATGATAAGTTTTAAAAAATTCAATCTCGCAAATAACAAATGGAATTATTGGGAAAAAAATTTAGACAAAATAACCTATGTAAAACAATTGAAAATCAGTGAACCAGCAAGTCACAGATCATATAACTACTTGCAGAGGGCAGAGGGTTGTCTCTGCAGAGGGTTATTAGCTTAGAACATAAAACTCAGTTTTATGTTCTAAGGTTATTAGTATCTTATCTCTGGTCATGATTAAAATAGTACAGGTTAGTCCAGTAGCAGTTCGCGGATAAGCTTTTATTAAAAATATAGTGCCCAATGAGAAGTGGGGTTTAAAGGCAACCATCTTGTCGCGCAAAGCCAATTACAATCGAGGCGCTAGTTTTTAAAACTACAATTTATATTTATGTATATTTATATTCAAGTAATAATTAATGCAAAAATTTACTTTTATTAGTATTAAAAATTATCATAATTTAAAGTTTACAAAAATGTATTTTATTACCTATACATTACAAATAGAAGTATTTTTTAACAAATTGGAATTTAAAAAAAGTATAAAGTATAAAAGTATAAAAAAGTTTTTTAGGATAGGATCAATGAAAATTGAAAATAATTGTAAATTATTAATAAAATTTTTTATTTTAAAATTAAAAAACTTTTTAATGTGGTATAAAATAACATATTTTTTAAAAATATAATGTTACAATATTTAAAAAAATAAGTCAACATGCTACATACTAGTAATTTTTTTTCTCAGTTTTAATAATGTACATTAATATATCTAAATCTTAAGAATTTACATTAAATATATAACATTTTAACAAACAGTACATGCTTTAAAATAAAACACACACATAAATGTATTTCAAAATGGCCGCCTTTAGCCCCCTGCGCAACAGATTTTTATTTTGGTTCCAAGGTCAAGCGCTACTGGACTAACTTGTACTATTTTGATCATGTCTCTGGTTATTAGTCTGGAGCATAGATAAATACTTTATATATAGGTATATGGTCTGGGAGTAGAGAAATAATCATAGATAACACATGAAATAATATATTTTTTTCAGTTGACAGTGTGACAGTTGACTTGCACTTATCTCATCTCTATGTTGCATTCATCTCCACATGCTCGGTTTTGTGGCCTCCACGTTTACAGAATTCAGCCAGCGCAGTGCAGGTCTAGTTTTTAAACGTCTCCTCAATCAGACAGTTTCGTAATTTTGGACTGAAGATATAGATGGCGTATTGAGAAAGGTGGACTGAAAGTATAGATGGCGTATTGTGAAAGGTGGACTAAACGTTTAGATGGTGCTGAATGTTGAATTTTAGACGTATGACCGACCACATTTTTCACTGAAAATCAGCTACTACATGAAAATGTAACATTAAGGGACGTCCCCCACTATCACGTTAATATAATAATAATAATATAATCGCACCGAGTGTTGATTATCATTCGGTGGAAGAATAGCACAAAGTTACGTAATAACATTAGTTCAGACATCACCATACCTCTACCGAGTAGGTACTTCGTAAATGACCTTATTTCAACAATACTCGGATCGGATACGGTGCGGCTATGTGTGTCCCAGCCTTAATTCGTGAAGAATCTGTTTTTTTTATAATAGAAAACGTGAAGTATATATGTCGCCTAATAATCAAGGTGATAATGTATACAATTTTCCGTAGCGTCACATTTCTATGCAACCGTAAATCACCAAAGAATTATATATTGGACTCAGTTTCAATATCATGGCAGTGAATTACCATTCCTTCCACACCACCTAATTTATTTGTAATTAGCTCTGGGATATTTTCGCATATATCCAATAATACTTGATAATGTTGAAGCAGAATGAAGAATACATCTAAGTAATTTACCATCCTGTATTTGAAATAAGTTAATGAGTGAGTTACGTAGTTAATATATAGAATATGTCAATTTGATTGAAATAAAATTATAATTAGACAAAGTCATTATTTTATTACGAAGGGAAGTTTTTTCTAGTTAGACGATCTGATAATATTAACATGGTAGCAGAGCGTACAGTGCCTAAATGGTAATGCTAGAAGAAACAAGAAATTAAGTAAGAATAAAAATTAAAAAAGATTTTGTAACTGTCTCTGAAAGCTGTCATCTTCATAAAGTAATAAAACGCATTTTCAATTAAATCCAGAGTAAAATGGATCCCAGTAAGGTGCAAATTGGATTACTTGAAGGTAAAGATAGCTGGACTACATGGAAATACAAGCTTTCTATTCTTCTGAGAAGTGTGAAAGGCGCGATGGACGTCCTTGAAGGTAGATTAACTTCACCGAAGTCGTTACCCCAAGAAGCAACACAAGAAGAAAAATGCAAGTATGAAAAAGATGTTACATTTTTCAATCAAACGGATAGTACTGTTTTATTAGTTCTTACAATAAATATGACTCAAAGCACATTAGAAAAAGTCATGAGATTTTCGACCGCCAGGGAAGTCTGGTTGGAGCTTCATCGTTTGTATGATGGTAGTGCAACAGATAAAACCTATGATATCTGTATGCAATTTTTTAGTTATATTAGACAATCAGATGACGATATTGCTACTCATACATCAAAACTTAAGAACCTTTGGAATAATTTGCAAAACGAAATTTTGAAAGATAAAGCAGTTGCTGAAAATTACTGTAAGTGCGACTTGCCAGATATTTTGCTTATTTGTAAAATATTAGAAACTTTACCACCTGAATATTTCTCATTCAAGTCTAGTTGGATTCTGGTATCAAATAAGGACAGAACAATAGATAACTTGACAAATCAGCTATGCTCTTATGAAAAAGCATTAACAAGCAAAAATGAGAGCAAGCAAGAAGTTTTATATACAGTGAATAAGAGCAAAGCACATAAATATGGTTATTATTGCAATTACTGTAAGCAAAAAGGTCATAAAGTGAAGCAATGCGATAAATGGAAAACCGATGGAAGACCTCCTAAGCCAGAGAATTCGAAAAAACGTACAAATTCTAAAGCGAAAGAAATTCAGATGTCATTAGTTGCTGTATCATCGAATGTTTTGAATTGCGAAGTAGATTTTAAAAATTGGTATGTTGATAACGGAACGACTAATCACATAACAAATCAACAAGATGTATTTCAATCGTATACACCATTTAACGAAGAGCAAACAATAACAACTGCTAATGGATATGCAGTTACTGCATTAGGACAAGGTACCATCAAAATACAATCTTTTGTAAACGGAAAAAAGAAAGAGTTTTCATTGACCAACGTATGGTATGCACCCAATATCAAATAAAATCTTTTCTCAACTTTGTCTGCTCAGGACAAACATCCAGAAAGTGAATTTATTTCCACCACTAAGTGCTGCTATTTTAAAATTTTTAACGAAACAATAATTGTTGGATCAAGATGTCAGTCTGGTGGACTATATAAATTGAAGATGCGGGCAACCAAACCTGAACATCTGAGTGTCAATATGGTTACTTCTAAAGAAAATATATTGCAACTCTACCACGAAAGGCTGGGTCATCAAAGTAAGAGACATGTTAAAAATGTAATTAAGCAAGAATTTAATAATGACGTGAAGCTGGATAGTGAATTATGTGAGGGCTGCGTCTATGGAAAGGCTTCTGTGAAAAAGTTTGGCATAAGAAAAAGAACAGAAACACCAGGAGAACTGATCCATTCAGATGTTTGTGGACCTTTTCAGATCTCAAAATCAGGTTTTAAATATTTTGTTTCATTTAAAGATGATTTTAGCAGATATCGATTTGTATATTTTTTAAAGCGAAAGTCAGAAGTAGCTGATAAATTAGATATAGTTTTAAAAGAAATGAAAGCTGCAGGATATGGTGTTAAAGAATTTTTGTCAGATCATGGTGGAGAATTTGATAATCATAAAGTAGCAAATATTTTAAACAAATATGGAATAAAACAAAGATTGGTGATGCCGTATACACCACAACAAAATGGCTGTTCAGAGCGTGATAACAGAACGATTGTCGAATGTGCAAGATCTTTAATGCATGCAAGAGAAAGTATCTTTGATCAAACATTTTGGGCTGAATTAATAAACACAGCTACATATATCTTAAATAGATCTGGTATATCCAGTATTCCTGGTAAATCACCACATGAAATATGGTTTAACAAGAAGCCTGAACTTAAACATTTAAGAGTAATCGGTAGTACTTGTTATGCTCATGTTCCTAAAGTTTGCAGAAGAAAATTGGATAAGAAATCTATTAAAGGTATACTCGTTGGTTATGAAAATGATGATGGATACAGGATATGGTCAGAAGATCAGCATCGACTTATACTTTCACGAGATGTTATTTTTAATGAATTTGAAACTCTAGGTGTGGTACAAGAATCCAAACAATTTCCATGTTTGCAACCTACAATAGATGTCTTGGATCTTGTTCAAAATAATTGTGATACAGAAGAAATAGACATTGTTGATGTAAGTAGTGATGTTATGGAAGAAATGGATCTAGATTACCAAGCAGATGACCAATGTTATGAACCAGAAGAGAGTTTAGACGAAGATATAGAATTTAGAAGACAATTGAGAGAAAGATCAAACATTAAGAAACCGACACGCTTTGACGAGTTCGTTATGATGGTTGCTGCTGAAATAAACCACCCCAAAGAACCACTTAGTTACAAAGAAGCAATTGTTTGTTGTGAACAAAATAACTGGAGGCTGGCAATGGAGCATGAAATGCAGTCATTAAAAGAGAATTGTACATGGGTTTTGAAAAATTTACCTGAAAACAAAAAAGCAATTCCTTGTAAGTGGGTGTATAAACTCAAAACCAATCCAGATGGTTCAATTGATAAATACAAAGCTCGTCTGGTAGTGAAGGGTTATTCACAAAGAAAAGGAGAAGATTATGAACAAACGTTTAGTCCAGTAGCGAAAGGTGGTACGATAAGAGCCGTTATAAGTATAGCTGCTAGTAAAAACATGTCACTCACACAATTCGATGTCTGTTCTGCATTTCTTTACGGTACTCTAGACGAAGAAGTGTTCATGAAACAACCAGAAGGCTACGATGATGGTACTGGTATGGTTTGTTATCTTCAGAGAAGTTTATATGGGTTAAAGCAAGCACCAAGGTGCTGGAATAAGCGTTTTGGAAACTTTATAGATTCGCTTGGCTTTAAACGAAGTACTGCAGACCCATGTTTATTTATTAAGAATGAAGGAAAAGACATGTTGATATTAGTGCTGTATGTTGACGACGGTCTAATAGCATGTACGAATGAGATCATGAAGATGGATTTTTTGATTTAAAATAACAGTTAAACCAGCTACATATTTCTTAGGTTTGGAAATAGAGAAAAATCAAGACGACTCAATAAGTGTTACCCAGTCAGCTTATACAAAAAAGGTGCTAGAACGTTTTGGCATGGAAAATAGCAAACCGGTCTCGACCCCGATTGTAAAAGAAGCCATCCAATTAGGGAAGGAAACTAGTGAAACGGAATCGATTACTTCTTTTCCATATCGCGAAGCAGTGGGTGCTCTTATGTACCTAATGACGGGTACACGTCCAGATATAGCTTATGCTGTTAGTGTTGTATCCAGAAAATTAGAAAATCCAAGTCAAAACGACTGTGTGAAAGTTAAGAGAATATTCCGCTATTTGAATGGTACAATAAATTATCGCTTAACTTATATGCAAAAGCCAGAAATACAACCTCAGTTAACAAGCTATAGTGATGCTGATCATGGAGGTGATATTACTACCGGAAGATCGACATCTGGGGTATTGTGTCTTTATGCTGGAGCAGCTGTATCTTGGTTCAGTCAGCGACAAACATCAGTAGCCATATCGACAACAGAGGCAGAAATAGTAGCTGCATGTGACGCTGCACGAGAAATAGTCTGGTTAAAAAGAATATTTACGGAATTAACAGGCGTTAACTTGGTTCCGACACTACATGTGGACAATGAATCTGCCATAAGATTAACGCAGAATCCCGTGTTTCATCGTCGGACTAAACATATACATATTAGACATTTTTTTGTTAGAGAAATGGTGTTGGATGGATCACTTGAAGTAGTAAAGGTATCATCTGAAAATCAATTAGCCGATATTATGACGAAGCCACTGTTTTCTAACAGATTGAAAAAAATTACTTTTTGGAATGGGGTTGGCAAATTACTCAATGAAGGAAGGTGTTGAAGCAGAATGAAGAATACATCTAAGTAATTTACCATCCTGTATTTGAAATAAGTTAATGAGTGAGTTACGTATTTAATATATAGAATATGTCAATTTGATTGAAATAAAATTATAATTAGACAGTCATTATTTTATTACGAAGGGAAGTTTTTTCTAGTTAGACGATCTGATAATATTAACAGATAATGCCCCTCAATACCAACCAACATATTATTATTTTTCTATATTTACTACACAAAGACACTGGTGGCTTACAGAAATGTGCTAATCCAACAGTACAACTTCAACACCGCGCAGAACAAGAAGAGAACAACAGTTATAAGGCAATAACGGGGGCGTCGATCCAGCACTCTGATGCGATAATTACGGTGAAGCAGAGTCGAGCGCGGTTATTACTTGGATGGGTGACCACTGGGGAAACACCGTCATAGAGTCCGTACAGCCAGCAGCGAAACACAGGGTGAGTATCATATCACAGCTCGCAGGCATTATACCAATGAGCAGGAGGTATAATGTAGATATGCCGTCTTTCGGATGGGACGTAAAACCGAGGTCCCGAGCCCATGGTTGTTGGGTTCGATAAAGATCCCTACCACTGGTTGGAACACTAGTGGATTCGGCAAAATTTCCGATTAGGGGTAGAGTGCTCCCGGCGTCCGTGATTAGCCTCAGTTGCAGAAATAGATCGAAGTTAAATAGCCGAATAAAAAAGGCAATAACGGGAACTTTTTACTTTTCACACTCATGACACCATCTTTTGTGGGCTCTTCATTTAATAAATAATATATAAACAAAGTTTTATGCTTTTTATTGAACTTTAAATATCATTTATTTATTTATAAAATAAATATACATAAATTATTTTTACTAAAATCAATTTCAATCAAATTTTTGTTTGCAATAATTTCTCTCCCGTGTGGCAATGCAAATGTGTATCAAGCTGTCGTCCCCGAGAAAAATATTTTAAGCAAACGTCACACTGGAATGGTTTTTCTACAGTGTGAGTTCTAGTATGATCTTTTAAATAGCATTTCTGTGAAAATGATTTTGAACAAACGTCGCAACTAAACGGTTTTTCTCCAGTGTGAGTTCTAGTATGATCTTTTAAATGTGATTTATTTGAAAATGATTTTGAACAAACGTCGCAACTAAGCGGTTTTTCTCCAGTGTGACTTCTAGTATGAACTTTCAAATAGCGTTTCTGTGAAAATGATTTTAAACAAACGTCGCAACTAAACGGTTTTTCTCCAGTGTGAGTTCTAGTATGATCTTTTAAATGTGATTTATTTGAAAATGATTTTGAACAAACGTCGCAACTAAACGGTTTTTCTCCAGTGTGACTTCTAGTATGAACTTTCAAACAGCATTTCTGTGAAAATGATTTTAAACAAACGTCGCAACTAAACAGTTTTTCTCCAGTGTGAGTTCTAGTATGATCTTTTAAATGTGATTTATTTGAAAATGATTTTGAACAAACGTCGCAACTAAACGGTTTTTCTCCAGTGTGACTTCTAGTATGAACTTTCAAATAGCATTTCTGTGAAAATGATTTTAAACAAACGTCGCAACTAAACGGTTTTTCTCCAGTGTGAGTTCTAGTATGATCTTTTAAATGTGATTTATTTGAAAATGATTTTGAACAAACGTCGCAACTAAACGGTTTTTCTCCAGTGTGAGTTCTAGTATGATCTTTTAAATGTGATTTATTTGAAAATGATTTTGAACAAACGTCGCAACTAAACGGTTTTTCTCCAGTGTGACTTCTAGTATGAACTTTCAAACAGCATTTCTGTGAAAATGATTTTAAACAAACGTCGCAACTAAACAGTTTTTCTCCAGTGTGAGTTCTAGTATGATCTTTTAAATGTGATTTATTTGAAAATGATTTTGAACAAACGTCGCAACTAAACGGTTTTTCTCCAGTGTGACTTCTAGTATGAACTTTCAAATAGCATTTCTGTGAAAATGATTTTAAACAAACGTCGCAACTAAACGGTTTTTCTCCAGTGTGAGTTCTAGTATGATCTTTTAAATGTGATTTATTTGAAAATGATTTTGAACAAACGTCGCAACTAAACGGTTTTTCTCCAGTGTGAGTTCTAGTATGATCTTTTAAATGTGATTTATTTGAAAATGATTTTGAACAAACGTCGCAACTAAACGGTTTTTCTCCAGTGTGACTTCTAGTATGAACTTTCAAATAGCATTTCTGTGAAAATGATTTTAAACAAACGTCGCAACTAAACGGTTTTTCTCCAGTGTGACTTCTAGTATGAACTTTCAAATAGCATTTCTGTGAAAATGATTTTAAACAAACGTCGCACCTAAACGGTTTTTCTCTAGTGTGATGGCGCAAATGGTTGTTCAAGTCCCTTTTCTGTGAAAAAGCTTTCAAACAAATGTCACATTTAAATGGCTTTTCTCCAGTGTGACTTCTCATATTATGTAATTTTAAATTACATGCATGTGAAAAAGCTTTAACACAAATTTCGCATTTAAATTGCCCAAAATCAGTATTAGAATTGTAACTTGGTTTGATATCAATATTATAATTTTCTTTTACTTCACCTTCCATTTTTGAATGTTTCAATGTGTTTTTAATGTTATGTAAGTTGTTAATGTTACTTTCTATTTTAACCAAAGATGTATATTCTTCCAATTTGGTAGTAGTATTTAAATCTGCTTGTACCTCTTGTTTAATGAGACTTGCACTATTCAAGCCAGGAACTGAATAATCTTGAACATTTAGGGTATCCACTTCTTCATCTACTTCTTGTTTAACATTAATATTCCAATAAACAGTATTGTCCACTATATCAATTTCTTCTTCTTTGAAAATATTGTAATTTTTTTCCATGATAAGTTTAAAAAAATTTAATCTATGTAAAAGAACCCGAGAGTTATTTTTTTTCAGTTGACAATGTGACACATGTGTGACAGATGACTTGCATTTAAAAAAAACGTTAGACACTTAAGGTAATGATTAATACGTAAACGTAAACGCAGCATTTGACAAGAGCGCGTGCGCAGTAAGTACTTTTCGAACGTATTTAGATACGTTTAACGTAAACCTGCGTGTTTCTACGTATACCTTAAACGTAGGTTTTATTGAGCCGAATTAGGCACAGGAGCGTCTGTACGTAAGTCTAGGCGCCGACGTTGCCAAAGCTCAAGAAAGTGACATTTAAAAAATGTGGAGAATAAAATGAGGTTAAGTGTTTGTTTTCGTTTTATATAATATCTTAGCACCTCGCAGCTCTTACTTTTTCAAAAAGGGCAAGGAAAAATAACCATTCCATTAACCTTTCCCCAGGAAGGTTCATTAAGGTGAAGGGTGTATGGCATGGTTATTTTTCCTTGTCCTTCTTGAAAAAGTAAGAGCTAAGATATATAAAACGAAAACAAGCACTTAACCTCATTTTATTCTCCACATTTTTTAAATGTCATTTTCTTGAGATTTGACAACGTCCGGCGCCTAGAGCTACGTACAGACGCTCTTAGTTAGGCACTCGGAACACTAGAATTTAAACAATTTACTTCACGTCACTTCACTTGCGTCTAGCCGGACCGTTTAATTTTGCAGGCACGCAGGCACCTTTCATTTCAATTTGCCTCCTCCTAATATATCGAGAAGGGCAAGGATTTCCATTGAAGAAGCTATACAGAAGGGTAAGGGTGAATGGAATGATTATTATTTTTCCTTCCCCTTCTTCAAAAATTAAACAATGATCCGTTTTAACCAATACCTATTAATTATCATATTGTTTTTGCAATAACTGTTTTAATTCATTTTTGATGTGACAGATTAGCAAACCACAGGCGTTGCGTTTCATTTTTAAGGGGTGTTGTAGGTACTTTAAATTAATTAGGACTTTTTTTTGCAAAGATGGTATAAATATCGAAAAAAATCGTGGACGATCATTATGTCTGAATACTCCATCTAAATGCCTTTCTAATGATGTGCCGCACATGGTATATTCCCCATTTAAAAATAAGGGGTTTGTGAAGTGGAAGGGAGGGGGTTGACAAATGTCAGATGACAGTTACAATTCAACCTCTGTCGAGTACGGACGTTTGTTTACATCCAGTTTTTTGCGAATATTAAAATTTCTCTTTATAATAGTAAAAACAGTGTTATTTAAGTTACAAACCTCGAACATTCTGATAATAAATAGAATAGATTATATATATTTATATATACTGGTTTTTAGATAAATTTCAAAAAGACTTTGCATCAAGAAAAAAACAATCCCACCCAATTGTACCAGAGAAAGTAGCTCTGACTCCCGGATGTTCTACATTAAATGATCATTCAAAATTAAATGGTAAAGAGAAGGTAACCCCCACATTGAGATGCTCTACACCAGTTTCTTCCTTGGTTGGACCATATAATGGTGTCAATTATAATCAACAAGGTATGATATGGCTTAAACATTTTCTATTTGTGTTTTTTATTGTCTCTACTATAAAAGGAGTAATCATTGGACTTCCTCACACTAATGCTGCACTATGTATATATATTACTTACAAATTGCAATACTGTAACTTCACTGTATTGTTTTTTGTTAGCATATAAAGGAAGTTTTTGATTGACTGAAAATAAAACGGTGACAAAAGAATTCTAGTAGCTTATACGTTAAAATCTAAAAGAAACTTTTATAGGCCATTTTTCTTCAATGTAAATATGTTTTTTAGTATTACCTCAGATTCTGGAAAAACTTGTTAGAATTGAAGTTCAAAATGAACAAATTTTAAACATATTAAACAAACGAGATACAAATGCAAGAAATATAATATCTACACATTTGCCTTCACTACCTGTAAATTTGCCGTTGCAATCCATAGAAGATATTCAGCAACTAGATGAATACCTGGTGAATAAAGAGCAGTTCAATTTATTGGTAAAACATGGTGAAAATAGTGTGTTAATTTAAGCTTAACTCAATTTATTTTTAGCAATCTTATCTTGCGTCTATGGGAGGCAACAGGATTACCACTCGAACAAATCGAATAATGAGAAACCTACTGACAGATAATATTGCATCCTCATATAGTTTTTTTGGTTGCAAGAAACAAGATTTCCATAGCCTTCAATTAACCAACCTTATTATATGTAAGTAAATATTAGTTGTCATAGTTTAAAAAAAGGTAAATTGTGATTTAGAAAAGTATACAAATTCAAAATGAAAGGAACAAAAAACACATACTTTGTTTATTTGAAAAAGTTGAAAAATCTATTTGTTTTATTTCATAATTGCATGATTTGATTAGAAATCATGCAATTTCTACTTTAATGTTTTTTTGATGTGTATTAAGTGCATTTTTTTAAATCTAACTTACTCTTCAATGTTTTTTGATTTTAATATTATTTATGCTCTACTCGTTATAGAAGAAAACTGGCATCTGATGGCAAATGTTGATGTCTTGCTATGTGTTACTTACTGCTTTTTTATATTTAATTTTTCCTGAAAATTGATGTCTGTTTCAGCTTCAGTGAAACTTGGAATTCCTCAATCAACAGATCAAGAAGTTGAAGATGTTATCAAAAGCTGGTTGAAAAACATGCACCTGAAAGGTACAGGAATAGAGCAGAAAATAGATAAAATGTTAAGAAGAAAAAGTGTCGTGGGTAAAAGACAATTAAATAGGAGGGTGGCACGAGGGGTTAGACAGTTTGTGAAAGAAATTGCAAATTGTGAGAATCAAAATATTTTGGAGTCTAACCTAAGTGAAAGTACTCTTTCAATTTCTTACAATTTGGATAGTGATCAAGAAAGTATGTATCAACAAGTGGAACCTGATCCATTTGAAAATCTTTTAGCTTCTACAAATTCAGATCATGTCACTCATGTAGATACTGTCAATAATAATAACTCTATTAGTTTAGTTGATAACACAAATAAATGTGATTTAAGGTCATCATTAGCTCATTGGGCCAGTGTAAAACATAAAGTTCCACAGAATTATGTAAATGATTTACTGCACATACTTTCTCCCTATCATAAAAATTTACCTTTAGATTGTCGAACTTTATTGAAAACTTCAGTGATCACAAAAGAAACAAAACTAGACAATGGCTTACGAACAGGTTTAAACAACATATTAACTACATTTAAAATTAATTTTATTGAAAATATAATAAAACTATCTTTCAATATAGATGGTTTACCTTTGTTTAAAAGTAATAAGTTACAATTTTGGCCTATATTGTGTTTGATAAAAAATGTACAATTTTCACGTCCATTTATTGTTGGCATATTTTTTGGATCTTCTAAACCAGCACCCCTTAAAGATTTTCTTGATAATTTTATTGTTGAACTTGGTGATTTGTTAGAAAATGGTTTTTCATTTGGTAATACCAATTTTCAGATAAGCGTTCACAGTTTTGTGTGCGACGCGCCTGCAAGAGCATATCTAAAATGTGTCAAGGGTCATACTGGTTACTCAGCATGCGATAAATGTGAAGAAGTTGGTGAATTCCATGGAAGAGTTGTATTGTTAAGTATCAAATCTGTTCAGCGGACTGATGAGTCCTTTAAGTTAAAATCTGATGACGATTATCATCTAGGTGATTCACCTCTCATGGAGTTAGGTATAGGTATGGTATCTACATTCCCAATTGATTACATGCATTGTATATATGCATAGGTGTAACTAAAAAGTTACTTCTTACTTGGATTTCAGGTTGTTTATCTGTTCGTTTGCATAACCGCTTGATTACCCAAATCTCTGAAAAATTATTAAGTATAAGATGCTGCATTCCCCTGGAGTTTAATAGAAAACCAAGGTCTCTATCAGATTTATCTTATTGGAAAGCAACAGAGCTACGTACATTTTTAGTATATGTAGGCCCAGTAGTATTAGAAAATTATTTGGACATATCTGTATATGAAAATTTTTTGTTATTGCATTGTGCTGTAACAATATTGTTGTCAGCAAAACATATTTCAACTTTTGGAGCCGACTTTGCAGGCAGTCTATTAGATACATTTGTAAATCATTCCAAAAAAATGTATGGCAAAGAGTTTATCATTTATAATGTGCATATGCTATGTCATTTGCATGAAGACGTTAAGATTTTTGGGCCTCTCGATCAGTTTTCCTGTTTTCCTTTCGAAAACTTTCTTGGTCAACTAAAGGGTTTAGTTAGGTCTCCTGTTAATCCATTGGCCCAAGTTTACCGTAGGTTAAGCGAAGAAAATAATTTTATTTTCAATTCTAAGGATTTAAGTGCATCACTAAGTAATACACACTTATTAGAACACATGACTGGACCAGTTATAGAGAAAATTGCTATTTCAAAACAGTTTAAAAAACTTGTTCATAATACAGTTGTTTATTGTTCAAATAGTTACAAATCTTCAGATAGCTATTTTATTTCTAAAACAGGCAAAATTGTTCAAATTGAAAATATAATTCTTACCTCAGATAACACGACAGTTTTACTTGGTAAAGAGTTTTTGACATACAAGAGTTTTTATAATTATCCAATTGAATCAAGCTTGCTTGGTATTTATGTAGTAAAAGATCTATCAGAGTTTCAAATTTGGGACCTTGTAGAAATAAAAAGCAAATGTTTAATTGTGCCTTCAAATAGATCTACCAGTGATTTGGTGTGCTTTCCACTGGTTCATTCCATCAATTAATTCGGCACTTGAAAAGAACTGAATGATCTTTAAGTCAAGCACTCTACTTATTAATTAAAACTTTCATCAGTAATGACAGTGATGATTTGTGAATAAAAAATTTAAATGTTAATGAATTTACTTTATAGTTTGGTACTGTGTTATTTTAAATAAATTCTGTAGGATGTCGCATCTTATTTAATATACTATGTATTTATTTATTTACGGGCAAGCCCAATTACATATAAAAAATAAGTGAACATGAAAAATTTTGTTTTATAATTGAAATACCTACAAATGCAGTATAAAATACAGTAATACAAAAAATACAATTAATGATAAAAAAAATATAATACGATGATAAAAAAAATACAATACAATGATAAAAATGAATACAGAAATAAAAGGACAATTTAGTAAAAATGGTAAAATAAACAAAACAAAAACAAAAAAAATATATAAGAATTTTAAAAGCGTAACAAAAAACATTACTACTAAGTATATAGTACAAAACAAAACTATGGAAATTACATCCGATAAATTCAAATGTTTAGTTGAGACAGGTGGTTCTTAAATTGATTAATAGAATTACTGAAAATCTGTAAACTATTAAGGGAATTAGCTAGTCTCATGGCTCTGGGCAAAAACGAGTGGAAAGCATAATTGTATCGATGGAAAGGCACATTAAATGTTATGTTTAATATATTCATATATTGCACTACCAAATTGAGACACTTTGACAAATTATTGTTGTTTGTAACATATCCTAGGTGATAACATCTGTGTTACTTGTTGATGAATAAACCGTTTTTAAGGTATCTTTTATTTTTAAATATATATCCCCTAAATGTAGGTCGAAATGGTCACTAGTATGACCAAAGTAACGTTTTCAAGACGTCATAGAAACGTCTTGTTTGGTCACAGTTGACGTCCGAGGTACGTCTCAGTCTGACGTCATTTGGCTTGACTTATAAGGTCATATAGACGTCATGTGGACGTCATTTGGTTGTCAAAATGACGTCCTTCGCGTCACAAATATGACGTTCTTATGACGTAATTTTAGCGTCATCCTGCTACCTGGGTTAAAGTTTACAGTTCAGTCAGTAGTGATTTTTTGGTATTTTAATTATTTGTTTGATCACTAATATATCATTTGTGAAATATGAACCTCAATTATGTATGGCTAGATTTTAAATAAGTTATGTAGGTATACATTACAGGTTGTCTCACAAAATTTTAGGCAAAAATTGAAACGCCATTATGAGAAAAAGTGATATTGAAAAATATGTTATGATCATAAATTTTAATGTAAATACTTATTATTTTACTTACCCACCAGTAAATTGACAATTTTAAAATTGTTGAAAGCCTTCTTCTGACTGCGCCCCAGCCAGCTATATTTGCAGGCTAGCTTATTGGTGAAGAAAAATGACATAGAGCGTTTTACGAATTCCATCTTTTCCCCCTATCTTAATCAGCTCAGAAACCTTAAAAAACGTATGGTTTGTATCTACAATTCCTGCGAAATATGATACGGATACGGATTTTTAAATTTTCAAATAAAACAGCCTGTACCTCAGTAAGGAGTCACATTTTATCTAAGTGCTTGACTTAAATATTAATATTTAGAGTCCATGATTCTACAGTTAAAATATTTTCAATTC
The DNA here is from genome assembly GCA_947563755.1 of Lochmaea crataegi. Taxonomy (NCBI): domain Eukaryota; kingdom Metazoa; phylum Arthropoda; class Insecta; order Coleoptera; family Chrysomelidae; genus Lochmaea; species Lochmaea crataegi. The sequence continues at coordinate 28,354,210 of OX387426.1, forward strand.
ATAACTAAACACCCTGCGTATAGCACTCTAAATTCTGAATATTATTATGTACTCACTCGGTAGTCTCTGGTACGAAATGTTCTTGAGCCTTCGGTATTTCAGGTGTTAATTCAAGATGAAGCTTTTTTTCATAGTTTCTAAAATACATCAATAAAATATGAAGTGTTTTAAAAAGAGTACTCTGATGCAATGTATTATAAAACACTTGAAACAATAACAAAAAGGTTTATGTACTTTTTATATTCCCAATATTTTTAAAAATGTTACAGATATTTTATTGACAATAATTCATATAATTACATAAATATTCAGCAATAATTAGTGTTGATACTGTAAATAATTTTGATTAAGAAATACCAAACATACAATTCACATTCTTAAAAATTTTAATAGAGCACTAATAAAATGAGAATACTTGCTGACTTATACTAATAGTGAATATTTCCAATAATTAATTAATTTCCAAAGTTTAACAAAGGCCAGCTGTTGATATTCATAAATTATACAGTATGTAAAAAAATGTCCATAAAAATAAATGGATGTATGTCTTTATAGGAGTAATCAAACAAACTCACCTTTAATTTTATATTGAGGAGGATTCATAAAAGAAACTTCATTACAGCCATCTGTTGATTCTGGGAAACTGTATATTATTCTCCTCCGTTTCCTTTTTTTATTTAGTTCTGCATCAGAATTAAGGTCACTGGTGTCTTCAGCCAATACAGCCTTTGACCTGGCTATTTCATAGCTCTCTAAAAACATTATTTTTAATAATATAAAAATTTAGCAATTAAGACAAGTAGTTTGCTCCAATTATACACACCATATGTTGCATTTCTGAACAGTTATAGACACACCGGGAGCGGAGTTAATATTCACTTTTAGAACGCAATGAAGTTTGTAAATTCTTGAGATGTTTGCTCTTTTATAATATTTACTGGATTTCGATTTACTCCACATATTAAAAATATGTTTAATGTAATGATAGGGATGCTGAATATTATCAGACAAACAAATGCAGTAATTACCGTTAAAATACTATAAAACTCTAGGTCTAACAACTATAACAATTCACAATTACACTGAATTACGTGGCAGAAACGCTTTACTGAAAGTTAGGTTATGATTGGGTTAGTAGATCATATGCAAAATGACGCAACTGAACTTTCAAATGTCAATACTGTCAATTATATGTACACAACCAAGTTTTTTTTAAAAGCTCAAATCATGGCAAAACTTAATATTTTAATTAGCCTTTACCGAAGTCATTTAAATCACGTTTCTTGTACTAAGCTTCATTGTTTCTACTTTATAATTTCATTTCAATTGGTTAATAATTGTTAAAAATCGGAGATTTATTTAGTATTTAGATATAGGTATTATATACAACATATTAAAAAATATGCTGTGTAAGGAATAACGTTCTCGTGAAACGTCTTCCTTATACAAAACTAATAACACATTTACGTCCGGAAGAAAACGTAATTATACGTTACTTCATGTACGTACAATGTACGTCCCTGGTAGTCCCCGGGACATAAGTCGTAAAATGGACCTAAAATGTACGTCCCTAGGATGTGGCATGCTTATTGGGTACAAGGGTTATCAGGTACAGCATGCTTCTTTGATGATATTGCTTTACAAGGACGTACATACACAGAATTACTGCAACGACTGGAAATAGTATTTAGCAAATTAAGAGAATGTGGACTGCACCTCAATAGGAAGAAATGTCAATTTTTCCAAAAATCAATTACATATCTTGGTCACAGAATTAATGAGGAGGGACTACATCCAACTGACGAGAAAATATATGATATCAAAAATAGTTACCGGCCGACAGATGTTTCGTCACTTCGAACATTCCTCGGAATGATCAACTATTATCAGCAATTCATACCGAACCTGGCTTCAAAACTTAATCCGCTGTATAAACTATTACAAAAGAATACCAAATTTGATTGGACCAAAGAATGTGAAAATATTTTCCAAAACTTAAAAACAGAGATATGTAGTGAAAAAGTACTTACCCCATTCTATCCTAACTTACTTGTGACGCTAGCTACAGATGCATCACCAATGGGATTCGGCGCAGTATTGTCACATATTATGCCTGATAAGACCGAAAGACCCATTGCCTTTGCGTCACGATCTTTGACCCAAGCCGAAAGAAATTATAGCCAGCTTGACAAAGAAGCAGCAGCACTGATTTGGGGACTTAAAAAATTTTTTTCAGTACTGTTATGGACGAAGAATTATAATCATCATTGATAATCAACCCCTTGCAAGAATCCTACATCCAACAAAAGTGATGCCGTCAACTACAGCAATTAGACTAATACATTACGCGAATTTCTTGGCTGGATTTGACTACGAAATAAAGCTCAGGAAAACAACAGAGCATGCAAATGCGGATTATTTCTCAAGACTAGAAAATAATACAAAAAATAAGGAAAAGAATACAGATGACGATATATTTTACCTAAATCAAATTGCAACGATGCCAATTACTAAAGAGAAAATCAAAGAAGCTACAGCTAAAGATCCGGAGCTACATCAGTTATATAAAAATATTCAATCGGGAAAAGGAAACATGAACAATATACATGAATTTTCATTACAAGATAATTGAATTTTCTATGGAATTAGAATCGTAATACCAAAACAATTACAAGCCACTATATTGCAAGAGTTACATACAGCACATACTGGAATTGTAAAAATGAAAGCACTGGCACGAAGCTACGTATGGTGGAAAAACATTGATTCTGACATTGAAAAGATGGTAAAGGAGTGTAAAGCATGTTGCATGCTTCAAAGAAATCCTATTAAAGTACCCGTACACAGTTGGGAATATCCAAAGGAACCATGGACTAGAATACACATAGACTATACAGGGCCTTTCATGAATAATTATTTCTTGATAGTTGTGGATGCCTATACGAAATGGCTGGAAGTGATACCTACGTCATCAATTACAGCATCAGCAACTATTAATATTCTGAAGAAGATGTTCACTACATTTGGATTACCCTTGATAGTAGTATCAGACAATGGAAAACAATTTCGATCAGAAGGAATGCAAGGATTTTTAAAGCAAAATGGAATTCAATCAAAATTCACAGCACCTTTCCATCCATCGAGCAATGGACAAGCGGACAGATATGTACAAACATTTAAAAATAAATTAAAGGCAATGATACATGAGGGAGGTACTCTCCAGGACAAACTAACAAAAATGTTAATGATGCACAGGAAAACGCCAAATAATTCCACTGGATTGAGTCCTGGTGAAATGATGTTTAAAAGATTATATAGAACAAGGATTGATTTGGTTCAAAGGGAATTCGCAACGGACATGAACAACAAAAGGGAAGAAATACAAATAAATAAACAATTCAATGTGGGAGAAACAGTACAGATACGATCGTATGATGACAATAAATGGAAATTCGGAGTCATCGTGGGTAAAAAAGGAAAACTACACTATGAGATAAATACAGATGGAAAAATTCATAGAAGACATGTGGATCAAATATTAAAATCATGTATTAAAGACCACCCTATCTACAATGATCCGTCTGTTAGGGAGCATCATGTGCCTAATTCGCAAGCGGAATCACAGACGGATAAAGGCGTTAACTCTGAGAATGAACCCGTTAAGAAAAAAAATATTGAGAAAGAGGACCAGACACCAGAGAAATCGGAGCAACAACCGGCTAATGGAGAGGTAGGATATTCGGCCGAGAGTGTGCCTCAAATCAACGAACCGAAACATAAGGAGGATGTGGTGGTTCGCCGCAGTAGTAGAAACAGAAGGCCGCCAAAACGTTTAGATCTATAACTTTATAAATACAACGAGGGGAAGTGTTACGGAGATACATAGTGAACGCGCCGGTTAACAATCCCGGGTTGTCAGTGTCACATAGAATTATATATATGTCAATTAGATTACGTTTATTAAGTTTTGTTCAATATATAATATATAGTAAATTTTATACCCATTTAGAATAAGACCATCCTTATTTATTATTAATAAATCGGTTGAAACAAAAAATTACCAACAAAAATGAACGTCGTAACTAATTTATTAGATGTCACGTTTTTGAAGTTACGTCAAATTTTGATTTCATGTTAATGTCATAACGCAAAATAAGATATAAAAATGCGATATTCTGATGAATCCAAAAAACTTATGCTTAATGTAGTAAACTATTTTCAAAACGATTTAGGATCTCGATTTATGGCAATTCAAAAAGCGTCCGAAGCACTAAAAGTTCCAGAAAGCACATTATATAATCTTGAAAAACCAAACAGAGCTACAGATTTCGAATTTAGAAGAAATATGTCTGCAAGCGTTTCCCGGAGCAAAACCCGAATTACAAAAAATACCCTGCATTGTTTGAGGGAAGTAATTTATAAAATGTATGCGCGAAAGGATAAAATCACAGTAAAAACTATTTTACGGCAATTTATCGAAGAGTCTCCAGAAACTAAGATTTCCAAAGGTTCGTTATATTTGGGAATTTAAAAAATGGGTTTTCATTTCAAAAAACAGGATGGAAGAAAACATTTATTGGAAATGCCTGCAGTCAGATTAAAAAGAATATTATTTTTGAACAAATACCATGCTGCTAAAAGCGAAAAGCTCTTTACACCTGTTTTTCTGGATGAGACATGGGTTTTTAGTAAAAGCGAGGACAGAAGAATGTAGCAAGATGGTACTAAACACAGTGATTTAAAAATAACTGGAAGTGGGACACGATATGTAATTGTTCATGCCGGTAATAAAAAAGGTTTTGTGGCAAATGCATCGCTTATTTTTAAATGCAATAAAAAAACAGGCGATTACCATGATAACATGAACACCGAAAATTTTGAAAATTGCCTTAAACAGCAACTAATTGTAAACTTGGAAGAACCATCGTTAATTATAATGGATAACGCAACGTATCACAGTCGCCTGGATGAAGAAATCCCAAGAAAAAGTTGGAGTAAAACACGCATGTTAGAATGGCTCAAAAAAAGAATATTCCTTTTCCAGATCACATTTTAAAGGAGGCTGTTTGGAATATAATTGAAAAGCAAGTTTTGCCAGAAAAAAATTATCATTTAGACAAATACGCTGCCGAGCATGGTCATTGTGTTCTCAGGCTACCACCCTATCATTGCCATTTTAATGCCATCGAAATGGTATGGTCAGAAACTAAAAGGCATTATGACCAAGCTATTACGAAAACTGCAAGGTCACCTACTGAAGTCTTAAAAGTATGGAATGACGTTGTAAAAAATGTACCGGAGCAACACTGGCAGAATTACATAAATCATACAGAGAAAATTATTTCTGAAGCATGGGAAGTAGAAAACAAACTGGACCTACTAAACATCGAACCTATGGTGATCTCTGTATCCAATGAATCCGATGATGAACTATCACTTTCCGAAAGTTATTCTGATTTAGAAACTAATTGAACTTTGCCTTGAAGATCACGTTGTCATTTTTTTAAAATCTAGAATTTTTACTTAATCGAACTCTGAATTGCCATATTTTTCTAAAAAAACTATGTATTTAGTTAATAAAACAATGTTTTTAAAATTAGTGCGCTTCTTTTATATTCTTTTATTATGTCAACATCTTTAGAATTTTATGAATTTCATAAAATTAATTTGTATTATTACAAACCGCCACTGATAATATGAAATTTCAAGTCACTACGCCAATGCAATAAGAAATATGTCAAGCATTTGACATGACAAAGGTCATAACCTAAAGCCATATTTTTGCGATCTAGCGGATTAAAGCGTTTCATTTTCGCGAATAAGTAATGACGTCACGCTTAAAAACGCTTGAAGCGGAAACTGGCGTGGTCGGGAGTGCGCCAGAAAACTTTGAGCCATATTTTTGCGATCTAGCGTCTTTAAGCGGATTAACAGTGTAGCTTAAGCGTGACGTCATAACGGTGACGTCACGCTTAACCTCGCAAAAATGGAAATATCTGGCGATATTCTGACATATGACAACGACATTATGACACATTATTTTACTTTGTTTACTTTTTTCTATCTGAATCTGTTGTAAGCAAAATAATAATATACCTAAATAAAATAATATTGCTTTTGTTAAAATTTGTGATCTTAGAATTTAGAATGAAAAGGAGGAGAAACTTAATGGTACTGCTCAGTGAGGATACAGCTTTTTCGGTAGTCCTTTTAATGAGAAATCAGCTTTCAAGAAGAATTAAAAGTTTGCAAATAATTTCTTCAATTCTAAGAGACTATCACATCAGGTCAATTTATGAGGAAGATTGGATAATCCGTTATCTAAATTATGACTTTTATATTCTATTTCGAATGTCTAAGGAAACATTTTATGAACTTTTGAAAGTCGTGCAATGTCCTGAACTCAGTAAATTTTATAGAGGTGGAGGTGTGCCACTTACCACTGAGAAAGCCCTGTTAGTCACCCTGTGGTGGTTAGGTAAAGGCGACCCACTGATTTCAATCAGTGATAGATTTAATATTGCTGTTTCCACTGTTCACCACTATAGCACCCTGGTTGTTGAAAGGCTCATAAAGCTGATACCAGTATTTATAAAGTGGCCCAATCAAGATGATATGAGAGTAATTGAAAGACAGTTTTGGGAAATCAGTAATTATCCAGGTAAAAATGTGTTTTTAAATCTTATATAGTTTTAAAATTCACAATAAAGTATTTAAGAGTAAAGTTACACAAATTTTTATTAAAATATAAAGAAGCTAAAAAAAACTGTACTTCTATTGATTGCGCTCAATAGGCCCTATGTAGATCATGACTAAATACTGGGTTCAATCAAAAGAACTTTTTTTAGCTTCATTATATTTTAATAAAACTGTATTATTTTATTCTCAGTGCCAAGGAAAAATTTATTTTTGATAATTTAGTGTCCTCAAAGTAAATTTCCCAAATTTTTCTGTAAAAACGGTAAGGTAAATAAAATAATATAAATGTAATGCCATACTCATTGAATACTTTTTTTTCTAAAATATTTCTCAAAGGTTTTTATGTGCTATTAAAATATTATTTTTCAGGTGTGATTGGTTCAATAGACGGGTGTAATATACAATTCAAAGCACCTGCTGAGCAACAAGATAGCTATATTGATAAGAATGATAGTCATAGCATAAAAATTCAAGCAGTCACCACTGCAACTCGAATATTTACAAATATAAATGTGGGATTCCCAGGATCCGTACATGATGCTAGGGTAATGTTAATAGAATTATTTATTTTCTAAATCATCAGTAATATGTACAAAATGTATATAATATATTATTGATCATTTTTATGATTATGATCTAAAAATGTACATATATTATGTTCAATTTTAGATTTTTGCCAATAGCCAACTCTATCAAGAGTGTATGGACAATTTAAAAAAAAAATTCCACAAGAAGACTTTCACCTTTTGGGAGACAAGGCATATCCACTATTAGGATGGTTAATTACACCTTTTAAGTGAGTATTAGCAAATTCAGAATTAAGACAATTTTGTAAATTGATGTTTGAAATCTGAATGCAAAATGCTAAAGACGTGGTAGTTCCAAGTGTATAGTTGATACCATTTGAGCCATACATATGTTGTCTTTTATTTTTTAAATTTTAAAACATTTAGGTTTTTTTTAATATATAGCAGTCAAAAAGAAAATATATTACCCAACTATTATGGGCAGTTCACTCTTTTGTTCAAACATTAACTCAGCCTTGTTTCTGAAATATGGGGCCATGATGAACATATTTAACTTTTCGGGTGTTGTATATCTTTTAAATTATTCCCGCATATATCTAACTATAGCAGTGTTTCCTTTTTTTAGCTTTACCCAGTATTTCAGAAGCAAGAGAAGTTGGTACAATTTTGATTGCAAAATTAAAATTTTCCCAAAACCGCGTTACAGTGATGCGAAGAACCGCACAGAATATATTTTTTTATTATTTTTAGAGATTACGGAAACCTGACCATAAGACAAAAACTCCACAACATAAAGCACAGTAGAACGAGAATAAAAGTGGAGCACACATTCGGCATCTGGAAAGGAAGGTGGCGAATTTTAAAATACATTAATGTAAACTGTCCCATAAAGGCTTCTAAAATCATTGCAGCAACTTGTGTACTACACAATTTCTGCTACCAGAATTCTGATGAGTGGGACGAAGCTCAAAACATTGAGGAGAATGAGGAAGAGGATGAGAATAATGAGATGGCATTTTTCATAAGAAATGAAAATCTTGGCATAAGGAAAAGAGAGAACATAGCAAACTTGTTTATTTGATATTCTGTAAAAATAGTTAATAAATTATAATTAGGTACATATAATGTATACAAATAAAAAACTTATTAAAGAATATTGATAGATTTTATTCCACTGTGTTTAACAACAAAGAACACATTATAATATCACAAAGTCTCAATCGTTTCATTCGATGTCGGAACTGGAATCTCTACCCCTTTTTTTCCCTCTTTTTTGTTTAAAAAAAGCCATGACTTGCTCATGTCTTTGTTTTGCAGATGTTTCTAGAAATTTCATGATTTGATTAAACTCTTCTCTTCTTTCTACCATATCCTCCTTTTGAATTGAAACTAATTCTTTGAGATAAATGTCTTTATTAGGTTTAGAGGAAGTCTTAATGCAATCAAATTTATTTTTTGATTCAGTGTCTGTATGTTCCACATTGGGTGTCTGTATGTCCGTTTGTGACAAGTTTTCTTTGAATGCTGCACTAGACGTTGAAGGTTGAGACCCTAAATTATAAATAGATAAGGGTGGCTTCTTTTTGACAATTGAATTTGGATTTGTACTGTCAATTACAATTTGGGGGCAAACTTTGTCTTTTGTTCCTAAAATGTCATCTATTTCAGATAAAAAAGGGAGCTTTGCAACATCTCCTTCCCCTGTCTGTCTTTTTCTGTCCTCATATTTTATATACGATGATTGGAGGTTGGAAAATTTTTTCCGGCATTTTTCTGCAGCTTCAGCCCCCTCACCCACATAAAAGTTCTTATTATTTAATTCTTTTGCAATCTTTAACCACAATGTGGTTTTTGAATTTTTTTGGTCATCAAATTCGGCAGCCCAGTCTTTTCTTAACTTCAAAAGAAGACCTGTTGCTTCAATATCTTTTATGGAGGCTTTCTTAGTTGTCCATACCAATTCCTTTGAACTTAAATCTGCCTAAAAAAAAGGTAATTAAAGTACAGGGTAATTTTTTATATTTTACCACCTCCCTCAACTTTTTTGGGACACCCCGTAGAAAAAAATGGTAAAAGTACCCTATATGTTGTAGGGTATGACATGTAGTTTTTGAGAAATATAGTTTTATGTATACATGGTGTTGTAAAAAGTATAAAAAACTAAAAAGGATTTTTTTAAATGAGATACCCTGTATATTACTGCTTATTTAAATTATACGTTAAATTCTAAGAAATTTCATGTTAGACTTCAAGTAGGTTTTGAACTAGAGGCAGTTTAAAAACGACTTTTTTCTACTCCAAGGGGCTATACAGCCATAACTATTTGTCATAGGTCTGAATGATTTTCACTTTCTTTGTTTTTTTATACTTTTTACAACACCCTATATATATAAAACTATATATTTCTCAAAAACTACATGTCATACCCTACACCTTTTACCTTTATCATTTTTTTCTACCGAGTGACCCAAAAGAGTTAAGGGGAGTGGTAAAATATAAAAAAAATTACCCTGTACATAGTGAATATGTTAAAAATATCCTTTGCCTATAGAAAATATTTTGAATTAAAGTGTTCACTTCGTTTTGAAGCAAATGAAACATTTGTATTTTTTTATGAAAAAATAAAAAAAAGATGGAAAGCTGGATGGCTGATACGTAAATTTCTTCTTACTGGAGTTAGCTGAGCAAGAAGATATTTGAGATCACGACTTCAGCATCAACCTTGTTAATGCTTTAAAATTGAAGATTTTCCTTGAAAATTGAAGGCACTTGAGTTAATAACATAATTTGGTTGTTCAACTCTGTTTGTGATCCCTTGTTTTAATTTTTTTCCCCCAGCTACCTTGTTCTGATGACTTCAATAAGAAGAAATACATGTCTTAGCCATTGTTTTCAATCCTTTTGTTATTTTTCTATTAAAATACTATGCATTTGCATGACAGGAGGTTGTTTTTGCTGAAGACACACTTTTTTGATGTTCTAAGAATTCAAAAATAACAAGATTCTAATCACACATTTACACAGAAAAAGTTGATAAATTTGAGTTTCAAGAAGAGCTCATTTTTAATTTGGCAAGCCAAAAAAACAGAAAATAGGTTAAAAATTCAATGATATATACTCACATTTCTGTCTGGAATCAATGGTGATTGTGCTGCATCATTGGTAGTAGCATCAATCTTTTGCCACATTTCTGAATTAAGCAAGTTTTTTCTTGAAGAAATAGGAAAAGCCTTAAAGAATAAAAAGTGTCAAATTAATAAATGCTTATTATAATCCATAATTATTAAAACATTATAATAAAATTATGTACTTGTGTATTTAAATAAGAAAATCATATAAATAACTTACTCTACTACATAGTAAAGACTGAGACTGGAGAGAGACTTCATCAGGAGAAGGTGCTAAATTAATTTCCGAGTTATTTTCTTTCTCACTTTGAGCAACCTGAAAAGTGAATTTTTTGTTAACTATGAATGTTGATACATTCAAATATTGTTGCCTGCTATAAATAATAACAAATAAAAAATAGCCACTCTCTACGGCTCTCTATCAATTTATTCTGTCAATTGAATGACGTGTAACAGCTCAACCGCTTCAAAGTTTTCTGGCGCACTCTCGACCACGCCAGATTCCGCTTCAAGCGTTTTTAAGCGTGACGTCATTACTTATTCGCGAAAATGAATCGCTTTAATCCGCTTAAAGACGCTAGATCGCAAAAATATGGCTTTGAAGCGATTCAGCTGCTGTTTGTCATTCAATTGACAGCATTGACAGAATAAATTGATAGAGAATGGATCAATGGAATTTCAATAGTTCATAAAAATGTTTCTTTAGACATTCGAAATAAAATATAAAAGTCATAATTTAGATAACGGCTTATCCATTCTTCCTCACAAATTGATCTGATGTGATAGTCTCTTGGAATTGAAGAAATTATTTGCAAACTTTTTATTCTTCTTGAGAGCTGATTTCTCATTACAAGGACCACCGAAAAAGCTGTATCCTCACTGAGCACCACCAAGTCTCTCCTCCTTTTCATTCTAAATTATAAGATCACAAGTTTTAACAAAAGCAATATTATTATACCTATATTAATATTATGTTGCTTACTACAGTTTCAGAATTTCAGAAATAAAAAAATAAACAAAGTAAAGTATGTATGTGTCGTGAGAGAAATGCCATTGTCATATATCAGAATATCGCTAGATATTTCCATTTTTGCGAAGTTAAGCGTGACGACACCGTTATGAGGTCACGCTTAAGCTACACTATTAATCCGCTTAAAGACGCTAGATCGCAAAAATATGGCTTAATTTTTTTCATGCGGGTTCAGATTGTTCAAGAAGCCGCATACGTTATGTTACTAAAACGGCTGGTACCTCTAAATAGGTATTAATTTTACTATAGCATCTAATGTGACTGGAATCTATAGTAAATTTTATACCCATTTAGAATAAGACCATCCTTATTTATTATTAATAAATCGGTTGAAACAAAAAATTACCAACAAAAATGAACGTCGTAACTAATTTATTAGATGTCACGTTTTTGAAGTTACGACAAATTTTGATTTCATGTTAATGTCAGATGGTTCAAGAAGCCGCATACGATAAGTTACTAAAACGGCTGGTACCTCTAAATAGGTATTAATTTTACTATACCTCTAAATAGGTATTAATTTTACTATATTATTATTGCATACACAACAACGAGTGTCACCACACCGCAAGAGGGCGTGGTAAAATTTTAGAAAAGAACATTAAGTTGTCTGTCTATACCTATGGTTCATTATTGCGTTGGTTTTAGACTTTTGACTTTTGAGAGGCGTCGTTTCTTAAATCAGTTTATATGTAGCATTAGTAATGTTCTTTCGCACTGAAAGAAGTGATCTATGTAACTAAAATCAGGTAGATCAGTTTAAGCGATCGTTCTTTCGTTTTCAATCAGTTCCCCCTCTACACCTTAAAAGTGATCATAAGTAATTATTCTAAACGCGGAATTTATTATATCAGTTAGATCACATTGGTAAAGTTAACCTCAAAATTTTAAGCTAGATGTTTATAATGTACATTTACAAGGGAATCTAATATTAGTTTTCTTTCCATTTCGTTAGTTTTTCTTGTTCTACACAGCGTAACTCAACAAATGAATAAAAAATAAATAACCTCCAAATGACATGTTATCTGTGGACGAAAACCTCACGAAAACGTCTTCAAGGCTATGATCGAAATGAGCGCGTTCTTTCGGGCATTCAGTGAATGAATGTGTTCTGATTGCAAAATCACTTCCACTTTAATCACATAAGTTCCATCAGTTGAATCAGTACGAAAGAACATAGCTACTCACAGTTATAAAACTTAGAAAATAGTTAATCAGAATCTAAAAGAATACAGTGAATAATGTTTTAATTGTTTTTTTGATCTGCCTATATTTGTTTGATCTTAAAAATGGAAGAATCTTTTGTTTTTGCTGGTCTTTTAAGTGAAAAGGAATGGCACTTGGTACCCGAGGAAGTGGGTAAAAAAATTATAAAATCGGTTAATGAAAATGTTGATAGCCTAATAAAAAACAAAGCTTTATTGGAAACCAAATGTTACAATTTAGGTAAGTATGAAGTGATTTTTTATATTTTCAACAGTTAAATGTATTACCCAGGTAACACAGACCTCTCCGCGAGATCTCTGAGAGGTTATAATTAGGATCTTATGCGAACTCCTATTGCGAGGTCCCGGTGATCGCTATGTGCTGTAGCTAAACGAAATTCTCACTGGTGTCTCCAGGAGAAATCTCGGAGAGCTCACATTCAATTTTCCAGGTTTCATCTTATTGCGAGTTCCTAAAGTTATCTCGAACGTAACTTGAATAAGAAATTCTTATTGCGAGTTCCTAAAGTTATCTCGAACGTAACTTAAATAAGAAATTCTTATTGCGAGTTCCTAAAGTTATCCCGAATGTAACCAGAACAAGAAATTCTCGCTGCGAGTTCCTAAAGTTATCTCGAATGTAACTGGAATAAGAAATTCTCGCTGCGAGTTCCTAAAGTTATCCTGAATGTAACCAGAACAAGAAATTCTCACTGCGAGTATATAGTATTTATCTATGCAGTTATGTTTACATTTACACGCGCCATTTAGTTCTAGTTATAGTGGCGTCTGGCGATTAGGTAGGTACTATGATTACTGTTCTGTTTATTATAAAAATAAAGAGATTATTATTTGTTTGCATAAATATATTTGTTTTGTGTGAATTTGACTGGATAGGTAACAAGGTAAGTGCAGTTTTTCACAATATTCTCATTTTAAAAAGGGTGTATTTGTTGTGTAGGCCTACTAATTGTACTGTTAATTTGGCCGCCTTTTTAGATTCGTGCTGATACCCAGCAACCGCCAAAAAGGAATTCATTCGTTCAAATTATATAATAGTTTATCCATAGTTCCTAGGGGATTTAATTGGCGTATGGCGAAGATGTATTGTATATTCAGTCCTAAAGGGAGGAGAAAATTCCACAGACTTACATTTTACTTAAATTAATTAAACGCTGCATGTTCTTCATTGCTAATTAGAATCCTATTTTGATATTTTCATAGAAAGTTCAATGGAATTGGGGGTTCTGATCCCAAGGATCATCATGGACGCATGTTCAAGAACATTTTTACAAATGAACTAGGAATGAAATGCTCATGGAAGGGACAAAGAGGCAACATACGATTGGAAAATATGAACTTTATGTGTAAGTAGAGTTTCAGACTAGTTTATTTGCTTATTGGTACAGTATAATTTGTAATACTCCTCATCCCATTCATTTTACCTATTGTGATGACCATTTGTGTTGATTTGTTCATTTACAAAGTATGATGTTCACAGAGGAAAGTTAATTATTTAAAATTGGAGATAGATTGGTATGTTGTAAATGAATATTTTTTCGGTAATGATTATAAAACATTTCCATAAGAATTGTAGCGGATTTTTTGCTCTTCACAATTTCCATTTATTTAATTTGTATTCTATAGAAAATAACTTAACACATAATTAATTGTGTTGTTTTGGTGTATGCATTTGTATTTTTCTAGATGTACTGAAACAGACATGGAAAACCACTGACAAAGAATTTGAGATATTTTCCCAAGATTGGTTGAGACACTGTTCACAAAGAAAAAAAAGTGAGGATTTAAAAAATAATTAAAGTTAGTCAATATGGAGAATGGTAAGTCAATGTTTCCTTTGTAAAGGTATTACTAAAGCTCATATTCAATAGATTCAAGCGTGATACCTGATATGAGCACAGTTTTACCTCACACAAACATGTTTTAATACCTTGACACCGTATTTTACTGGCACTGTTTCTGGGAAAGATTAAAACTATGTTTTTCTATGGTATTATCCTACTTGAATACTAGTTGCGTTAGGATTAATTACTAGAACCAGTGCTAATTTTGACTAACCAAAGCTAACTTGGAATCTATATCCTTATATTCACAACTTTATGATTAAGCATGGCTACACAAGTAGGATTATACATATAGGACAATTAAGTATTGGTCTTCTCCTAAAGATAATGACATAGTTAACAAAACTCGTGTCGCGGTAATGGAAAATTTGTTTTAGTGTTTGTTAAAACTGTGCTTACAATGATTATCGTGCCAAAGGTTCCAGTTTGATATCCGAGATATCCAGTATGCCAAATCAAATTGTTTTTTTATATTGAAATCATAGCTATACAGAGTTGTGATGTTATTATTATAAATATGTGATGGTGTGTAAACATTTCTTATTTTCAACCAACACTGAGGGGTATCCAAAGAGGAATGAAATATATATTTTTTGTATTAATATCCCGAATATTATGGTTTACTATTTGCTTTCAGGTCCACACCGAAGGTGATAGCTAGCAGCTCATTTCTTTTTATTTCTTTCTTTTCTTTTTTATGTATATTAAGTTATTATAAAATAAAATTAAATTAGTTCATTGGCTGTTTAAATATTCATCCTCATAATAATATAGTATTCTGATCTTGATATTCAGTTTCTCCCACGAGCTCTCAAAGAATCTGCGGGATGTATATGATCATTTTTTTACTTTTAAAAGATAAACTTTAGTCACTATCGTACATCGTACCTCCTGGAAAGTCTTACATGTTGAAAAAGAAAACATTCTTAATAAAATGGAAACATATTTTTTTTACAATTATAAAACAATCTGCGGCGAAACATTAAAGTTAGTTTTGATAATATCTAATAGAAAACAACTAATTCCTCGCCACAATGGCACACTGGGCATTGAGGATATTGTGAAATCTTGCTTTTAACCTGATCAAATCTGATGGTGTAAATTTGCATTCTCATTCAACTTTTTATTCAGTCATGATTGAGAAAGTTTTTCAATCGAATATCAGAAGTAAAATGCAGATTTTTTCAGGTGAAAAGTTAGGGATTTACAATATCGGATGTCGCTGTCCAGCATATGCCATAGTAACGGGGAAGTAGTTGTTTTCCATTAGATTTTACAAATAGTAACGTTTTTCCTAATTCTGAAATTATTTTTTTCAATTTAATAGTTTCCTTTTTCAATATAGAATATCTTACACTAGTCTCAATGCGAACTCTTGAAGACCACGCCAGAAGCATTGCATGCGAATATCGCAAAGTGACCTCTTATGGATCTCACAAAAGGCTATATATGTGAATTTCCTACAGAACTCGCCAGAGGCACTGCCTGCGATGATCACACAACGAGCTCACAGAGACGTCTATATGAGCAATAAATGAGAATTTCCCAAAGTAGTAGTAGTCACAGAGAACTCGCCAGGGTGTATTGTTCGGGAATTTCCACGTGAGATATCTCTAAGACTTCGCTGAGAATATCCCGGCGGCGGACATTTGGAGGAGATATAGAACTCTCAACAACCTCTCAGAGAGGTAACAAAAGTTGTCACAATTTCTTAAAAAGAGATCGCGGGGATATCTTTAGGACCTCTTTGTGTTGCCTGGGTATGACACTGACAAGAGGGGAAAGCATACCTTAACCTCGACTACGATACATTTAAGCGAACTACATTCATATTATTTATTTGTAGTATAGTTGTGAGTAAAATTAATTTGCATCATTTCACAATTTGTCGGCGAGTAAAAGAAATCTATAAGTAGAAGCAGAGCCGGCTTCAGACTTGTGAATTTGCAAAAAATGATTGCCAAATGTCAGAAAATATTACAAGAAGTATAATAGGTACCCTTAATAGTAGAAACATTGGTCATTGTATACAACAACCACTTCTGGATTTCACGAAAAATAATTGTACTCACTTTATTCTGTACACCATCAGAATCACTAAACACAACTTCTTTTTTGGCGCGCACGTCTTGTTACTTTGCTAAGGGCGTTTAAAGTTTACAATTTTTCAAATTACGCGGCCATTTTTTCTATATATACTCCCCTCGGCGCACCAAAATTCACTGTACAAACCATCGGTGTTGCCAAGTTTTTTTGGAATGCTACTCAATATGTATTTTTGTTACTGTTAATTTTGGTTTACGGTTAGGTTAGGTTTGGTTCAGTTTGGTTGGGTTTGGTTAGGTTTGGTTATGTTGGATTTTAAAAAATGTATGGCAACATTTTTTTTTAAATTTTGATTTTGAAAAATTTCTCTAAATTTTAGATTAAAAATAAGCTTGGCAACATTGCAATATATTGATTTTTAATCCATTTTCATAGTCAAATTTATGCATTTGAGAATAATTTTGTTACTGTTAGGTTAGGATACGAGAAGTGGTTGTTGTATACAATTACCGAAACATTAGTTAATCATCCGGTAAGCCTTCTTCCTCACTTGATGTTATCCAGCTCAATGACAAATGAATGAACAGGAAACCGGTCTTTATACATTTCTTCTACATGCTTGACGCAGTTATACCACACATCGGGACTCACTTCAGATCAAATATCGATATACTTGGCGAAACCTTTTTTTTCTTATTCCCTGTTTGATGTTACACCAAATTAACTCTATGTGATTAAACACACAATAATAAGGGGGTAAACGAATCACTTCATGACCATGCTGCTTGGCAAATTCATTCATTACATATTTGGGTTTTAAATTGAGCTCTAGTAATAATTTTAGCAAATCTTTTTTTGAACACTGTGTTGGAATGCTGACACCCATTTTTTGCAGAAAATCTGCAATTACTTGTTTCCTAGCCTTTGGTTTAGGAATTTCTTCAGTTTGCCTTACTATACTGCAGCTCACATCATTACTAGCAGATGGAACTATTTCAGGCTCTAAAATACCGTATATCAACAATTAGAACCTAATTTTGTTGCATTTGTTGAATACATGTTTTCAGTATAAAAGGAGAAATATTTCCTGTCCATATTTATAAAATACATACCTATAACAATATCTTCCTCTTCGAATGGTCGCCAAAAAGCCATAATATTGATAATTACCAACAAAATAGTCTTCATCAATAAAATAGTTCTAATCACCTAAAATCTTAATCACAGCAACAGCTAACAGATATAAATATAATTCTTATTCAGAACACAATGATGGCTCAGTCGATACTTACTAAATAATGTAAAAAAAAACCTCTAAGTAGTCTTTAGATCTATTAAAGTATTTATTAGAAATTTTCAAAATAGATCAGCTTGAATATTCACAGAAATTTGTTAAAATATCCACAAAGTAATTTTAATACCAATTTCTTTCCTTATCACCATCCTACATCAAATTATAAAACTTTATTGTAATATATTGATATATTAGCAAATTAGAATTTTCAATATTTTTAGAAAAAAGTGTCTCAGATGCAGCGCTTGAAGTGGAAAAATCTAAATTGGAATGTCAATCCTTAAAAGCTAAACTAGATTTAGCAGTAAACACAATCAATGAACATGAAGTCCAACTTTCCAAGTTGACTGCAGAAGTTAACAAATTACATACACAATGTAATACATTGGAAGCTGAAGCATCTGAATATAGACACCAGCGCAACCAAGCTGTTGATGAAAAAGATGAACATTTACGAATGATAAATAGACGCAATGGAGAAATTGAGAGGCTTCAAGCTGATCTGAACTTAATAACAAAACAACTAGAAACTGCAATAAATGCTAAATGTGAAGCTCTAGCACAGGTATTTTATAAATTTATACTCTATTCAAATTTCATTAACGCCCTATCAAAATGATTTCCCCGCAACAACTTTGGCGACAGACGTTTTGCATGTCTATTAATGGAAGGGCCATTAATCTAGTAGAAAATATCATTTGCTTTAACTGTCTTTTAAAGATCTCCATTCCCAGGCTTCTTTGACCACTTGTGGTCTTCATTGCTACTGTTCTTAGATTATCACTGCTTCTTATGTTCTAATATTGTACTTTGTTTGATCTAGTAAAGTTTATGTTTGAGACAGATGTTTTGCATGTGTATTAATGGAAGGGCCATTAATCTAATAGAACATATCATTTGCTTTAACTGTCTTTTAAAGATCTCCATTCCCAGGCTTCTTTGACCACTTGTGGTCTTCATTGCTACTGTTCTTAGATTATCACTGCTTCTTATGTTCTAATATTGTACTTTGTTTGATCTAGTAAAGTTTATGTTTGAGACAGATGTTTTGCATGTCTATTAATGGAAGGGCCATTAATCTAGTAGAACATATCATTTGCTTCAACTGTCTTTTAAAGATCTCCATTCCCATCGTTTTTAGTGTGACAGGCAGCTTGTTATAAATCCTGACGCCCTAGGCAAACAGGCTTCTTTGACCACTTGTGGTCTTCATTGCTACTGTTCTTAGATTATCACTGCTTCTTATGTTCTAATATTGTACTTTGTTTGATCTAGTAAAGTTTGTGTTTGAGTTGCAGTTGTTGGTGATACACTTTTGTTTTTAGAGGCAAGTCTGAAATATGTGTCTAGGTGTTTTTTTGAATTGGTGGTCAATTTGTGACTTATTAGACCTTGTGAAATTATGTTTTGTGTCTTTATAGATTGATGAAGTAGCTTCACTAAAATTAAATATAGAATATCGTGAGAAGAGAATAGAACAAGAAAGAATTCTGCTCTCTAGTCAAGTTGATAGTTTAACGCAAGAAGTTAATCAAAGGACAGAAGAACTGCTCAATATGAGAAGAGATAATACTTCTCTGTGCATACAATTGGATACCAAACTGTCCCAAAAGACCCAAGAATTATCAGTGGCTACAGAACAGATTAAGTCACTTACCGATCTTAATACTAACCTTACAACTAAAATTGATGAACTTTCACAAAAGATGGTGAATCAAAGAGAAGTAGATGCCAAGATGAATGAATCTTATGTTTATGAAATTGATGCAAAGGCTAAAATGGCCAATGCTTATAAATCCATATATGAAGAATTGCAACAGCATTCTGATGAACTTAAAGAGGCTTTAACAGAGGTAAAAGTTTTTGTAGTGGTTTGAATAAAAAATTGTAAATTATTCAATTGTATTTTAGGTTCAACAACTATTAAAAACTGCTACTGACCAATACGGGGAACTAGAAACCAAAAATAAAGAAGCAGAATTAGCAAACGAGGAGATAATATTGAAAAAAAATGAATGTATTGAACTATTGAAAAAAGAACTTGAAACTGCTAACGAACTTCTAGAAAATTCCAAACCCGGTCTTAATAGTGAAGGTATGTTAAATATTTTTGTATTTGAAACTGCATATTTGGTCCACATCTCACTGTAAACTTAAATTTCTTTGGTTGGGTAAAATGCACTGGGTATTGTTAGATATTTCTGCCATTGAACCTGCTATTTATGTATATAAAAATGAACAATCATTAATATTTATGTTAATGCATTCTTAAAGGTGCAATTTTGTATATTTGTTTGCTTTCATTCTTTTTCTTGAGGTATAATATTAATTGGATATTTTTTTATGGTTGTTGATATACCTACTAAGAATCAGTCTCGGTTCAGGAAGTGTATCCTCTGACCCTCTTTTTGCAAGCTTGATACCCTGGTGAGCTCCTGCCATCCAGGTCACCTTAACATTGTTATATTGAACTCTGTTCAGCACCAGCTGTCCTTGTTCAAGTTTATATTATTATTCAACTTGATACTAATTAATTGTCATGGCATCTTTATCAAAACATCATTTTTGCTTACAATTCACTTTGCATGCTTCACTCGTTTTTACTACAAGCAGGCACGTGGCAAAATTAACGGTTACTGGCTCACACTGTTACTCGCCGCGGTCTGACAAATAGACCAGGACTTGACCAATGAATTCAACAAACCAACGAAAAACAGCACCTAGAGTTGGTTTCTTTTCAGAAACCAGTCTAGTACTTAGACAGGTGCCATTAATTGATGATCTATTTTATTGTACGAGGGGCACTGCAACCTGTTGTGTCAGAGCTCTGTACTTTCTACTATATCTTATTCTTAAACAGTGTGTAAAATCCAAACGGAATAAATTCATTATTTCGGTTACTGTACATATTTATAATAAATCCCGAAACAAGTCAAATCTAAATTATAAATAGACATTCTTCAACGTGAAAATGCGATCCCCATCTTCAAGTAGGAAGTATAGGCTTGTGATATGTCGTTTGAAAGGTCTCTTCATTCTCTACTCAAAAATGTTATTGTTTTCAAGTTTATTGCAACAATTAAGATAGAATAAAATAGTATCAAGTTCAACCGAAATTCGCTATAATATACTCAAAACTTATTACAATATACCCAAAACTTATTTCCCGTTTTGATCTTGATAATAAGAAAGTAAGCAAAAATCAAAGCAATGTGCTTTTTAGATGGTATCCATTAAAAATACTTGAAAGAATTTCCGTGGCAACGTTAGTTGGTTTAAAAGTCATTGGCAAATTGTTTGGTAATTATACATAAGTTGACATTTAAGGTGTCAGTATTATAATTTTAGTTTGAAATTTGTTAACTTTAATTCTGACAAATTATTGGTTACGGAGATAAAACCTGAACACAACAGGAAATAACTCGCCTATTTCTTGAGAAATATCCTGATTTACCACCTATATCCCAAGAAACAATTAGTAAAATAGAGAAGCAGTTTCGCGAGTTAGGTCATGTAAGGCAGATAAAAAAACCAGCTGCCAAATTCAATGAGTGATGAAATCAAATTAGATATATGTCAAAAAATAACTCTTAGCAGATATACCAACCCTGTTTACTTTAGAAGTGTAATTCAATGTTTGTCGGGGCATATATAGTAAATTTTATACCCATTTAGAATAAGACCATCCTTATTTATTATTAATAAATCGGTTGAAACAAAAAATTACCAACAAAAATGAACGTCGTAACTAATTTATTAGATGTCACGTTTTTGAAGTTACGTCAAATTTTGATTTCATGTTAATGTCATAACGCAAAATAAGATATAAAAATGCGATATTCTGATGAAAAACTTATGCTTAATGTAGTAAACTATTTTCAAAACGATTTAGGATCTCGATTTATGGCAATTCAAAAAGCGTCCGAAGCACTAAAAGTTCCAGAAAGCACATTATATAATCTTGAAAAACCAAACAGAGCTACAGATTTCGAATTTAGAAGAAATATGTCTGCAAGCGTTTCCCGGAGCAAAACCCGAATTACAAAAAATACCCTGCATTGTTTGAGGGAAGTAATTTATAAAATGTATGCGCGAAAGGATAAAATCACAGTAGAAACTATTTTACGGCAATTTATCGAAGAGTCCGCAGAAACTAAGATTTCCAAAGGTTCGTTATATTTGGGAATTAAAAAAATGGGTTTTCATTTCAAAAAACAGGATGGAAGAAAACATTTATTGGAAATGCCTGCAGTCAGATTAAAAAGAATATTATTTTTGAACAAATACCATGCTGCTAAAAGCGAAAAGCTCTTTACACCTGTTTTTCTGGATGAGACATGGGATTTTAGTAAAAGCGGGGACAGAAGAATGTGGCAAGATGGTACTAAACACAGTGATTTAAAAATAACTGGAAGTGGGACACGATATGTAATTGTTCATGCCGGTAATAAAAAAGGTTTTGTGGCAAATGCATCGCTTATTTTTAAATGCAATAAAAAAAACAGGCGATTACCATGATAACATGAACACCGAAAATTTTGAAAATTGGCTTAAACAGCAACTAATTGTAAACTTGGAAGAACCATCGTTAATTATAATGGATAACGCAACGTTTCACAGTCGCCTGGATGAAGAAATCCCAAGAAAAAGTTGGAGTAAAACACGCATGTTAGAATGGCTCAAAAAAAAGAATATTCCTTTTCCAGATCACATTTTAAAGGATGCTGTTTGGAATATAATTGAAAAGCAAGTTTTGCCAGAAAAAAATTATCATTTAGACAAATACGCTGCCGAGCATGGTCATTGTGTTCTCAGGCTACCACCCTATTATTGCCATTTTAATGCCATCGAAATGGTATGGTCAGAAACTGAAAGGCATTATGACCAAGCTATTACGAAAACTGCAAGGTCACCTACTGAAGTCTTAAAAGTATGGAATGACGTTGTAAAAAATGTACCGGAGCAACAGTGGCAGAATTACATAAATCATACAGAGAAAATTATTTCTGAAGCATGGGAAGTAGAAAACAAACTGGACCTACTAAACATCGAACCTATGGTGATCTCTGTATCCAATGAATCCGATGATGAACTATCACTTTCCGAAAGTTATTCTGATTTAGAAACTAATTAAACTTTGCCTTGAAGATCACGTTGTCATTTTTTTAAAATCTAGAATTTGCACTTAATCGAACTCTGAATTGCCATATTTTTTTAAGAAAACTATGTATCTAGTTAATAAAACAATGTTTTTAAAATTAGTTCGCTTCTTTTATATTCTTTTATTATGTCAACATCTTTAGAATTTTATGAATTTCATAAAATTAATTTGTATTATTACAAACCGCCACTGATAATATGAAATTTCAAGTAACTACGCCAATGCAATAAGAAATATGTCAAGCATTTGACATGACAAAGGTCATAATTTTTTTCATGCGGGTTCAGATGGTTCATGAAGCCGCATACGTTAAGTTACTAATACGGCTGGTACCTCTAAATAGGTATTAATTTTACTACAGCTATAAATCACGCTTTACTAATATGACAATTATTTGCAGGTAACTGTAATTAAGTAAACAAATTAGATATGATGCTTGAGTTTGAGGAAAACCCACATACATCGAGCAGGCATCTACTACATTCAATGTCAGCCATGCATCGATAGTAAACATATTAAAATAAAATGCATCCCTATAAAATGATACCTACTCAGAAACTGATGGAAGACGATTTTGATAAAACTTATTTTTGTAAGTGAATGATGGACATGCTGGATAACAATATCATCCAATTAGGAGACGTAATATTTTCTGATGAGTGCACTTTTTCACTAAACGGTCATGCTATACGGCAAAATTTCCGCCAATGCCGTCAATGGAAAATCCTCACTGGATGAGAGAAGAACACACGCAATACCCTCAAAAGGTTAATGTTTGGGCAGGGATTGTTGGAAACCATTCCAGTGAATAGGATATGGTTTCAGCAGGATGGAGCACCACCACATTACCAACGCATGTCCGGCAGTACCTCGATGCAATATTTCCCAATCGGTGGATAGGTAGGCGAGGATCGATAGAATCGCCAGCGCGATCACCTGATCTTACATCATTAGATTTCTTTTTCTGGGGATATGTGAAGAGCATTCTGTACAAAACTAAACCTTTTGATTTAAAGGACTTAAAAGAACGAATAACGCTTGCGATTAGGTCGATCACGCCTGATATGTTGAATAATCTTAGAATACAGTTTTATTTAAGATTAGGATGTTGCCAAGACGTTCGCGGTGAACATTTTGAACATCTACTTCATTGACATTCATAGTTCTTTTTAGTGTTTTACATTTTAGTTTTTGATTGTATTGTAGCAAATTTCGGCAACCACATGATTTTATTTTATTCAATCTTAATTGTTGCAATAAACTTGAAAACGAGAACATATTTGAATAGAGAATGAAGAGACCTTCCAAACGACATATCACAAGCCTATACTTCCCATTTAAAAAATGGGGGGTTGTACCTGTTATTCGAAGGTAGGAATCGCATTTTCACGTTGAAGAATGTTGATTTATAATTTAAATTTGACGTGTTTCGGAATTTTTTATAAATATGTACAGTATTTATTCCATTTGGCTTTTACTCACTGTATATATTCTTTTTTGTTTGTTTAGGTATGCTGTCACCGAGTGCTTCTACATCAAAAATGTCCAAAGTGGGCATGTCATATTCCGAGTTGTACTCCCGTTATGTCACCGTTTCGGATAAGTTATCGAATAAAGAGGAGAAATGCGCTAAACTGGAAAACTACATTGAAACAATTATTAGGGAAATGGAAGGAAATTTCGCAAAATTAAGAAAATTACACGAGGATTACAGTGACAGCTTAAATGCAATAGATACTTTGAAAGAATCTAATGAGCAATTGTTAAATGAAGTTCAACAACTTCGTGATGCAAACGCCGATTGCAAGAAAAGTGAGGGAGTACAAAGCAGGGAAAATGAGAGATTAAAAAAAGAAGTTGGTGATTTATCAAGGCAAGTTGTGGTTTTATTACAAGAAGTGGAAAATTCTCGAGTGGCATCCTCGGCAACTTCAACTGATAACGATTTAAGTGATAGTGTTAATTCCGCCGATATTATTAGCAAAAAATTAGTAACATTCAATGATATATCCGAATTACAAGCTAACAATCTGAAGTTGTTAGTTCTCGTCAGAGAACTTTCTGAACGTCAGGAAGAAGTCGAAAGTCTCGATCCAGCAGCGATTGCCGCGCTAAAAAGCAAATTAGAAGATTTGGCCCAATCACAGAACGAATTACTTGAAGAACGTGATAAACAAAAGGATATGTATAAAAATTTGTACATGCAAGTCGTTAAAACGACTGGAGAAGAAATTCATGTAATGGACACGTCAGAAAATGGAGAACCTAGAATCCGAACAGAAACCGAAACGCAATTGGAAGAGAAAGTACAAGAATTCGAAGCGCAAGTTAAAAAATTAACCAAACAAGTCGACCACTTGAAAGAAGAAAACGAAACGTATCGTAAAGAAAAAACTGCAAACGAAAAAATATTGCTCGAACAGTTAGAAAACATGCGAGGTGAAGTTAAGGAAATTACGCGATTAAACTGCAAGCTAAGCTCCCACGCGGATTTAAACGAAGAAAAATTCAAAGTTTTACATAATAATATGGAAATTTACAAAAAACAAATTACGGCGCTAGAAAAACAAAACAAAATCTACAGTGAATCGATAATTAAGCACGAACAAGCCGCTACATATTTTAAAAATGAAACACTCCAAAGCCAAACGAAACTTTCTCGAGCAGAAGTGATGCTGGGAAATTTAGAAAAAGAAAACGCGCTACTGAAAGATGCCGAACAAAGACTGTTGAAAGAACGAGAAGCTATGAAGAGAAATTCACATGAACAACATCTTATCAAATCCAATATAGAATTAATTAAAGCAACTTTAGAAAGAACAGACGCTGAAGGTAAATTGAGATTAGAATCTAGACTTGATGAGGCGCACAGAGAATGTGCTGCGTTACGTAGACGCTTACAAGAAGAACAAGATCATTTTAGAAATCTAGCTGATCAATTGTCTGTCGGTAATAAAAATATGCAGACACGAATGGACGAAGAGAAAGAAATAGCAGAAAAATTCAGAAAAGAAGTAGCGGAAGTTAGGGAAGAACTCATAATAAAAGTGTCTCAAAACGAGGAGTTAAGTAAGAAATTGAAGAGTGGAATGTTTTCGGTACCAGATAGTAGCGCAGAGACCCGTAAAGTTAGAGAATTAGAACAACAACAAGCCGATTTACAAGCCGAAATAGAATCGTTAAAGAAAAAACTAAAGACCGCAAAAGATGCTTCTGATGAGTATTTCAATATAGCGGAAGCGTCGGAAAAACAAGCAAAAGACGCTATTGACAACAACGAATTGTTAATGCAAGAACTGGATAAATATAAATCTCGAATTAAAATGTTGGAAGAAAAATGTGCCGAACTATCAATTCAATTGGACGATCAAGACATTTCAAATGCTAATATTAAAAGTAAATCCACTCAGCTACAAGAGGAACTTAATATTAGAAACATGGATCTAAGGACCGCTAAAGAGCAACTAGAAAATGCTAGATCAGAAAATAAACAGTTAATAGAACAGCTTAAAGCTTCCGAAAATAAATATGCCCGAGAAGTCACTTTGCATTCCGTGGATCTAGAAGCCCTTACTACGATGAAAGAAGAATTGAATAAAACTCTAGATCAATTGAATGCGGTAGAGGTCGAAAAGCAGAACGCGATTACTGGTTTGATTTAATCAAAAACAGATTGGGAGGCACGAGAGCAGTTGTTTATAAACGAAAAGAAGGAACTTGAAGCTCGATTTGCCAATATGGGCGATCAAAATAGTATGTTGTATGACCAAATACAAGCTCTTAACACTCAATTAGCGACTTTACAAGTCTTGATAACCGAACCACAAAACGTATCAATGGGAGATTCTTCCTTTAACAGATCTTTCACCGAAGACGAAATAAAATCTTCCGATCAATTATTAAAGATTATAAAGTATTTAAGACAAGAAAAAGACATCGCTGTTAGTAAGGCTGATATTGTTGAAGCTGAACATTCAAGACTAAAGTCCCAGTACGATATGATGCATAAGGAATTCGAAGAACTGAAAGCTGCTATCGAAACCGAAAGACAGAAGACGGAAATATCTGTAATATTAGCAGCTAAATATGCCGAAGTCCTAAGAAAATTAGAAACTCTCAACGCTATTACCGACAGCAACAGATCTAAAAGATCCATTGTGCCCTATTTTTTCTACTTAGTTCCTGAGGAAAATCTGAGACTAGTAATTCCTTTAGACCCATTTCCTGGAGGAATTTAGATATTCGCAGACTTCAGTTTAGGTAACGGTATCTCTTCTTTTCAGCAGTTTCCGAGACATTGCGTCCTCCTATGCAATACTCAAGTATATAAATGGAGGTTTCATATTCCATTCTAAAGAATCTACATTCTTCTGGCTCCGCTAGTTTGACTTTTTTGAGGTGCCCATTTCGGAGGCAGTGACCTGTTAGGACACCTGTCAAAACTCTTAGTGTAGTGTTGCTCTGGCTTACTTCTCTTTATATATTTTTAAGGCATTTAATCCAGTTTTTCCTTCACACTACGACCCCAGTTCTTCCTTTACACTACGACTCCATTTATTTATACCACGACCCCAGTTCTTTCTTTTAACTACAACTCCAGATCTTCCTGTACACTGCGACAATTCTTCCTAAACACTACGACATTTCTTCCTTTACACCACGACACCAGTTCTTTATTGACACTAATATAATTCTTCCTTCACACTACGACAATTCTTCCTATACACTACGACAATTCTTCCTAAACACTGTGACAGCATTTTACTTTACTGACATAGAAGTACGTTGAGGGGCGTTATAGGTGAGTTCAAAATATGAAATAAATACTTTAGTTACCCAAACAACAAAATGGATTTTTCTTATCACCTGACTCTTTACTTATTCAAGAGGGTAATAAAGAATGAGTTGGCGTCCAAAATTTCTTTAACGTTTCGTATCTTCATCCGACGACGACGATGGTTGTAGACAATATCCTAATTAAGATTTACAATCCAGGCCCTGGGATACCTGTGAGAGGATCAACGTATCTTTATCGTTTTCTGCTGTCCTATGATCTATGTGGCACGCATACAGTACAGCTAAACCAAATCATACTTTATGACGTCAGCTGGTTTGTTGTACTTTGGAGATATTATTTAAAAACTTATTATGGTGAATTGAGTTTTTTTAACGTAACTAAATGATTATTGATTAATTCATAGAAAGTTCTCTATTAAAGTTGTACTTTAAAAACTACATATTTTCATTTATTTGCTAATAAATAAATGTTGTTAGGTTACGTGAGGATGTTTCGAATCTGCAAGCTCAAGTAACGCAACTAACAAGTACCGTTGATCAGCAAAGTGCCGAAATTATTAAGTTTAAAGAAGAAAATCGCGTACTCACCGAGGATACTGCTGGTAAAGATGTAACAATATCCGATTTAAAAAATAATCTGGCGCAAATCCGAAAAATAGCTAAAAAGTACAAAATACAATACGAAGAACAAAGTAAAGAATTGGATACGTTGAAACAACAAAATGAGCAATATAAGACCGATCAAACTTCTAGCGTAGACAGACAAACGGTTCTACAAAATCAGTGCTCCGAATTAGAAGAGAAAGTTCATCAACTGGAAGCTAACCACAAAGAACAAGTGGAAAACACGAATCGCGAAATAACTTCGACAACAGACCAAATTGATCATTTCAAAAAAGAAATAGAAACCCTGAAACAAACCAGCCAAGATAAAGAGGAGAGATTTGAGACTTTATTAAAAAACGCAAAAGAGAGGATAGTAAGTTTGACAGAACAGAATAACAGCCTCAAAGAAGAAGTTAGACGGCAAGATAGTTCATCAAAAACTGACGGCGGAGAACAGTCCAATGAAGATTCAACTAAAATAGCTGAATATCTTGAAAAAATAGCAGCTTTAGAACGAGAACGAGATGATATTTTGGAAGAAAAACAACAGGAACATTCGAAACATACAACGGAAGTCGAAAATTTAACTCAAAGAATTTCACAGTTACAGAGACAACTTGGACTTCAACAAGGATCCAAACCGAGCACAAGTTCAAGTACAACTGAAAAATCTTCCACTGAACGCCCTACTGCTGATATCAAACCAATGGCAGGTAAATTACAAATATGAATAAAACTTTTTGTTTATTACTAGTAGTTTCTCCAATTGTAGAACATTAATATTCGCCTACTTCATTATGGTGAATTATACAGAGTAACCTTTGGTTTAAAATTGAATGTCTGCGTCTAAGATATATTTACCATATTAATCCATAGTCAAGAGTAGGGTTTAAATTTTAACAGGTATAGTCCAAAATTAAATGTTTTCCGTTAATATTTTAAAGCTTATAATGCCTAAAGAATAGTAAAATGGAGTTAGCGGATTGCTTAATTTTTAACCATGCTTTAAAATTTAACAGTTGCTTACAGAATTGGCCGTTATTTCTGCTTTATACTCTTGGTTAGATTGACCAGTGAACTTTTGATGCGAGTTTCGTTTTGATATTATTGGCTCGTGAACATTGAGGCGTATACGTTTACTGCGAGCGACGCAAATCTATATGTGTTTACATATTATATCCTAGAAGTCTTTCTTGAAGGATTCAAACGAATATAAGCAAAATCTGATTTCACGATTACTATCCTATCTCAATTTGTAATTTTCAGGACATTCTACTAACACTCAAACACAGTCTGTCCCGATCCAACCATGGAGAAGCGGCGGCGAACCTCCTTTGGCCAGTATTAGACCTATGTCTGCACAGTTAAGAACTGTTGCTGTACTTCCTACTAGTCAGAGTTCCAGTGCCATTATGGTACCACCTCAACAACAGGTATATATATAAACGATCTTCATATGCATTAAAATTTACTTTATTTAAAATTTTCAGGTTCATACGACAGGTTCTAGTTCTATAGAAGGCTTGCCAAGTAGTCCAACAAGCTCTCACACAGAATATGTTCCCGCCACTAGTTCAGCAACCCCGGCCATGCTAGCTCCACGTCAAGTTGTAGTATCGCCCACCCAATCTTCGCAAGATACCGAAGATGACGAAAACAGTGTGCAAGTTCAGGCAGCTCCTCAAGCCCAAGCTGTTGCACTTGTCTCACCTAGAGTGGAGCCACCTAGTAGCGGCCCGACACAAGAACATGGTACCAGTAGTAGCAGCTCTAATACTGTTACCACCTCGCAGGCTGGACATAAGAGACAAAGAGAGGCCGACATGGATAGTTGTCAGTCAGATGATCCGAACAAAACTCAGCAGCAGACCAAGCGATCGAGGATTCAGGTGAATAATTAATTCCTTTAGTAATTTAATTTATAGTTCGTTTGTACTCACTGGAATTTTGTATTGGTTGGTTCAAAATGTGAATTGCTTTAATGGTTGATCTTTCCCAGAAATTTTCCAGTGCGTTTGCTGGGTTGGTTAGGTGTTTCAAAATGTTACTGGTCGTACTTAGTTAATATTTTTCAGTTTCAAAAGTATCTAGCTTCTCCCTACTTACGTTTTTCCTCTCTTTTACGTAGCCTTGAGTTTGTTATCCCGTTTAAGGCCCCTCCGCGCCAAGCGACTGTCTAGAACTACTTTACTATGCGTCAGAATCAGAACAGGAACAATCCGAGTTTTCGTGACATGTTCGCCAACTACGCCATTCTTGAGTCTAGACTCATCCTTCGAACGGTATGTACTCTATTCTTTACGTTTTGCCGGCAAAATTGTTCCTTTCCACATACCGATGTATGTATATTGGGGTGACATTCCAATTGAGACCTAAAAAATCTATTGTGTCCACTTACTTCTACTTAGTTCCTGAGGAAAGTCTCAGAGACTAGTAGCTCCTTTAGAACTATTTCCTGGAGGAATTTTAGGAATGCTTAGTTTGGGTAAGTGTCCCTCTTATATCCAGTAGTCTCTCTAGATTCTTATTTTCTATTCTATAGTTTTTCAAATAAGTGTCTTCATTATCTAGTCGATTATTATCATTAGCAGGGAATGCTAATAGATCTCCTCTTTACTCAATAGTTGAATTTTATGTTACAGCAAGCAGGTACTGTTAGTGACAGTTGTTTAGACGTAGAATATCAAGTTCCTACAAGTAGTCAAAGGGATCATGACGACGATAATCTGATAGTAGTTGAAAGTGACGAAGAAGGCGGTGCCGACGAAGGAGAAGGCGCTGATGATGAACAGGATGATCCTGATACAGAAGGATATGATATGGAAAGAATGGTAAGTTTTTAACAAATCCACAAAAATGTTAAAGTATATTTTTACTACGAACACGTGATAATTTCACCAAATAATGTGTAATCAACATCTGACATATTAGTACACAAAATATTACAATTAAAGTCAACATAGTTTATTTCAAAAAGTAATAATAACTATTGTTAGAACCAAAAATCAAGTAGGTATAGGTAGGTAATTACAATTATTAATTGGTTGCATTATTATAGAAATTAAAGATAAAATTGTTATTGCTGCAATTTGTAAATTGTAGTGGTTTGTGTGGAAGATTAGATTCTATATTTTCTTGGATGTTATGAGAAAATCTATTGCTTGTAATATGATGGTTTTGGATTTATTGGTGACTGTATCTTCAGATGTTGCAAGCATTGTACTTACAATTTTAGATGCAACATTCATCCTGTTTGTGGGTGAGTCATTGATATACCCCTCAGCAACAGCAGGTGTCTTCCATCCTCCGAGTCTCTAAAGAGTGGTAATATCTCCTCTTGTATCTGCCAGAATTGTAGCTGATGATCTTCGGAAACAATGACTAGTATATGTTTCTGGATGATCAAGTTTCAAACGTTTTACAATTGAGCTAGGTACAGAACCTATTTTGTTTATTCCTACTACTTACTTGGTACATGTTTTATGTTTGTAGTTGAGAAAAAATCTCTTTTCATGTGTTGCAGGTCTTAATTCTGCATTTTCTTTGTATTTCTGATAAAATAAATCTGTAATATTGAACTTTCTGTCAATCTTGTTTTTTGTATTATGAATCTTAATTATAGCAGCAGAGCCCAGATCTTCTATATCATCCACAGTAATTCTCACCAATTCTTGTTTGCGACATGCTCCCGAAATTCCGAAAACAACCTAAAAATTAACAAGTGCCTCTTAGTAAAACACCTAAGAAGGAAATTGTTTCAAACTCACCTCAGTAAACAGAACCTGATCGCCAGGAGCACTTATTTGGTGGGTGCTTAAAACGTTTGACTTCTTTGGTATATTCGTCATTTTTTCTTTAAAAAAATGCCTCAACTTTCAGGTATTTAGCAACATCTACATTGTGATTTACTTAGAAAGTAGTGCGCAACATAGAGTATTGTTACCACAATGTATTTGGTCTTACTTTGTTAGATAAATGATCCAAGTATGTAAGAAGGACATTTTGTGAAACTGAATATTTAATTCTTCTTCTTTTTATCCAATTAAGAAATTCTTCATATGCTCGTTCGTATGTGGCTCTTGATTTTGTTGGTAGGATTTTTGAGGAGGATATTTTTGCTGCCTCCACGATTTTTGGTGGAGTATAGTTTGGCAAGTCTATCTGAAGATATGCGGCATCGGTAAAGGGTGAGGAAACATGGCCGATATCTGTCATAAACGTACCAATGGCGTACGTATAAAAGTTTTAAAAATAATAATTATAATTATATATAGAAACTGATTTATGCTTTGCTTTAAAGGTAAGGTATTTTTCAAAACACGGTTCCTATTTGTTAAAAACAAATAATGTTGAAAATCGTACTTGAATTCAATATGGATACGAAATAATAAGATACCAAGTAAAACTGAAAATACGAAGGTAAATACTGACATTATTAACGCCACTGGATAATTAATGTCAGTAAATTGTCGAAGTGACAGGGAAGAACACACGCACGCGCTTGCCAATAGGAAGTCGGGTGGTTACTTAGCAACGGCATTTCGATAAATATTCACCAATTGAGTTAGTAGGAGGGCGTGGTAATTATGATTTTCTCACGACGTTGCCGGCTTGAAGGAAACCCATAACATATATGGAAAAGTGTTCATCTTTTAATATTCAGAAATTGGAAAAATAATGTAAATAGACAAACTCCAATGAAACAAGCACATTAGAGAACTAACGTTTAATCATTATTGACATATTGTTAATAATAAAAACTCAATTTTCCAATTATTATCACTACATACTTAGCACTTTAGCTTTTTCATAGTTAAACGTGGCAATATCGAATGTTTTCGACCGCATTCCTTTCACAGCTTCAGTTATGTTTGCCAAACTATACACTCACTGCTGCTGTCACTGTCAGTATCCACGATATTGTTGTGCATGTCAGAGATACGTTGTTATTGTAGATAGTCCCCGGTAGGTATATGAACTGACCTCACAATTAATGCACTTCACATTTACTATATACTCAAAATAATTTTTGACGTTTATCACAATTTGTCAAACCCTGCTTTTTAATACCTATCAAGATGATTATTGGATTAGTTGGTACAGCGTCGAACTTCTGACGAACAGTACGCGGGTTCGATCCTCAACCGCGTCCTAAACTTATTTAATTACGAAAATGAAATAACTTACACTTTTCAAATAGATCGCTCCAAATTTAGATATTACATATGTAAATCAAGTGCTCGATTTCTAGAAATGGAGGTGCCGGAACTACAACCTAACGGGAGATACGACCTCTCCCCCCTCTAAAAACATTGTTTGCTTGTTTAAGGTACTTGGTTAAAAAAGAACATTTTTTGTAACTCGAACTCTTTAATGAACATAATGAATACTGAGCAAGCGAGCGATAATGTGGCACCTGGCACGGCCAGATGGGCGAGTCTATCTGTTCCTAGCCACCGTACATAGACAAGAATAGTAGGTTCACAGTTCACTCGTCACTTTCATGTAGCGCTGATAAAGACATGCCGAAGAACGATCGTTAAAACACGCGTGTGTCGTATATACAGGGGTCGCGAAAATTACTACCTTCATAGCTTGTTGATTTATCGATGGAGTGTTTGGTACGGGGGCTGATAAAAATGTATGTTGTTAGAAAACTATTTCAAAAAACGATATTGTTTTTTTATGTACGTTCTGGTATTTAATTGGAAACATAAAATTATAAGAAATAAACTAGAATCATTGATTAGAATAGCTTTTACTACATTACATAAATAAATATTTGTAATTCGTCAAAAATGTACAATCTTAATATATATAAATTACGTGTCACGTTGTTTGTCCGCGATGGACTCCTAAACTACTTAACTGATTTTAATCAAATTTGCACACCGTGTGCAGTTTGATCCAACTTGAAAGATAGGATAGCTTACATCTTAATTTATAGTCGCAATATTATTTTATTGCAAATTATTTGTCTATTATTTGACATTCACAATAATTTTCTGTTAACTCCAAACGATTTTAACAGATGGCGATATCTGTTGACTGGATTGAGTAAGTAATCAATAGATAGCGCTGGTGTTAAACCTACAAACGTGTCATATAAGCTACAATTCAATAGCATAACCACCACGTATTGTTGAGGCTAAAGTATAAGTTTATTTTGTAGTAAACGAAATACCAGGAAATTCAATACTTTTTAAATTTTTGGTGTTAGCATAGCCGGCTAGGTGTTACTTAGACTGAAGTGTAAAT
Source organism: Lochmaea crataegi (assembly GCA_947563755.1). Lineage (NCBI taxonomy): Eukaryota > Metazoa > Arthropoda > Insecta > Coleoptera > Chrysomelidae > Lochmaea > Lochmaea crataegi. Next base: position 28,388,826 of record OX387426.1, read on the forward strand.
TAAATTCATATTATAGAGAAGATAATACAGTGAAATTATTCCTGATTTTTAATTATTTGTGCTTCATTGTTCAAAACTCTTTAATTAAAATATATACATGTAAGTATTATCACATAGTTCTAAAAGTTAGTTAATATATCTATGAGAAAATGGTACAAAGCTCCCCACACTTTTTCAATAATATATATATATATATATATATATATATATATATATATATATATATATATAAAGTTATAGTAGATATTTGCCGAATAATAATGTACAAGGACAGGAATATTGGGGAAGCGGCAAAATTGTAAAATGAGTACTCTTTACACTATTTTCCAAGCTTTCGGAATATCTTTATTTCCATTCTCAAGGACAGCATTCGAGATTGTATTACAAGTTGTTTCAAATGGTAAATACATCTAATAATAATTTTGATTTGAATTTTTTAAAAAGTAAATGTCAAAATGATGTCAAACAAAATCGTTTGCTTATAGAAAAAGAAATAGTATACAATTATAATTGTATACTATAAGCAAACGATTTTGTTTGAAATCATTTTGACATTTACTTTTTAAAAAATTATAGAAAAAGAAATAGTATACAATTATAATTGTATACTATAAGCAAACGATTTTGTTTGACATCATTTTGACATTTACTTTTTAAAAAATTATAGAAAAAGAAATAGTATACAATTATAATTGTATACTATAAGCAAACGATTTTGTTTGACATCATTTTGACATTTACTTTTTAAAAAATTCAAATCAAAATTATTATTAGATGTATTTACCATTTGAAACAACTTGTAATACAATCTCGAATGCTGTCCTTGAGAATGGAAATAAAGATATTCCGAAAGCTTGGAAAATAGTGTAAAGAGTACTCATTTTACAATTTTGCCGCTTCCCCAATATTCCTGTCCTTGTACATTATTATTCGGCAAATATCTACTATAACTTTATATATATATATATATATATATATATATATAAATTACTAGAAATATTTGCCAACTCAGTAACGGAGACGATTTATTTGGGGATGTGGCAATAAAATACCAGAGAGTACTCTTTTTAAAATATATTCCAAGCTTTCGAATATAACATATTCATTCTCAAGGAATTATTTAAACGAGGATGTCGGTATAATTGTAAAAATAGATAAAAATTAAATTTTATAATTGACATAAACGTTCATTACATATTAAACTCAAAAAACAATATGACATATAATATATATATATTATTGAAAAAGTGTGGGGAGCTTTGTACCATTTTCTCATAGATATATTAACTAACTTTTAGAACTATGTGATAATACTTACATGTATATATTTTAATTAAAGAGTTTTGAACAATGAAGCACAAATAATTAAAAATCAGGAATAATTTCACTGTATTATCTTCACTATAATATGAATTTAATTTACACTTCAGTCTAAGTAACACGTAGCCGGCTATGCTAACACCAAAAATTTAAAAAGTATTGAATTTCCTGGTATTTCGTTTACTACAAAATAAACTTATACTTTAGCCTCAACAATACGTGGTGGTTATGCTATTGAATTGTAGCTTATATGACACGTTTGTAGGTTTAACACCAGCGCCATCTATTGATTACTTACTCAATCCAGTCAACAGATATCGCCATCTGTTAAAATCGTTTGGAGTTAACAGAAAATTATTGTGAATGTCAAATAATAGACAAATAATTTGCAATAAAATAATATTGCGACTATAAATTAAGATGTAAGCTATCCTATCTTTCAAGTTGGATCAAACTGCACACGGTGTGCAAATTTGATTAAAATCGGTTAAGTAGTTTAGGAGTCCATCGCGGACAAACAACGTGACACGTAATTTATTTATATTAAGATTGTACATTTTTGACGAATTACAAATATTTATTTATGTAATGTAGTAAAAGCTATTCTAATCAATGATTCTAGTTTATTTCTTATAATTTTATGTTTCCAATTAAATACCAGAACGTACATAAAAAAACAATATCGTTTTTTGAAATAGTTTTCTAACAACATACATTTTTATCAGCCCCCGTACCAAACACTCCATCGATAAATCAACAAGCTATGGAGGTAGTAATTTTCGCGACCCCTGTATATACGACACACGCGTGTTTTAACGATCGTTCTTCGGCATGTCTTTATCAGCGATACATGAAAGTGACGAGTGAACTGTGAACCTACTATTCTTGTCTATGTACGGTGGCTAGGAACAGATAGACTCGCCCATCTGGCCGTGCCAGGTGCCACATTATCGCTCGCTTGCTCAGTATTCATTATGTTCATTAAAGAGTTCGAGTTACAAAAAATGTTCTTTTTTAACCAAGTACCTTAAACAAGCAAACAATGTTTTTAGAGGGGGGAGAGGTCGTATCTCCCGTTAGGTTGTAGTTCCGGCACCTCCATTTCTAGAAATCGAGCACTTGATTTACATATGTAATATCTAAATTTGGAGCGATCTATTTGAAAAGTGTAAGTTATTTCATTTTCGTAATTAAATAAGTTTAGGACGCGGTTGAGGATCGAACCCGCGTACTGTTCGTCAGAAGTTCGACGCTGTACCAACTAATCCAATAATCATCTTGATAGGTATTAAAAAGCAGGGTTTGACAAATTGTGATAAACGTCAAAAATTATTTTGAGTATATAGTAAATGTGAAGTGCATTAATTGTGAGGTCAGTTCATATACCTACCGGGGACTATCTACAATAACAACGTATCTCTGACATGCACAACAATATCGTGGATACTGACAGTGACAGCAGCAGTGAGTGTATAGTTTGGCAAACATAACTGAAGCTGTGAAAGGGATGCGGTCGAAAACATTCGATATTGCCACGTTTAACTATGAAAAAGCTAAAGTGCTAAGTATGTAGTGATAATAATTGGAAAATTGACTTTTTATTATTAACAATATGTCAATAATGATTAAACGTTAGTTCTCTAATGTGCTTGTTTCATTGGAGTTTGTCTATTTACATTATTTTTCCAATTTCTGAATATTAAAAGATGAACACTTTTCCATATATGTTATGGGTTTCCTTCAAGCCGGCAACGTCGTGAGAAAATCATAATTACCACGCCCTCCTACTAACTCAATTGGTGAATATTTATCGAAATGCCGTTGCTAAGTAACCACCCGACTTCCTATTGGCAAGCGCGTGCGTGTGTTCTTCCCTGTCACTTCGACAATTTACTGACATTAATTATCCAGTGGCGTTAATAATGTCAGTATTTACCTTCGTATTTTCAGTTTTACTTGGTATCTTATTATTTCGTATCCATATTGAATTCAAGTACGATTTTCAACATTATTTGTTTTTAACAAATAGGAACCGTGTTTTGAAAAATACCTTACCTTTAAAGCAAAGCATAAATCAGTTTCTATATATAATTATAATTATTATTTTTAAAACTTTTATACGTACGCCATTGGTACGTTTATGACAGATATCGGCCATGTTTCCTCACCCTTTACCGATGCCGCATATCTTCAGATAGACTTGCCAAACTATACTCCACCAAAAATCGTGGAGGCAGCAAAAATATCCTCCTCAAAAATCCTACCAACAAAATCAAGAGCCACATACGAACGAGCATATGAAGAATTTCTTAATTGGATAAAAAGAAGAAAAATTAAATATTCAGTTTCACAAAATGTCCTTCTTACATACTTGGATCATTTATCTAACAAAGTAAGACCAAATACATTGTGGTAACAATACTCTATGTTGCGCACTACTTTCTAAGTAAATCACAATGTAGATGTTGCTAAATACCTGAAAGTTGAGGCATTTTTTTAAAGAAAAAATGACGAATATACCAAAGAAGTCAAACGTTTTAAGCACCCACCAAATAAGTGCTCCTGGCGATCAGGTTCTGTTTACTGAGGTGAGTTTGAAACAATTTCCTTCTTAGGTGTTTTACTAAGAGGCACTTGTTAATTTTTAGGTTGTTTTCGGAATTTCGGGAGCATGTCGCAAACAAGAATTGGTGAGAATTACTGTGGATGATATAGAAGATCTGGGCTCTGCTGCTATAATTAAGATTCATAATACAAAAAACAAGATTGACAGAAAGTTCAATATTACAGATTTATTTTATCAGAAATACAAAGAAAATACAGAATTAAGACCTGCAACACATGAAAAGAGATTTTTTCTCAACTACAAACATAAAACATGTACCAAGTAAGTAGTAGGAATAAACAAAATAGGTTCTGTACCTAGCTCAATTGTAAAACGTTTGAAACTTGATCATCCAGAAACATATACTAGTCATTGTTTCCGAAGATCATCAGCTACAATTCTGGCAGATACAAGAGGAGATATTACCACTCTTTAGAGACTCGGAGGATGGAAGACACCTGCTGTTGCTGAGGGGTATATCAATGACTCACCCACAAACAGGATGAATGTTGCATCTAAAATTGTAAGTACAATGCTTGCAACATCTGAAGATACAGTCACCAATAAATCCAAAACCATCATATTACAAGCAATAGATTTTCTCATAACATCCAAGAAAATATAGAATCTAATCTTCCACACAAACCACTACAATTTACAAATTGCAGCAATAACAATTTTATCTTTAATTTCTATAATAATGCAACCAATTAATAATTGTAATTACCTACCTATACCTACTTGATTTTTGGTTCTAACAATAGTTATTATTACTTTTTGAAATAAACTATGTTGACTTTAATTGTAATATTTTGTGTACTAATATGTCAGATGTTGATTACACATTATTTGGTGAAATTATCACGTGTTCGTAGTAAAAATATACTTTAACATTTTTGTGGATTTGTTAAAAACTTACCATTCTTTCCATATCATATCCTTCTGTATCAGGATCATCCTGTTCATCATCAGCGCCTTCTCCTTCGTCGGCACCGCCTTCTTCGTCACTTTCAACTACTATCAGATTATCGTCGTCATGATCCCTTTGACTACTTGTAGGAACTTGATATTCTACGTCTAAACAACTGTCACTAACAGTACCTGCTTGCTGTAACATAAAATTCAACTATTGAGTAAAGAGGAGATCTATTAGCATTCCCTGCTAATGATAATAATCGACTAGATAATGAAGACACTTATTTGAAAAACTATAGAATAGAAAATAAGAATCTAGAGAGACTACTGGATATAAGAGGGACACTTACCCAAACTAAGCATTCCTAAAATTCCTCCAGGAAATAGTTCTAAAGGAGCTACTAGTCTCTGAGACTTTCCTCAGGAACTAAGTAGAAGTAAGTGGACACAATAGATTTTTTAGGTCTCAATTGGAATGTCACCCCAATATACATACATCGGTATGTGGAAAGGAACAATTTTGCCGGCAAAACGTAAAGAATAGAGTACGTACCGTTCGAAGGATGAGTCTAGACTCAAGAATGGCGTAGTTGGCGAACATGTCACGAAAACTCGGATTGTTCCTGTTCTGATTCTGACGCATAGTAAAGTAGTTCTAGACAGTCGCTTGGCGCGGAGGGGCCTTAAACGGGATAACAAACTCAAGGCTACGTAAAAGAGAGGAAAAACGTAAGTAGGGAGAAGCTAGATACTTTTGAAACTGAAAAATATTAACTAAGTACGACCAGTAACATTTTGAAACACCTAACCAACCCAGCAAACGCACTGGAAAATTTCTGGGAAAGATCAACCATTAAAGCAATTCACATTTTGAACCAACCAATACAAAATTCCAGTGAGTACAAACGAACTATAAATTAAATTACTAAAGGAATTAATTATTCACCTGAATCCTCGATCGCTTGGTCTGCTGCTGAGTTTTGTTCGGATCATCTGACTGACAACTATCCATGTCGGCCTCTCTTTGTCTCTTATGTCCAGCCTGCGAGGTGGTAACAGTATTAGAGCTGCTACTACTGGTACCATGTTCTTGTGTCGGGCCGCTACTAGGTGGCTCCACTCTAGGTGAGACAAGTGCAACAGCTTGGGCTTGAGGAGCTGCCTGAACTTGCACACTGTTTTCGTCATCTTCGGTATCTTGCGAAGATTGGGTGGGCGATACTACAACTTGACGTGGAGCTAGCATGGCCGGGGTTGCTGAACTAGTGGCGGGAACATATTCTGTGTGAGAGCTTGTTGGACTACTTGGCAAGCCTTCTATAGAACTAGAACCTGTCGTATGAACCTGAAAATTTTAAATAAAGTAAATTTTAATGCATATGAAGATCGTTTATATATATACCTGTTGTTGAGGTGGTACCATAATGGCACTGGAACTCTGACTAGTAGGAAGTACAGCAACAGTTCTTAACTGTGCAGACATAGGTCTAATACTGGCCAAAGGAGGTTCGCCGCCGCTTCTCCATGGTTGGATCGGGACAGACTGTGTTTGAGTGTTAGTAGAATGTCCTGAAAATTACAAATTGAGATAGGATAGTAATCGTGAAATCAGATTTTGCTTATATTCGTTTGAATCCTTCAAGAAAGACTTCTAGGATATAATATGTAAACACATATAGATTTGCGTCGCTCGCAGTAAACGTATACGCCTCAATGTTCACGAGCCAATAATATCAAAACGAAACTCGCATCAAAAGTTCACTGGTCAATCTAACCAAGAGTATAAAGCAGAAATAACGGCCAATTCTGTAAGCAACTGTTAAATTTTAAAGCATGGTTAAAAATTAAGCAATCCGCTAACTCCATTTTACTATTCTTTAGGCATTATAAGCTTTAAAATATTAACGGAAAACATTTAATTTTGGACTATACCTGTTAAAATTTAAACCCTACTCTTGACTATGGATTAATATGGTAAATATATCTTAGACGCAGACATTCAATTTTAAACCAAAGGTTACTCTGTATAATTCACCATAATGAAGTAGGCGAATATTAATGTTCTACAATTGGAGAAACTACTAGTAATAAACAAAAAGTTTTATTCATATTTGTAATTTACCTGCCATTGGTTTGATATCAGCAGTAGGGCGTTCAGTGGAAGATTTTTCAGTTGTACTTGAACTTGTGCTCGGTTTGGATCCTTGTTGAAGTCCAAGTTGTCTCTGTAACTGTGAAATTCTTTGAGTTAAATTTTCGACTTCCGTTGTATGTTTCGAATGTTCCTGTTGTTTTTCTTCCAAAATATCATCTCGTTCTCGTTCTAAAGCTGCTATTTTTTCAAGATATTCAGCTATTTTAGTTGAATCTTCATTGGACTGTTCTCCGCCGTCAGTTTTTGATGAACTATCTTGCCGTCTAACTTCTTCTTTGAGGCTGTTATTCTGTTCTGTCAAACTTACTATCCTCTCTTTTGCGTTTTTTAATAAAGTCTCAAATCTCTCCTCTTTATCTTGGCTGGTTTGTTTCAGGGTTTCTATTTCTTTTTTGAAATGATCAATTTGGTCTGTTGTCGAAGTTATTTCGCGATTCGTGTTTTCCACTTGTTCTTTGTGGTTAGCTTCCAGTTGGTGAACTTTCTCTTCTAATTCGGAGCACTGATTTTGTAGAACCGTTTGTCTGTCTACGCTAGAAGTTTGATCGGTCTTATATTGCTCATTTTGTTGTTTCAACGTATCCAATTCTTTACTTTGTTCTTCGTATTGTATTTTGTACTTTTTAGCTATTTTTCGGATTTGCGCCAGATTATTTTTTAAATCGGATATTGTTACATCTTTACCAGCAGTATCCTCGGTGAGTACGCGATTTTCTTCTTTAAACTTAATAATTTCGGCACTTTGCTGATCAACGGTACTTGTTAGTTGCGTTACTTGAGCTTGCAGATTCGAAACATCCTCACGTAACCTAACAACATTTATTTATTAGCAAATAAATGAAAATATGTAGTTTTTAAAGTACAACTTTAATAGAGAACTTTCTATGAATTAATCAATAATCATTTAGTTACGTTAAAAAAACTCAATTCACCATAATAAGTTTTTAAATAATATCTCCAAAGTACAACAAACCAGCTGACGTCATAAAGTATGATTTGGTTTAGCTGTACTGTATGCGTGCCACATAGATCATAGGACAGCAGAAAACGATAAAGATACGTTGATCCTCTTACAGGTATCCCAGGGCCTGGATTGTAAATCTTAATTAGGATATTGTCTACAACCATCGTCGTCGTCGGATGAAGATACGAAACGTTAAAGAAATTTTGGACGCCAACTCATTCTTTATTACCCTCTTGAATAAGTAAAGAGTCAGGTGATAAGAAAAATCCATTTTGTTGTTTGGGTAACTAAAGTATTTATTTCATATTTTGAACTCACCTATAACGCCCCTCAACGTACTTCTATGTCAGTAAAGTAAAATGCTGTCACAGTGTTTAGGAAGAATTGTCGTAGTGTATAGGAAGAATTGTCGTAGTGTGAAGGAAGAATTATATTAGTGTCAATAAAGAACTGGTGTCGTGGTGTAAAGGAAGAAATGTCGTAGTGTTTAGGAAGAATTGTCGCAGTGTACAGGAAGATCTGGAGTTGTAGTTAAAAGAAAGAACTGGGGTCGTGGTATAAATAAATGGAGTCGTAGTGTAAAGGAAGAACTGGGGTCGTAGTGTGAAGGAAAAACTGGATTAAATGCCTTAAAAATATATAAAGAGAAGTAAGCCAGAGCAACACTACACTAAGAGTTTTGACAGGTGTCCTAACAGGTCACTGCCTCCGAAATGGGCACCTCAAAAAAGTCAAACTAGCGGAGCCAGAAGAATGTAGATTCTTTAGAATGGAATATGAAACCTCCATTTATATACTTGAGTATTGCATAGGAGGACGCAATGTCTCGGAAACTGCTGAAAAGAAGAGATACCGTTACCTAAACTGAAGTCTGCGAATATCTAAATTCCTCCAGGAAATGGGTCTAAAGGAATTACTAGTCTCAGATTTTCCTCAGGAACTAAGTAGAAAAAATAGGGCACAATGGATCTTTTAGATCTCAGTGAATTTCAAATACATACAACAGGCGCATTTTGACGAAAAGCATAGACATTTTATTGTATAATAGTAAAATACTAAAAATGTACCTTGATATTTCTTCCTGCTGTTGATTATTTTGACTCCTCAAATTCTTCAATTGTTCTTCCAATTTAATCTTGTCTTGCTTGAAATTATTAACGTCGTCGTTTAGTTTGGTTACATTGGCCCTCTCGATCGTCAATTGTTTAGCGAGAGTTTCACGCTCCGTTTGCAGTTTCTTCCAATCCTCCGGACTAGTCCGATTAGTTTTCTCTATCAACATATTAGCCCTTTGCCTCCATCTTGTACATTCCGCGCGCAACGATATATTTTCGCTCTGCAGCTGATCCGCTTTCGTCGTCAATTCTCTATTCTTTTCTTGCAACGGTTCCACTTCGGTTTCGAACCTATCGGATTTGCTGCGCAACTCGGTGATTTGCGCTACCAACGTATCCCTTTCTTGTCTCAAAGATCTGTTGCTGTCGGTAATAGCGTTGAGAGTTTCTAATTTTCTTAGGACTTCGGCATATTTAGCTGCTGATATTACAGGTATTTCCGTCTTCTGTCTTTCGGTTTCGATAGCAGCTTTCAGTTCTTCGAATTCCTTATGCATCATATCGTACTGGGACTTTAGTCTTGAATGTTCAGCTTCAACAATATCAGCCTTACTAACAGCGATGTCTTTTTCTTGTCTTAAATACTTTATAATCTTTAATAATTGATCGGAAGATTTTATTTCGTCTTCGGTGAAAGATCTGTTAAAGGAAGAATCTCCCATTGATACGTTTTGTGGTTCGGTTATCAAGACTTGTAAAGTCGCTAATTGAGTGTTAAGAGCTTGTATTTGGTCATACAACAAACTATTTTGATCGCCCATATTGGCAAATCGAGCTTCAAGTTCCTTCTTTTCGTTTATAAACAACTGCTCTCGTGCCTCCCAATCTGTTTTTGATTGAATCAAACCAGTAATCGCGTTCTGCTTTTCGACCTCTACCGCATTCAATTGATCTAGAGTTTTATTCAATTCTTCTTTCATCGTAGTAAGCGCTTCTAGATCCACGGAATGCAAAGTGACTTCTCGGGCATATTTATTTTCGGAAGCTTTAAGCTGTTCTATTAACTGTTTATTTTCTGATCTAGCATTTTCTAGTTGCTCTTTAGCGGTCCTTAGATCCATGTTTCTAATATTAAGTTCCTCTTGTAGCTGAGTGGATTTACTTTTAATATTAGCATTTGAAATGTCTTGATCGTCCAATTGAATTGATAGTTCGCCTTCTAGTTCGGCACATTTTTCTTCCAACATTTTAATTCGAGATTTATATTTATCCACTTCTTGCATTAACAATTCGTTGTTGTCAATAGCGTCTTTTGCTTGTTTTTCCGACGCTTCCGCTATATTGAAATACTCATCAGAAGCATCTTTTGCGTGTAACGGTTGAATTTGTCACTACGTCTATTGTATATATTAAGTATTTGTATATAGTAATTACCTGACCGATATTGTCTCTATATTTCTAATATCATTTGATCACTACGAAAGTACTTCAGTAGTTAAATAGTTTCTGTCAGCCCAGAGTTTTAGGGACTACTCTGCCATCATCCTTCCGGTGAAGTGGTGCAGGCTGTAACCATACCTGTCTTCACATCTTGACAACAATTTTATATTTTGTCGCTAGGTAAGGTAAAGAATAAAACTAGCGCCTACTTGGTAAACGTCCGTATAGATATATTCATGTTAGTTGTTTCTTTTTGTTTGTTATATTATAATTCATAATTAAGGGTAGTAAGGGGTTTTCTCTCTTGTGGATTTTACTTTAGTTTTTAGTTACCGTGGGACTACTGATTTTGTTTCCGGCTTTGATTATATCACCTTTGGGGTGTAGCCACAGTAGTCCAAATACTTCGTCCGCTTCAGCTTGATAAACGCTAAAGTTTATTAGGGTTCAGTTATAAATTATTACTGACTCCTTGACTTGAGTTCTAAAACATTTAAAGTAGTAATTAGGTTTCATAAAACTTACTGATCTATAAAGACATACTTTACTTTTGAGTTAAAGGTATATTTTCTTCATTTATCTACCATATTTTGGCTTAAGCAAATACATTCTAGCTAGAAATCTTCTGTGTAGGTTGGCAATCGAATATATTCTGAACATCTATTTATAATATAGTAGCTGTTATCGCCATGTGTTTTGTATGTTAAATCCGAGTGTTTGATCTTGCTTTGTTTACTTTGACAGGAGGGTATTGTGGTACTATCTATTGCTCAAATTTATTTGAATAGTTTATAATATATACTTTATTTTTCTGCCCAATGTTTACAAGTGTTTATTTGTAGGATGACATTGACAATTGGCCTGTGACAGCTGTGTCTTGCATAAAAGCGTTCGTTCGTCATGCCGCTGAGTGTAGTCGTACTTGATGTTAGGCGTTGCTCTGTGACTTTACGAGTCCACAGACAACTAAGTTTGTCGCGCTGATGTTGTCGGTATAGGTAGAGCGATGCTCTGTGACTTTAAGAGTCCACAGACAACTTAGTTTGTCGCGCCGATGGTGTCGGCAGAGATAGAGCGTTTGCTCTGTGACGTTATGAGTCCAAAGACAAATGTTGTCGCTCCGTTTTACGGAATTGTTAGAGCGTTTATTCGATGCTACTCAGGAGTGTAGGCTGTTTTACTCGCGAATGCATATTGACTTACATGGAGGGAAGTGTAGCACTTTATGACTTGATCTGCGCGGAACACGCTCGGTGTAGTGAGCAGTGTAGTTCGGATGTATGTTTCGGGTAGGTTTCTTTATGGTAGTATTCTGTATTGACGTTGAGGAAGTGTCAGTCACCTTTCTTTCCGGTGTGTGCTACTACTTGATAGTTGGTTTCGAAAAATGCATGAACTTGAATCTGAATTTTTTGATTGACTGCTTAGTCATCTCCTGTTGGGATTTATAGGTTCTCGTTCTGAATGAGTTGTGGAATATACGGCTAGTATTTTGGTTCTACGGGAGTTCGTATTGTTGAAGAATTCCGTCCTGTACTGGAAGCCGTTTTCACAAACCCTTATAGGGGATATATTGCACTAAAACTATTGTAAGTATTTTCTCTACTTACTGATTTCGCATCACTATGTATTATCACTATTTAAAGGAAATCGCCAACGTGAAGTTTTGAAATTGAAGGCGTGCCACATGCTGTTGTTGGTTCGTTATTTGTTGGTAGCCGCCCAATAAGAGGAAAATTTTGAGTATTGGACCCTTTTTGGAAAAGGTATGTCTCATAGATTTGTAGTTTTTGTAGATAAAACAGTTGGTGGTAAAATACCACCTGTTGATTGTAAATTTTTGATTAAGACAGTCTATTCTGTTACCCTGTGTATATTTTGTTTTCTTTGCCCGTTTTGGTCTAACGAATACTATAATTCGTGGGTGGTTCTTCAAACTTACCCTGGTTACGACCAAAAACAGTTTATTTTAGATGCTTATCGCATTCTTATTATTTGATTTAAATTCAGTGTAGTCTACTGTTACTGACACTGTTGATTGTAAGTAGACCTTATGACTACTTTGTGGGTTTGATTAAGTTAATTTGGGGTTGATTTTGACTTGTACGTTACTTCTGGCATAGGCCGAGACAAGCTTAACTTGTCGAGGTGTTTGATTGGTTCCTGTATAGGCTCAGTTTTTAGCTGATACCTGTTTTAATTTTTAAGGGTTCACCGGTGGGGCCAGGGTATAATTACCATCCTCAAGATACACACTTCACCTGTGGGGCAAGATACACACTTCGGGTTATTTGGAGTTTACCTGGTAGATCGATGGTGATGTCTTCTGCAGTTTGCTGCTACTTTTCAAAAACTTCTTGAAGAAGACCACATTGAGGGTAACCTGGTATCGGGGGGTTTTTCTGGTTTATTTACTTATTTTTACTTTAGGATTTACGCCAATATGTATATGCATTAGCTAGGTAGTTTCTACTGATTTATTTTATTATGCAATTGTAATGGTGGAAATTAATAGTTTGCGGTAAATTTTCTTAATTTTATCCACTTGCGCATGCGTCTCTGCCTTGGTACCAACGCCTTGACTACGGTGTCGCCTTATATGGAATTGTTTTTTTCATAAACTTTACACTACTTTTCAGCTAACATATAATTTAAAGTTTTTTTGAATCTGTATTGGTACACTCGAACAGCCATATTAATTTCACACAAAGTAGGTCAAATTAACAGGTATAGTTTGGGATTTTAGCGTTAATAGTTTGACTATTGGGTGTAATAGATGTTCACACTACTTTTCTTCTTTTTTTAAGTGGGGGGGTTTTTACTAGGGTTTTCAAGTAGCTATTAATTGTAAAACACCCCTTAAGGGTATTAAATGTTTTTTTTTTATTTAGTTATTATAAGGAACATAAGCTGAGGTTTGCCTTTTATTTTCATCCCTTGTTTTACTGGGTTATCGGGGGAAATTCGTCGTGCTAGGCCAAAGTGGAAAACTCAGTTGGCGCCCACACAAGTTGTCTACTATTTTGTCCGGAAGATCAATAAGAGGGATCCACCCCTACCTCCGTTCTGAGCGACGTCGAAGGCCTAAGGTTGTCACCGGAGCAACCGAAACTTATGTAACCAAGTAGACAAATTTATTCACAATCTTGCACTTTTTTTTTAATTCATTAAATTTTAGGACTTTATTCTTATTCGGGCTTGAGCTCAATTTTAAGGTTACATGCGGTCTTTAGTTTTTTCTTTAACGATTCTATTTCGGCTTGTAAATCGGCTTGTTGTTGTTCTAATTCTCTAACTTTACGGGTCTCTGCGCTACTATCTGGTACCGAAAACATTCCACTCTTCAATTTCTTACTTAACTCCTCGTTTTGAGACACTTTTATTATGAGTTCTTCCCTAACTTCCGCTACTTCTTTTCTGAATTTTTCTGCTATTTCTTTCTCTTCGTCCATTCGTGTCTGCATATTTTTATTACCGACAGACAATTGATCAGCTAGATTTCTAAAATGATCTTGTTCTTCTTGTAAGCGTCTACGTAACGCAGCACATTCTCTGTGCGCCTCATCAAGTCTAGATTCTAATCTCAATTTACCTTCAGCGTCTGTTCTTTCTAAAGTTGCTTTAATTAATTCTATATTGGATTTGATAAGATGTTGTTCATGTGAATTTCTCTTCATAGCTTCTCGTTCTTTCAACAGTCTTTGTTCGGCATCTTTCAGTAGCGCGTTTTCTTTTTCTAAATTTCCCAGCATCACTTCTGCTCGAGAAAGTTTCGTTTGGCTTTGGAGTGTTTCATTTTTAAAATATGTAGCGGCTTGTTCGTGCTTAATTATCGATTCACTGTAGATTTTGTTTTGTTTTTCTAGCGCCGTAATTTGTTTTTTGTAAATTTCCATATTATTATGTAAAACTTTGAATTTTTCTTCGTTTAAATCCGCGTGGGAGCTTAGCTTGCAGTTTAATCGCGTAATTTCCTTAACTTCACCTCGCATGTTTTCTAACTGTTCGAGCAATATTTTTTCGTTTGCAGTTTTTTCTTTACGATACGTTTCGTTTTCTTCTTTCAAGTGGTCGACTTGTTTGGTTAATTTTTTAACTTGCGCTTCGAATTCTTGTACTTTCTCTTCCAATTGCGTTTCGGTTTCTGTTCGGATTCTAGGTTCTCCATTTTCTGACGTGTCCATTACATGAATTTCTTCTCCAGTCGTTTTAACGACTTGCATGTACAAATTTTTATACATATCCTTTTGATTGCGGAGTGTAGCCATCATTTTAATTTGTTTATCACGTTCTTCAAGTAATTCGTTCTGTGATTGGGCCAAATCTTCTAATTTGCTTTTTAGCGCGGCAATCGCTGCTGGATCGAGACTTTCGACTTCTTCCTGACGTTCAGAAAGTTCTCTGACGAGAACTAACAACTTCAGATTGTTAGCTTGTAATTCGGATATATCATTGAATGTTACTAATTTTTTGCTAATAATATCGGCGGAATTAACACTATCACTTAAATCGTTATCAGTTGAAGTTGCCGAGGATGCCACTCGAGAATTTTCCACTTCTTGTAATAAAACCACAACTTGCCTTGATAAATCACCAACTTCTTTTTTTAATCTCTCATTTTCCCTGCTTTGTACTCCCTCACTTTTCTTGCAATCGGCGTTTGCATCACGAAGTTGTTGAACTTCATTTAACAATTGCTCATTAGATTCTTTCAAAGTATCTATTGCATTTAAGCTGTCACTGTAATCCTCGTGTAATTTTCTTAATTTTGCGAAATTTCCTTCCATTTCCCTAATAATTGTTTCAATGTAGTTTTCCAGTTTAGCGCATTTCTCCTCTTTATTCGATAACTTATCCGAAACGGTGACATAACGGGAGTACAACTCGGAATATGATATGCCCACTTTGGACATTTTTGATGTAGAAGCACTCGGTGACAGCATACCTAAACAAACAAAAAAGAATATATACAGTGAGTAAAAGCCAAATGGAATAAATACTGTACATATTTATAAAAAATTCCGAAACACGTCAAATTTAAATTATAAATCAACATTCTTCAACGTGAAAATGCGATTCCTACCTTCGAATAACAGGTACAACCCCCCATTTTTTAAATGGGAAGTATAGGCTTGTGATATGTCGTTTGGAAGGTCTCTTCATTCTCTATTCAAATATGTTCTCGTTTTCAAGTTTATTGCAACAATTAAGATTGAATAAAATAAAATCATGTGGTTGCCGAAATTTGCTACAATACAATCAAAAACTAAAATGTAAAACACTAAAAAGAACTATGAATGTCAATGAAGTAGATGTTCAAAATGTTCACCGCGAACGTCTTGGCAACATCCTAATCTTAAATAAAACTGTATTCTAAGATTATTCAACATATCAGGCGTGATCGACCTAATCGCAAGCGTTATTCGTTCTTTTAAGTCCTTTAAATCAAAAGGTTTAGTTTTGTACAGAATGCTCTTCACATATCCCCAGAAAAAGAAATCTAATGATGTAAGATCAGGTGATCGCGCTGGCGATTCTATCGATCCTCGCCTACCTATCCACCGATTGGGAAATATTGCATCGAGGTACTGCCGGACATACGTTGGTAATGTGGTGGTGCTCCATCCTGCTGAAACCATATCCTATTCACTGGAATGGTTTCCAACAATCCCTGCCCAAACATTAACCTTTTGAGGGTATTGCGTGTGTTCTTCTCTCATCCAGTGAGGATTTTCCATTGACGGCATTGGCGGAAATTTTGCCGTATAGCATGACCGTTTAGTGAAAAAGTGCACTCATCAGAAAATATTACGTCTCCTAATTGGATGATATTGTTATCCAGCATGTCCATCATTCACTTACAAAAATAAGTTTTATCAAAATCGTCTTCCATCAGTTTCTGAGTAGGTATCATTTTATAGGGATGCATTTTATTTTAATATGTTTACTATCGATGCATGGCTGACATTGAATGTAGTAGATGCCTGCTCGATGTATGTGGGTTTTCCTCAAACTCAAGCATCATATCTAATTTGTTTACTTAATTACAGTTACCTGCAAATAATTGTCATATTAGTAAAGCGTGATTTATAGCTGTAGTAAAATTAATACCTATTTAGAGGTACCAGCCGTATTAGTAACTTAACGTATGCGGCTTCTTGAACCATCTGAACCCGCATGAAAAAAATTAGGTTATGACCTTTGTCATGTCAAATGCTTGACATATTTCTTATTGCATTGGCGTAGTTACTTGAAATTTCATATTATCAGTGGCGGTTTGTAATAATACAAATTAATTTTATGAAATTCATAAAATTCTAAAGATGTTGACATAATAAAAGAATATAAAAGAAGCGAACTAATTTTAAAAACATTGTTTTATTAACTAGATACATAGTTTTCTTAAAAAAATATGGCAATTCAGAGTTCGATTAAGTGCAAATTCTAGATTTTAAAAAAATGACAACGTGATCTTCAAGGCAAAGTTTAATTAGTTTCTAAATCAGAATAACTTTCGGAAAGTGATAGTTCATCATCGGATTCATTGGATACAGAGATCACCATAGGTTCGATGTTTAGTAGGTCCAGTTTGTTTTCTACTTCCCATGCTTCAGAAATAATTTTCTCTGTATGATTTATGTAATTCTGCCAGTGTTGCTCCGGTACATTTTTTACAACGTCATTCCATACTTTTAAGACTTCAGTAGGTGACCTTGCAGTTTTCGTAATAGCTTGGTCATAATGCCTTTCAGTTTCTGACCATACCATTTCGATGGCATTAAAATGGCAATAATAGGGTGGTAGCCTGAGAACACAATGACCATGCTCGGCAGCGTATTTGTCTAAATGATAATTTTTTTCTGGCAAAACTTGCTTTTCAATTATATTCCAAACAGCATCCTTTAAAATGTGATCTGGAAAAGGAATATTCTTTTTTTTGAGCCATTCTAACATGCGTGTTTTACTCCAACTTTTTCTTGGGATTTCTTCATCCAGGCGACTGTGAAACGTTGCGTTATCCATTATAATTAACGATGGTTCTTCCAAGTTTACAATTAGTTGCTGTTTAAGCCAATTTTCAAAATTTTCGGTGTTCATGTTATCATGGTAATCGCCTGTTTTTTTATTGCATTTAAAAATAAGCGATGCATTTGCCACAAAACCTTTTTTATTACCGGCATGAACAATTACATATCGTGTCCCACTTCCAGTTATTTTTAAATCACTGTGTTTAGTACCATCTTGCCACATTCTTCTGTCCCCGCTTTTACTAAAAACCCATGTCTCATCCAGAAAAACAGGTGTAAAGAGCTTTTCGCTTTTAGCAGCATGGTATTTGTTCAAAAATAATATTCTTTTTAATCTGACTGCAGGCATTTCCAATAAATGTTTTCTTCCATCCTGTTTTTTGAAATGAAAACCCATTTTTTTAATTCCCAAATATAACGAACCTTTGGAAATCTTAGTTTCTGCGGACTCTTCGATAAATTGCCGTAAAATAGTTTCTACTGTGATTTTATCCTTTCGCGCATACATTTTATAAATTACTTCCCTCAAACAATGCAGGGTATTTTTTGTAATTCGGGTTTTGCTCCGGGAAACGCTTGCAGACATATTTCTTCTAAATTCGAAATCTGTAGCTCTGTTTGGTTTTTCAAGATTATATAATGTGCTTTCTGGAACTTTTAGTGCTTCGGACTCTTTTTGAATTGCCATAAATCGAGATCCTAAATCGTTTTGAAAATAGTTTACTACATTAAGCATAAGTTTTTTGGATTCATCAGAATATCGCATTTTTATATCTTATTTTGCGTTATGACATTAACATGAAATCAAAATTTGACGTAACTTCAAAAACGTGACATCTAATAAATTAGTTACGACGTTCATTTTTGTTGGTAATTTTTTGTTTCAACCGATTTATTAATAATAAATAAGGATGGTCTTATTTTAAATGGGTATAAAATTTACTATAGCATCTAATGTGACTGGAATCTATAGTAAATTTTATACCCATTTAGAATAAGACCATCCTTATTTATTATTAATAAATCGGTTGAAACAAAAAATTACCAACAAAAATGAACGTCGTAACTAATTTATTA
This sequence comes from Lochmaea crataegi, assembly GCA_947563755.1. Taxonomy (NCBI): domain Eukaryota; kingdom Metazoa; phylum Arthropoda; class Insecta; order Coleoptera; family Chrysomelidae; genus Lochmaea; species Lochmaea crataegi. The sequence goes on from OX387426.1 coordinate 28,407,385, forward strand.
GATGTCACGTTTTTGAAGTTACGTCAAATTTTGATTTCATGTTAATGTCAGATGGTTCAAGAAGCCGCATACGATAAGTTACTAAAACGGCTGGTACCTCTAAATAGGTATTAATTTTACTATACCTCTAAATAGGTATTAATTTTACTATATTATTATTGCATACACAACAACGAGTGTCACCACACCGCAAGAGGGCGTGGTAAAATTTTAGAAAAGAACATTAAGTTGTCTGTCTATACCTATGGTTCATTGCGTTGGTTTTAGACTTTTGACTTTTGAGAGGCGTCGTTTCTTAAATCAGTTTATATGTAGCATTCACAGTTATAAAACTTAGAAAATAGTTAATCAGAATCTAAAAGAATACAGTGAATAATGTTTTAATTGTTTTTTTGATCTGCCTATATTTGTTTGATCTTAAAAATGGAAGAATCTTTTGTTTTTGCTGGTCTTTTAAGTGAAAAGGAATGGCACTTGGTACCCGAGGAAGTGGGTAAAAAAATTATAAAATCGGTTAATGAAAATGTTGATAGCCTAATAAAAAACAAAGCTTTATTGGAAACCAAATGTTACAATTTAGGTAAGTATGAAGTGATTTTTTATATTTTCAACAGTTAAATGTATTACCCAGGTAACACAGACCTCTCCGCGAGATCTCTGAGAGGTTATAATTAGGATCTTATGCGAACTCCTATTGCGAGGTCCCGGTGATCGCTATGTGCTGTAGCTAAACGAAATTCTCACTGGTGTCTCCAGGAGAAATCTCGGAGAGCTCACATTCAATTTTCCAGGTTTCATCTTATTGCGAGTTCCTAAAGTTATCTCGAACGTAACTTGAATAAGAAATTCTTATTGCGAGTTCCTAAAGTTATCTCGAACGTAACTTAAATAAGAAATTCTTATTGCGAGTTCCTAAAGTTATCCCGAATGTAACCAGAACAAGAAATTCTCGCTGCGAGTTCCTAAAGTTATCTCGAATGTAACTGGAATAAGAAATTCTCGCTGCGAGTTCCTAAAGTTATCCTGAATGTAACCAGAACAAGAAATTCTCACTGCGAGTATATAGTATTTATCTATGCAGTTATGTTTACATTTACACGCGCCATTTAGTTCTAGTTATAGTGGCGTCTGGCGATTAGGTAGGTACTATGATTACTGTTCTGTTTATTATAAAAATAAAGAGATTATTATTTGTTTGCATAAATATATTTGTTTTGTGTGAATTTGACTGGATAGGTAACAAGGTAAGTGCAGTTTTTCACAATATTCTCATTTTAAAAAGGGTGTATTTGTTGTGTAGGCCTACTAATTGTACTGTTAATTTGGCCGCCTTTTTAGATTCGTGCTGATACCCAGCAACCGCCAAAAAGGAATTCATTCGTTCAAATTATATAATAGTTTATCCATAGTTCCTAGGGGATTTAATTGGCGTATGGCGAAGATGTATTGTATATTCAGTCCTAAAGGGAGGAGAAAATTCCACAGACTTACATTTTACTTAAATTAATTAAACGCTGCATGTTCTTCATTGCTAATTAGAATCCTATTTTGATATTTTCATAGAAAGTTCAATGGAATTGGGGGTTCTGATCCCAAGGATCATCATGGACGCATGTTCAAGAACATTTTTACAAATGAACTAGGAATGAAATGCTCATGGAAGGGACAAAGAGGCAACATACGATTGGAAAATATGAACTTTATGCGTAAGTAGAGTTTCAGACTAGTTTATTTGCTTATTGGTACAGTATAATTTGTAATACTCCTCATCCCATTCATTTTACCTATTGTGATGACCATTTGTGTTGATTTGTTCATTTACAAAGTATGATGTTCACAGAGGAAAGTTAATTATTTAAAATTGGAGATAGATTGGTATGTTGTAAATGAATATTTTTTCGGTAATGATTATAAAACATTTCCATAAGAATTGTAGCGGATTTTTTGCTCTTCACAATTTCCATTTATTTAATTTGTATTCTATAGAAAATAACTTAACACATAATTAATTGTGTTGTTTTGGTGTATGCATTTGTATTTTTCTAGATGTACTGAAACAGACATGGAAAACCACTGACAAAGAATTTGAGATATTTTCCCAAGATTGGTTGAGACACTGTTCACAAAGAAAAAAAAGTGAGGATTTAAAAAATAATTAAAGTTAGTCAATATGGAGAATGGTAAGTCAATGTTTCCTTTGTAAAGGTATTACTAAAGCTCATATTCAATAGATTCAAGCGTGATACCTGATATGAGCACAGTTTTACCTCACACAAACATGTTTTAATACCTTGACACCGTATTTTACTGGCACTGTTTCTGGGAAAGATTAAAACTATGTTTTTCTATGGTATTATCCTACTTGAATACTAGTTGCGTTAGGATTAATTACTAGAACCAGTGCTAATTTTGACTAACCAAAGCTAACTTGGAATCTATATCCTTATATTCATAACTTTATGATTAAGCATGGCTACACAAGTAGGATTATACATATAGGACAATTAAGTATTGGTCTTCTCCTAAAGATAATGACATAGTTAACAAAACTCGTGTCGCGGTAATGGAAAATTTGTTTTAGTGTTTGTTAAAACTGTGCTTACAATGATTATCGTGCCAAAGGTTCCAGTTTGATATCCGAGATATCCAGTATGCCAAATCAAATTGTTTTTTTATATTGAAATCATAGCTATACAGAGTTGTGATGTTATTATTATAAATATGTGATGGTGTGTAAACATTTCTTATTTTCAACCAACACTGAGGGGTATCCAAAGAGGAATGAAATATATATTTTTTGTATTAATATCCCGAATATTATGGTTTACTATTTGCTTTCAGGTCCACACCGAAGGTGATAGCTAGCAGCTCATTTCTTTTTATTTCTTTCTTTTCTTTTTTATGTATATTAAGTTATTATAAAATAAAATTAAATTAGTTCATTGGCTGTTTAAATATTCATCCTCATAATAATATAGTATTCTGATCTTGATATTCAGTTTCTCCCACGAGCTCTCAAAGAATCTGCGGGATGTATATGATCATTTTTTTACTTTTAAAAGATAAACTTTAGTCACTATCGTACATCGTACCTCCTGGAAAGTCTTACATGTTGAAAAAGAAAACATTCTTAATAAAATGGAAACATATTTTTTTTACAATTATAAAACAATCTGCGGCGAAACATTAAAGTTAGTTTTGATAATATCTAATAGAAAACAACTAATTCCTCGCCACAATGGCACACTGGGCATTGAGGATATTGTGAAATCTTGCTTTTAACCTGATCAAATCTGATGGTGTAAATTTGCATTCTCATTCAACTTTTTATTCAGTCATGATTGAGAAAGTTTTTCAATCGAATATCAGAAGTAAAATGCAGATTTTTTCAGGTGAAAAGTTAGGGATTTACAATATCGGATGTCGCTGTCCAGCATATGCCATAGTAACGGGGAAGTAGTTGTTTTCCATTAGATTTTACAAATAGTAACGTTTTTCCTAATTCTGAAATTATTTTTTTCAATTTAATAGTTTCCTTTTTCAATATAGAATATCTTACACTAGTCTCAATGCGAACTCTTGAAGACCACGCCAGAAGCATTGCATGCGAATATCGCAAAGTGACCTCTTATGGATCTCACAAAAGGCTATATATGTGAATTTCCTACAGAACTCGCCAGAGGCACTGCCTGCGATTATCACACAACGAGCTCACAGAGACGTCTATATGAGCAATAAATGAGAATTTCCCAAAGTAGTAGTAGTCACAGAGAACTCGCCAGGGTGTATTGTTCGGGAATTTCCACGTGAGATATCTCTAAGACTTCGCTGAGAATATCCCGGCGGCGGACATTTGGAGGAGATATAGAACTCTCAACAACCTCTCAGAGAGGTAACAAAAGTTGTCACAATTTCTTAAAAAGAGATCGCGGGTATATCTTTAGGACCTCTTTGTGTTGCCTGGGTATGACACTGACAAGAGGGGAAAGCATACCTTAACCTCGACTACGATACATTTAAGCGAACTACATTCATATTATTTATTTGTAGTATAGTTGTGAGTAAAATTAATTTGCATCATTTCACAATTTGTCGGCGAGTAAAAGAAATCTATAAGTAGAAGCAGAGCCGGCTTCAGACTTGTGAATTTGCAAAAAATGATTGCCAAATGTCAGAAAATATTACAAGAAGTATAATAGGTACCCTTAATAGTAGAAACATTGGTCATTGTATACAACAACCACTTCTGGATTTCACGAAAAATAATTGTACTCACTTTATTCTGTACACCATCAGAATCACTAAACACAACTTCTTTTTTGGCGCGCACGTCTTGTTACTTTGCTAAGGGCGTTTAAAGTTTACAATTTTTCAAATTACGCGGCCATTTTTTCTATATATACTCCCCTCGGCGCACCAAAATTCACTGTACAAACCATCGGTGTTGCCAAGTTTTTTTGGAATGCTACTCAATATGTATTTTTGTTACTGTTAATTTTGGTTTACGGTTAGGTTAGGTTTGGTTCAGTTTGGTTGGGTTTGGTTAGGTTTGGTTATGTTGGATTTTAAAAAATGTATAGCAACATTTTTTTTTAAATTTTGATTTTGAAAAATTTCTCTAAATTTTAGATTAAAAATAAGCTTGGCAACATTGCAATATATTGATTTTTAATCCATTTTCATAGTCAAATTTATGCATTTGAGAATAATTTTGTTACTGTTAGGTTAGGATACGAGAAGTGGTTGTTGTATACAATTACCGAAACATTAGTTAATCATCCGGTAAGCCTTCTTCCTCACTTGATGTTATCCAGCTCAATGACAAATGAATGAACAGGAAACCGGTCTTTATACATTTCTTCTACATGCTTGACGCAGTTATACCACACATCGGGACTCACTTCAGATCAAATATCGATATACTTGGCGAAACCTTTTTTTTCTTATTCCCTGTTTGATGTTACACCAAATTAACTCTATGTGATTAAACACACAATAATAAGGGGGTAAACGAATCACTTCATGACCATGCTGCTTGGCAAATTCATTCATTACATATTTGGGTTTTAAATTGAGCTCTAGTAATAATTTTAGCAAATCTTTTTTTGAACACTGTGTTGGAATGCTGACACCCATTTTTTGCAGAAAATCTGCAATTACTTGTTTCCTAGCCTTTGGTTTAGGAATTTCTTCAGTTTGCCTTACTATACTGCAGCTCACATCATTACTAGCAGATGGAACTATTTCAGGCTCTAAAATACCGTATATCAACAATTAGAACCTAATTTTGTTGCATTTGTTGAATACATGTTTTCAGTATAAAAGGAGAAATATTTCCTGTCCATATTTATAAAATACATACCTATAACAATATCTTCCTCTTCGAATGGTCGCCAAAAAGCCAAAATATTGATAATTACCAACAAAATAGTCTTCATCAATAAAATAGTTCTAATCACCTAAAATCTTAATCACAGCAACAGCTAACAGATATAAATATAATTCTTATTCAGAACACAATGATGGCTCAGTCGATACTTACTAAATAATGTAAAAAAAAACCTCTAAGTAGTCTTTAGATCTATTAAAGTATTTATTAGAAATTTTCAAAATAGATCAGCTTGAATATTCACAGAAATTTGTTAAAATATCCACAAAGTAATTTTAATACCAATTTCTTTCCTTATCACCATCCTACATCAAATTATAAAACTTTATTGTAATATATTGATATATTAGCAAATTAGAATTTTCAATATTTTTAGAAAAAAGTGTCTCAGATGCAGCGCTTGAAGTGGAAAAATCTAAATTGGAATGTCAATCCTTAAAAGCTAAACTAGATTTAGCAGTAAACACAATCAATGAACATGAAGTCCAACTTTCCAAGTTGACTGCAGAAGTTAACAAATTACATACACAATGTAATACATTGGAAGCTGAAGCATCTGAATATAGACACCAGCGCAACCAAGCTGTTGATGAAAAAGATGAACATTTACGAATGATAAATAGACGCAATGGAGAAATTGAGAGGCTTCAAGCTGATCTGAACTTAATAACAAAACAACTAGAAACTGCAATAAATGCTAAATGTGAAGCTCTAGCACAGGTATTTTATAAATTTATACTCTATTCAAATTTCATTAACGCCCTATCAAAATGATTTCCCCGCAACAACTTTGGCGACAGACGTTTTGCATGTCTATTAATGGAAGGGCCATTAATCTAGTAGAAAATATCATTTGCTTTTAAAGATCTCCATTCCCAGGCTTCTTTGACCACTTGTGGTCTTCATTGCTACTGTTCTTAGATTATCACTGCTTCTTATGTTCTAATATTGTACTTTGTTTGATCTAGTAAAGTTTATGTTTGAGACAGATGTTTTGCATGTCTATTAATGGAAGGGCCATTAATCTAATAGAACATATCATTTGCTTTAACTGTCTTTTAAAGATCTCCATTCCCAGGCTTCTTTGACCACTTGTGGTCTTCATTGCTACTGTTCTTAGATTATCACTGCTTCTTATGTTCTAATATTGTACTTTGTTTGATCTAGTAAAGTTTATGTTTGAGACAGATGTTTTGCATGTCTATTAATGGAAGGGCCATTAATCTAGTAGAACATATCATTTGCTTTAACTGTCTTTTAAAGATCTCCATTCCCATCGTTTTTAGTGTGACAGGCAGCTTGTTATAAATCCTGACGCCCTAGGCAAACAGGCTTCTTTGACCACTTGTGGTCTTCATTGCTACTGTTCTTAGATTATCACTGCTTCTTATGTTCTAATATTGTACTTTGTTTGATCTAGTAAAGTTTGTGTTTGAGTTGCAGTTGTTGGTGATACACTTTTGTTTTTAGAGGCAAGTCTGAAATATGTGTCTAGGTGTTTTTTTGAATTGGTGGTCAATTTGTGACTTATTAGACCTTGTGAAATTATGTTTTGTGTCTTTATAGATTGATGAAGTAGCTTCACTAAAATTAAATATAGAATATCGTGAGAAGAGAATAGAACAAGAAAGAATTCTGCTCTCTAGTCAAGTTGATAGTTTAACGCATGAAGTTAATCAAAGGACAGAAGAACTGCTCAATATGAGAAGAGATAATACTTCTCTGTGCATACAATTGGATACCAAACTGTCCCAAAAGACCCAAGAATTATCAGTGGCTACAGAACAGATTAAGTCACTTACCGATCTTAATACTAACCTTACAACTAAAATTGATGAACTTTCACAAAAGATGGTGAATCAAAGAGAAGTAGATGCCAAGATGAATGAATCTTATGTTTATGAAATTGATGCAAAGGCTAAAATGGCCAATGCTTATAAATCCATATATGAAGAATTGCAACAGCATTCTGATGAACTTAAAGAGGCTTTAACAGAGGTAAAAGTTTTTGTAGTGGTTTGAATAAAAAATTGTAAATTATTCAATTGTATTTTAGGTTCAACAACTATTAAAAACTGCTACTGACCAATACGGGGAACTAGAAACCAAAAATAAAGAAGCAGAATTAGCAAACGAGGAGATAATATTGAAAAAAAATGAATGTATTGAACTATTGAAAAAAGAACTTGAAACTGCTAACGAACTTCTAGAAAATTCCAAACCCGGTCTTAATAGTGAAGGTATGTTAAATATTTTTGTATTTGAAACTGCATATTTGGTCCACATCTCACTGTAAACTTAAATTTCTTTGGTTGGGTAAAATGAACTGGGTATTGTTAGATATTTCTGCCATTGAACCTGCTATTTATGTATATAAAAATGAACAATCATTAATATTTATGTTAATGCATTCTTAAAGGTGCAATTTTGTATATTTGTTTGCTTTCATTCTTTTTCTTGAGGTATAATATTAATTGGATATTTTTTTATGGTTGTTGATATACCTACTAAGAATCAGTCTCGGTTCAGGAAGTGTATCCTCTGACCCTCTTTTTGCAAGCTTGATACCCTGGTGAGCTCCTGCCATCCAGGTCACCTTAACATTGTTATATTGAACTCTGTTCAGCACCAGCTGTCCTTGTTCAAGTTTATATTATTATTCAACTTGATACTAATTAATTGTCATGGCATCTTTATCAAAACATCATTTTTGCTTACAATTCACTTTGCATGCTTCACTCGTTTTTACTACAAGCAGGCACGTGGCAAAATTAACGGTTACTGGCTCACACTGTTACTCGCCGCGGTCTGACAAATAGACCAGGACTTGACCAATGAATTCAACAAACCAACGAAAAACAGCACCTAGAGTTGGTTTCTTTTCAGAAACCAGTCTAGTACTTAGACAGGTGCCATTAATTGATGATCTATTTTATTGTACGAGGGGCACTGCAACCTGTTGTGTCAGAGCTCTGTACTTTCTACTATATCTTATTCTTAAACAGTGTGTAAAATCCAAACGGAATAAATTCATTATTTCGGTTACTGTACATATTTATAATAAATCCCGAAACAAGTCAAATCTAAATTATAAATAGACATTCTTCAACGTGAAAATGCGATCCCCATCTTCAAGTAGGAAGTATAGGCTTGTGATATGTCGTTTGAAAGGTCTCTTCATTCTCTACTCAAAAATGTTATTGTTTTCAAGTTTATTGCAACAATTAAGATAGAATAAAATAGTATCAAGTTCAACCGAAATTCGCTATAATATACTCAAAACTTATTACAATATACCCAAAACTTATTTCCCGTTTTGGTCTTGATAATAAGAAAGTAAGCAAAAATCAAAGCAATGTGCTTTTTAGATGGTATCCATTAAAAATACTTGAAAGAATTTCCGTGGCAACGTTAGTTGGTTTAAAAGTCATTGGCAAATTGTTTGGTAATTATACATAAGTTGACATTTAAGGTGTCAGTATTATAATTTTAGTTTGAAATTTGTTAACTTTAATTCTGACAAATTATTGGTTACGGAGATAAAACCTGAACACAACAGGAAATAACTCGCCTATTTCTTGAGAAATATCCTGATTTACCACCTATATCCCAAGAAACAATTAGTAAAATAGAGAAGCAGTTTCGCGAGTTAGGTCATGTAAGGCAGATAAAAAAACCAGCTGCCAAATTCAATGAGTGATGAAATCAAATTAGATATATGTCAAAAAATAACTCTTAGCAGATATACCAACCCTGTTTACTTTAGAAGTGTAATTCAATGTTTGTCGGGGCATATATAGTAAATTTTATACCCATTTAGAATAAGACCATCCTTATTTATTATTAATAAATCGGTTGAAACAAAAAATTACCAACAAAAATGAACGTCGTAACTAATTTATTAGATGTCACGTTTTTGAAGTTACGTCAAATTTTGATTTCATGTTAATGTCATAACGCAAAATAAGATATAAAAATGCGATATTCTGATGAAAAACTTATGCTTAATGTAGTAAACTATTTTCAAAACGATTTAGGATCTCGATTTATGGCAATTCAAAAGCGTCCGAAGCACTAAAAGTTCCAGAAAGCACATTATATAATCTTGAAAAACCAAACAGAGCTACAGATTTCGAATTTAGAAGAAATATGTCTGCAAGCGTTTCCCGGAGCAAAACCCGAATTACAAAAAATACCCTGCATTGTTTGAGGGAAGTAATTTATAAAATGTATGCGCGAAAGGATAAAATCACAGTAGAAACTATTTTACGGCAATTTATCGAAGAGTCCGCAGAAACTAAGATTTCCAAAGGTTCGTTATATTTGGGAATTAAAAAAATGGGTTTTCATTTCAAAAAACAGGATGGAAGAAAACATTTATTGGAAATGCCTGCAGTCAGATTAAAAAGAATATTATTTTTGAACAAATACCATGCTGCTAAAAGCGAAAAGCTCTTTACACCTGTTTTTCTGGATGAGACATGGGATTTTAGTAAAAGCGGGGACAGAAGAATGTGGCAAGATGGTACTAAACACAGTGATTTAAAAATAACTGGAAGTGGGACACGATATGTAATTGTTCATGCCGGTAATAAAAAAGGTTTTGTGGCAAATGCATCGCTTATTTTTAAATGCAATAAAAAAACAGGCGATTACCATGATAACATGAACACCGAAAATTTTGAAAATTGGCTTAAACAGCAACTAATTGTAAACTTGGAAGAACCATCGTTAATTATAATGGATAACGCAACGTTTCACAGTCGCCTGGATGAAGAAATCCCAAGAAAAAGTTGGAGTAAAACACGCATGTTAGAATGGCTCAAAAAAAAGAATATTCCTTTTCCAGATCACATTTTAAAGGATGCTGTTTGGAATATAATTGAAAAGCAAGTTTTGCCAGAAAAAAATTATCATTTAGACAAATACGCTGCCGAGCATGGTCATTGTGTTCTCAGGCTACCACCCTATTATTGCCATTTTAATGCCATCGAAATGGTATGGTCAGAAACTGAAAGGCATTATGACCAAGCTATTACGAAAACTGCAAGGTCACCTACTGAAGTCTTAAAAGTATGGAATGACGTTGTAAAAAATGTACCGGAGCAACACTGGCAGAATTACATAAATCATACAGAGAAAATTATTTCTGAAGCATGGGAAGTAGAAAACAAACTGGACCTACTAAACATCGAACCTATGGTGATCTCTGTATCCAATGAATCCGATGATGAACTATCACTTTCCGAAAGTTATTCTGATTTAGAAACTAATTAAACTTTGCCTTGAAGATCACGTTGTCATTTTTTTAAAATCTAGAATTTGCACTTAATCGAACTCTGAATTGCCATATTTTTTTAAGAAAACTATGTATCTAGTTAATAAAACAATGTTTTTAAAATTAGTTCGCTTCTTCTATATTCTTTTATTATGTCAACATCTTTAGAATTTTATGAATTTCATAAAATTAATTTGTATTATTACAAACCGCCACTGATAATATGAAATTTCAAGTAACTACGCCAATGCAATAAGAAATATGTCAAGCATTTGACATGACAAAGGTCATAACCTAATTTTTTTCATGCGGGTTCAGATGGTTCAAGAAGCCGCATACGTTAAGTTACTAATACGGCTGGTACCTCTAAATAGGTATTAATTTTACTACAGCTATAAATCACGCTTTACTAATATGACAATTATTTGCAGGTAACTGTAATTAAGTAAACAAATTAGATATGGTGCTTGAGTTTGAGGAAAACCCACATACATCGAGCAGGCATCTACTACATTCAATGTCAGCCATGCATCGATAGTAAACATATTAAAATAAAATGCATCCCTATAAAATGATACCTACTCAGAAACTGATGGAAGACGATTTTGATAAAACTTATTTTTGTAAGTGAATGATGGACATGCTGGATAACAATATCATCCAATTAGGAGACGTAATATTTTCTGATGAGTGCACTTTTTCACTAAACGGTCATGCTATACGGCAAAATTTCCGCCAATGCCGTCAATGGAAAATCCTCACTGGATGAGAGAAGAACACACGCAATACCCTCAAAAGGTTAATGTTTGGGCAGGGATTGTTGGAAACCATTCCAGTGAATAGGATATGGTTTCAGCAGGATGGAGCACCACCACATTACCAACGCATGTCCGGCAGTACCTCGATGCAATATTTCCCAATCGGTGGATAGGTAGGCGAGGATCGATAGAATCGCCAGCGCGATCACCTGATCTTACATCATTAGATTTCTTTTTCTGGGGATATGTGAAGAGCATTCTGTACAAAACTAAACCTTTTGATTTAAAGGACTTAAAAGAACGAATAACGCTTGCGATTAGGTCGATCACGCCTGATATGTTGAATAATCTTAGAATACAGTTTTATTTAAGATTAGGATGTTGCCAAGACGTTCGCGGTGAACATTTTGAACATCTACTTCATTGACATTCATAGTTCTTTTTAGTGTTTTACATTTTAGTTTTTGATTGTATTGTAGCAAATTTCGGCAACCACATGATTTTATTTTATTCAATCTTAATTGTTGCAATAAACTTGAAAACGAGAACATATTTGAATAGAGAATGAAGAGACCTTCCAAACGACATATCACAAGCCTATACTTCCCATTTAAAAAATGGGGGGTTGTACCTGTTATTCGAAGGTAGGAATCGCATTTTCACGTTGAAGAATGTTGATTTATAATTTAAATTTGACGTGTTTCGGAATTTTTTATAAATATGTACAGTATTTATTCCATTTGGCTTTTACTCACTGTATATATTCTTTTTTGTTTGTTTAGGTATGCTGTCACCGAGTGCTTCTACATCAAAAATGTCCAAAGTGGGCATGTCATATTCCGAGTTGTACTCCCGTTATGTCACCGTTTCGGATAAGTTATCGAATAAAGAGGAGAAATGCGCTAAACTGGAAAACTACATTGAAACAATTATTAGGGAAATGGAAGGAAATTTCGCAAAATTAAGAAAATTACACGAGGATTACAGTGACAGCTTAAATGCAATAGATACTTTGAAAGAATCTAATGAGCAATTGTTAAATGAAGTTCAACAACTTCGTGATGCAAACGCCGATTGCAAGAAAAGTGAGGGAGTACAAAGCAGGGAAAATGAGAGATTAAAAAAAGAAGTTGGTGATTTATCAAGGCAAGTTGTGGTTTTATTACAAGAAGTGGAAAATTCTCGAGTGGCATCCTCGGCAACTTCAACTGATAACGATTTAAGTGATAGTGTTAATTCCGCCGATATTATTAGCAAAAAATTAGTAACATTCAATGATATATCCGAATTACAAGCTAACAATCTGAAGTTGTTAGTTCTCGTCAGAGAACTTTCTGAACGTCAGGAAGAAGTCGAAAGTCTCGATCCAGCAGCGATTGCCGCGCTAAAAAGCAAATTAGAAGATTTGGCCCAATCACAGAACGAATTACTTGAAGAACGTGATAAACAAATTAAAATGATGGCTACACTCCGCAATCAAAAGGATATGTATAAAAATTTGTACATGCAAGTCGTTAAAACGACTGGAGAAGAAATTCATGTAATGGACACGTCAGAAAATGGAGAACCTAGAATCCGAACAGAAACCGAAACGCAATTGGAAGAGAAAGTACAAGAATTCGAAGCGCAAGTTAAAAAATTAACCAAACAAGTCGACCACTTGAAAGAAGAAAACGAAACGTATCGTAAAGAAAAAACTGCAAACGAAAAAATATTGCTCGAACAGTTAGAAAACATGCGAGGTGAAGTTAAGGAAATTACGCGATTAAACTGCAAGCTAAGCTCCCACGCGGATTTAAACGAAGAAAAATTCAAAGTTTTACATAATAATATGGAAATTTACAAAAAACAAATTACGGCGCTAGAAAAACAAAACAAAATCTACAGTGAATCGATAATTAAGCACGAACAAGCCGCTACATATTTTAAAAATGAAACACTCCAAAGCCAAACGAAACTTTCTCGAGCAGAAGTGATGCTGGGAAATTTAGAAAAAGAAAACGCGCTACTGAAAGATGCCGAACAAAGACTGTTGAAAGAACGAGAAGCTATGAAGAGAAATTCACATGAACAACATCTTATCAAATCCAATATAGAATTAATTAAAGCAACTTTAGAAAGAACAGACGCTGAAGGTAAATTGAGATTAGAATCTAGACTTGATGAGGCGCACAGAGAATGTGCTGCGTTACGTAGACGCTTACAAGAAGAACAAGATCATTTTAGAAATCTAGCTGATCAATTGTCTGTCGGTAATAAAAATATGCAGACACGAATGGACGAAGAGAAAGAAATAGCAGAAAAATTCAGAAAAGAAGTAGCGGAAGTTAGGGAAGAACTCATAATAAAAGTGTCTCAAAACGAGGAGTTAAGTAAGAAATTGAAGAGTGGAATGTTTTCGGTACCAGATAGTAGCGCAGAGACCCGTAAAGTTAGAGAATTAGAACAACAACAAGCCGATTTACAAGCCGAAATAGAATCGTTAAAGAAAAAACTAAAGACCGCAAAAGATGCTTCTGATGAGTATTTCAATATAGCGGAAGCGTCGGAAAAACAAGCAAAAGACGCTATTGACAACAACGAATTGTTAATGCAAGAAGTGGATAAATATAAATCTCGAATTAAAATGTTGGAAGAAAAATGTGCCGAACTAGAAGGCGAACTATCAATTCAATTGGACGATCAAGACATTTCAAATGCTAATATTAAAAGTAAATCCACTCAGCTACAAGAGGAACTTAATATTAGAAACATGGATCTAAGGACCGCTAAAGAGCAACTAGAAAATGCTAGATCAGAAAATAAACAGTTAATAGAACAGCTTAAAGCTTCCGAAAATAAATATGCCCGAGAAGTCACTTTGCATTCCGTGGATCTAGAAGCGCTTACTACGATGAAAGAAGAATTGAATAAAACTCTAGATCAATTGAATGCGGTAGAGGTCGAAAAGCAGAACGCGATTACTGGTTTGATTTAATCAAAAACAGATTGGGAGGCACGAGAGCAGTTGTTTATAAACGAAAAGAAGGAACTTGAAGCTCGATTTGCCAATATGGGCGATCAAAATAGTATGTTGTATGACCAAATACAAGCTCTTAACACTCAATTAGCGACTTTACAAGTCTTGATAACCGAACCACAAAACGTATCAATGGGAGATTCTTCCTTTAACAGATCTTTCACCGAAGACGAAATAAAATCTTCCGATCAATTATTAAAGATTATAAAGTATTTAAGACAAGAAAAAGACATCGCTGTTAGTAAGGCTGATATTGTTGAAGCTGAACATTCAAGACTAAAGTCCCAGTACGATATGATGCATAAGGAATTCGAAGAACTGAAAGCTGCTATCGAAACCGAAAGACAGAAGACGGAAATATCTGTAATATCAGCAGCTAAATATGCCGAAGTCCTAAGAAAATTAGAAACTCTCAACGCTATTACCGACAGCAACAGATCTAAAAGATCTAAAAGATCCATTGTGCCCTATTTTTTCTACTTAGTTCCTGAGGAAAATCTGAGACTAGTAATTCCTTTAGACCCATTTCCTGGAGGAATTTAGATATTCGCAGACTTCAGTTTAGGTAACGGTATCTCTTCTTTTCAGCAGTTTCCGAGACATTGCGTCCTCCTATGCAATACTCAAGTATATAAATGGAGGTTTCATATTCCATTCTAAAGAATCTACATTCTTCTGGCTCCGCTAGTTTGACTTTTTTGAGGTGCCCATTTCGGAGGCAGTGACCTGTTAGGACACCTGTCAAAACTCTTAGTGTAGTGTTGCTCTGGCTTACTTCTCTTTATATATTTTTAAGGCATTTAATCCAGTTTTTCCTTCACACTACGACCCCAGTTCTTCCTTTACACTACGACTCCATTTATTTATACCACGACCCCAGTTCTTTCTTTTAACTACAACTCCAGATCTTCCTGTACACTGCGACAATTCTTCCTAAACACTACGACATTTCTTCCTTTACACCACGACACCAGTTCTTTATTGACACTAATATAATTCTTCCTTCACACTACGACAATTCTTCCTATACACTACGACAATTCTTCCTAAACACTGTGACAGCATTTTACTTTACTGACATAGAAGTACGTTGAGGGGCGTTATAGGTGAGTTCAAAATATGAAATAAATACTTTAGTTACCCAAACAACAAAATGGATTTTTCTTATCACCTGACTCTTTACTTATTCAAGAGGGTAATAAAGAATGAGTTGGCGTCCAAAATTTCTTTAACGTTTCGTATCTTCATCCGACGACGACGATGGTTGTAGACAATATCCTAATTAAGATTTACAATCCAGGCCCTGGGATACCTGTGAGAGGATCAACGTATCTTTATCGTTTTCTGCTGTCCTATGATCTATGTGGCACGCATACAGTACAGCTAAACCAAATCATACTTTATGACGTCAGCTGGTTTGTTGTACTTTGGAGATATTATTTAAAAACTTATTATGGTGAATTGAGTTTTTTTAACGTAACTAAATGATTATTGATTAATTCATAGAAAGTTCTCTATTAAAGTTGTACTTTAAAAACTACATATTTTCATTTATTTGCTAATAAATAAATGTTGTTAGGTTACGTGAGGATGTTTCGAATCTGCAAGCTCAAGTAACGCAACTAACAAGTACCGTTGATCAGCAAAGTGCCGAAATTATTAAGTTTAAAGAAGAAAATCGCGTACTCACCGAGGATACTGCTGGTAAAGATGTAACAATATCCGATTTAAAAAATAATCTGGCGCAAATCCGAAAAATAGCTAAAAAGTACAAAATACAATACGAAGAACAAAGTAAAGAATTGGATACGTTGAAACAAGAAAATGAGCAATATAAGACCGATCAAACTTCTAGCGTAGACAGACAAACGGTTCTACAAAATCAGTGCTCCGAATTAGAAGAGAAAGTTCACCAACTGGAAGCTAACCACAAAGAACAAGTGGAAAACACGAATCGCGAAATAACTTCGACAACAGACCAAATTGATCATTTCAAAAAAGAAATAGAAACCCTGAAACAAACCAGCCAAGATAAAGAGGAGAGATTTGAGACTTTATTAAAAAACGCAAAAGAGAGGATAGTAAGTTTGACAGAACAGAATAACAGCCTCAAAGAAGAAGTTAGACGGCAAGATAGTTCATCAAAAACTGACGGCGGAGAACAGTCCAATGAAGATTCAACTAAAATAGCTGAATATCTTGAAAAAATAGCAGCTTTAGAACGAGAACGAGATGATATTTTGGAAGAAAAACAACAGGAACATTCGAAACATACAACGGAAGTCGAAAATTTAACTCAAAGAATTTCACAGTTACAGAGACAACTTGGACTTCAACAAGGATCCAAACCGAGCACAAGTTCAAGTACAACTGAAAAATCTTCCACTGAACGCCCTACTGCTGATATCAAACCAATGGCAGGTAAATTACAAATATGAATAAAACTTTTTGTTTATTACTAGTAGTTTCTCCAATTGTAGAACATTAATATTCGCCTACTTCATTATGGTGAATTATACAGAGTAACCTTTGGTTTAAAATTGAATGTCTGCGTCTAAGATATATTTACCATATTAATCCATAGTCAAGAGTAGGGTTTAAATTTTAACAGGTATAGTCCAAAATTAAATGTTTTCCGTTAATATTTTAAAGCTTATAATGCCTAAAGAATAGTAAAATGGAGTTAGCGGATTGCTTAATTTTTAACCATGCTTTAAAATTTAACAGTTGCTTACAGAATTGGCCGTTATTTCTGCTTTATACTCTTGGTTAGATTGACCAGTGAACTTTTGATGCGAGTTTCGTTTTGATATTATTGGCTCGTGAACATTGAGGCGTATACGTTTACTGCGAGCGACGCAAATCTATATGTGTTTACATATTATATCCTAGAAGTCTTTCTTGAAGGATTCAAACGAATATAAGCAAAATCTGATTTCACGATTACTATCCTATCTCAATTTGTAATTTTCAGGACATTCTACTAACACTCAAACACAGTCTGTCCCGATCCAACCATGGAGAAGCGGCGGCGAACCTCCTTTGGCCAGTATTAGACCTATGTCTGCACAGTTAAGAACTGTTGCTGTACTTCCTACTAGTCAGAGTTCCAGTGCCATTACGGTACCACCTCAACAACAGGTATATATATAAACGATCTTCATATGCATTAAAATTTACTTTATTTAAAATTTTCAGGTTCATACGACAGGCTCTAGTTCTATAGAAGGCTTGCCAAGTAGTCCAACAAGCTCTCACACAGAATATGTTCCCGCCACTTGTTCAGCAACCCCGGCCATGCTAGCTCCACGTCAAGTTGTAGTATCGCCCACCCAATCTTCGCAAGATACCGAAGATGACGAAAACAGTGTGCAAGTTCAGGCAGCTCCTCAAGCCCAAGCTGTTGCACTTGTCTCACCTAGAGTGGAGCCACCTAGTAGCGGCCCGACACAAGAACAGGGTACCAGTAGTAGCAGCTCTAATACTGTTACCACCTCGCAGGCTGGACATAAGAGACAAAGAGAGGCCGACATGGATAGTTGTCAGTCAGATGATCCGAACAAAACTCAGCAGCAGACCAAGCGATCGAGGATTCAGGTGAATAATTAATTCCTTTAGTAATTTAATTTATAGTTCGTTTGTACTCACTTGAATTTTGTATTGGTTGGTTCAAAATGTGAATTGCTTTAATGGTTGATCTTTCCCAGAAATTTTCCAGTGCGTTTGCTGGGTTGGTTAGGTGTTTCAAAATGTTACTGGTCGTACTTAGTTAATATTTTTCAGTTTCAAAAGTATCTAGCTTCTCCCTACTTACGTTTTTCCTCTCTTTTACGTAGCCTTGAGTTTGTTATCCCGTTTAAGGCCCCTCCGCGCCAAGCGACTGTCTAGAACTACTTTACTATGCGTCAGAATCAGAACAGGAACAATCCGAGTTTTCGTGACATGTTCGTCAACTACGCCATTCTTGAGTCTAGACTCATCCTTCGAACGGTACGTACTCTATTCTTTACGTTTTGCCGGCAAAATTGTTCCTTTCCACATACCGATGTATGTATATTGGGGTGACATTCCAATTGAGACCTAAAAAATCTATTGTGTCCACTTACTTCTACTTAGTTCCTGAGGAAAGTCTCAGAGACTAGTAGCTCCTTTAGAACTATTTCCTGGAGGAATTTTAGGAATGCTTAGTTTGGGTAAGTGTCCCTCTTATATCCAGTAGTCTCTCTAGATTCTTATTTTCTATTCTATAGTTTTTCAAATAAGTGTCTTCATTATCTAGTCGATTATTATCATTAGCAGGGAATGCTAATAGATCTCCTCTTTACTCAATAGTTGAATTTTATGTTACAGCAAGCAGGTACTGTTAGTGACAGTTGTTTAGACGTAGAATATCAAGTTCCTACAAGTAGTCAAAGGGATCATGACGACGATAATCTGATAGTAGTTGAAAGTGACGAAGAAGGCGGTGCCGACGAAGGAGAAGGCGCTGATGATGAACAGGATAATCCTGATACAGAAGGATATGATATGGAAAGAATGGTAAGTTTTTAACAAATCCACAAAAATGTTAAAGTATATTTTTACTACGAACACGTGATAATTTCACCAAATAATGTGTAATCAACATCTGACATATTAGTACACAAAATATTACAATTAAAGTCAACATAGTTTATTTCAAAAAGTAATAATAACTATTGTTAGAACCAAAAATCAAGTAGGTATAGGTAGGTAATTACAATTATTAATTGGTTGCATTATTATAGAAATTAAAGATAAAATTGTTATTGCTGCAATTTGTAAATTGTAGTGGTTTGTGTGGAAGATTAGATTCTATATTTTCTTGGATGTTATGAGAAAATCTATTGCTTGTAATATGATGGTTTTGGATTTATTGGTGACTGTATCTTCAGATGTTGCAAGCATTGTACTTACAATTTTAGATGCAACAATCATCCTGTTTGTGGGTGAGTCATTGATATACCCCTCAGCAACAGCAGGTGTCTTCCATCCTCCGAGTCTCTAAAGAGTGGTAATATCTCCTCTTGTATCTGCCAGAATTGTAGCTGATGATCTTCGGAAACAATGACTAGTATATGTTTCTGGATGATCAAGTTTCAAACGTTTTACAATTGAGCTAGGTACAGAACCTATTTTGTTTATTCCTACTACTTACTTGGTACATGTTTTATGTTTGTAGTTGAGAAAAAATCTCTTTTCATGTGTTGCAGGTCTTAATTCTGCATTTTCTTTGTATTTCTGATAAAATAAATCTGTAATATTGAACTTTCTGTCAATCTTGTTTTTTGTATTATGAATCTTAATTATAGCAGCAGAGCCCAGATCTTCTATATCATCCACAGTAATTCTCACCAATTCTTGTTTGCGACATGCTCCCGAAATTCCGAAAACAACCTAAAAATTAACAAGTGCCTCTTAGTAAAACACCTAAGAAGGAAATTGTTTCAAACTCACCTCAGTAAACAGAACCTGATCGCCAGGAGCACTTATTTGGTGGGTGCTTAAAACGTTTGACTTCTTTGGTATATTCGTCATTTTTTCTTTAAAAAAATGCCTCAACTTTCAGGTATTTAGCAACATCTACATTGTGATTTACTTAGAAAGTAGTGCGCAACATAGAGTATTGTTACCACAATGTATTTGGTCTTACTTTGTTAGATAAATGATCCAAGTATGTAAGAAGGACATTTTGTGAAACTGAATATTTAATTCTTCTTCTTTTTATCCAATTAAGAAATTCTTCATATGCTCGTTCGTATGTGGCTCTTGATTTTGTTGGTAGGATTTTTGAGGAGGATATTTTTGCTGCCTCCACGATTTTTGGTGGAGTATAGTTTGGCAAGTCTATCTGAAGATATGCGGCATCGGTAAAGGGTGAGGAAACATGGCCGATATCTGTCATAAACGTACCAATGGCGTACGTATAAAAGTTTTAAAAATAATAATTATAATTATATATAGAAACTGATTTATGCTTTGCTTTAAAGGTAAGGTATTTTTCAAAACACGGTTCCTATTTGTTAAAAACAAATAATGTTGAAAATCGTACTTGAATTCAATATGGATACGAAATAATAAGATACCAAGTAAAACTGAAAATACGAAGGTAAATACTGACATTATTAACGCCACTGGATAATTAATGTCAGTAAATTGTCGAAGTGACAGGGAAGAACACACGCACGCGCTTGCCAATAGGAAGTCGGGTGGTTACTTAGCAACGGCATTTCGATAAATATTCACCAATTGAGTTAGTAGGAGGGCGTGGTAATTATGATTTTCTCACGACGTTGCCGGCTTGAAGGAAACCCATAACATATATGGAAAAGTGTTCATCTTTTAATATTCAGAAATTGGAAAAATAATGTAAATAGACAAACTCCAATGAAACAAGCACATTAGAGAACTAACGTTTAATCATTATTGACATATTGTTAATAATAAAAAGTCAATTTTCCAATTATTATCACTACATACTTAGCACTTTAGCTTTTTCATAGTTAAACGTGGCAATATCGAATGTTTTCGACCGCATTCCTTTCACAGCTTCAGTTATGTTTGCCAAACTATACACTCACTGCTGCTGTCACTGTCAGTATCCACGATATTGTTGTGCATGTCAGAGATACGTTGTTATTGTAGATAGTCCCCGGTAGGTATATGAACTGACCTCACAATTAATGCACTTCACATTTACTATATACTCAAAATAATTTTTGACGTTTATCACAATTTGTCAAACCCTGCTTTTTAATACCTATCAAGATGATTATTGGATTAGTTGGTACAGCGTCGAACTTCTGACGAACAGTACGCGGGTTCGATCCTCAACCGCGTCCTAAACTTATTTAATTACGAAAATGAAATAACTTACACTTTTCAAATAGATCGCTCCAAATTTAGATATTACATATCGACGGGTGCAACGAAAACTGTAGTAACTCAATTTTTGTTCATTTTGAGATACATGTGTATAATTTTAAATTTATTTGTTATATTCCAAAGAATAAAGTCGTTAGTCATATTATCCTTGAAATAAGCAACCCACAAAACACCTAAGATATGCAGTAACTCTATTCCAGTCAACGCGCATCAACGAAAACTGCAGTATATCAAGTTACAATAGTTTTCGCCGGAAACATTTGCAGAAGGGTCCATAGTAACTTGACTTACTATTTTTTTGTTTGTTCCGAACGCGGTTTCGGTTTTCGAACGTTTGTGATAAGTCTGGTGTGATATTAAACAAAAAACTTCGTTCAAAAATGAGTAAAAGAAGTAAACTAATATTAAAAAATGCTATAAGGATCGTTGAGGAAAATCAAGGTTAGTTTTACGATTAACATAAAGTTAAGGCAAATTTAGTTTATGAGTATTTTATTTTAGAATATCGCTCTATGTCCCCGGTTCACCAGGAACCTAATGCAGTGTTATGTAATGGGGTTCATTCGGCTGAAAAACAGGTTTTTAAACCAAAAAGTGTGTCTACATTGGACCAAATTATAAAAAGCCCTCTAGTTAATGATAAAGATGAAAATGAATTGAAGTGTGATTCGAATTCTAATCCGATAGCTGCTGAACCTGATCCCCAAATTCCATTTTGTACCACTTCAACTTCATCTGCAAATCATTCAGTTAATAATTATTTCTCTGGGGAAAGAGATGAAGAATAAAGACAACTCTGATACTGATCCAAATTATGAGCCTACTGAGGATGAAGAAGAGTCAGATAATGCTGAGGATAATGCTAATTCTGAATACGAATTTCCTCCTCCAAGGGAAACGTTGGGTGAACTTAATGATAGAAACAAAGAGAACAAAAATATTAAAAGGAAAAGAAATAGTGCTGTCAGAAGCAATGTTAGAAAAAGGTCTAGAAATGTTTTAGATTGGATTGATACGAAAGCAAAAAGATTATTAAATCAAGGTGTTGAGCATAAGAATAGAAAAGGAAAAATTATTAAAGAAAGAAAAATGGGTACAGCATGCAAAGATAAGTGTTGAATGAAGTGTCAAACGAAAATTAATGAAGAAAAAAGACAATCGATTTTAAAGAATTCTGGTCTATGGCTGATCATACAAGAAAATGGGATTTTATAGCCAGGTATGTGAAAGAAATTAAAAAGAAGTAGGTTACGATTGGTGCAGGGTCAATATCCAGAAGGCTAAATTCCAGAAATTACTAGATTAAAATTAATGAAGAAGAGATAAAAGTATGTAAATCCATGTTTTTGAATACTCTTGGCATCTCAGAAACATGGGTGACAACCGCTCTTTCAAAAATGAAAGGATCAAGCACAATAACTGCTGACCAACGAGGAAAGCACGGTAATAGACCAGAAAGAATCAAAGAAGCCATTAAAGATAGTGTATGAAATCATATTAAAATGTTTCCCATGGTTCCTTCACATTATGTGCGCAAGGATTAAAAAAAAAATGTATTTGGAAGAAGGTCTAAACTTAAACATACAAAAAATGTACAGGCTCTACACTGAGTACTGCACAGATCCTCAGATCATCGAAAAGGCAACAATCAGACAATATCGCGATATATTTAATCAGGAGTTCAATATAAGTTTCTTTAAACCAAAGAAAGACCAGTGCGACTTTTGTTCGGTTTATAGCCTATCGGACGATAAAAAGAAATTAGAAATAAAAACTGAATACGATAGTCATATAAAAAACAAAACACTGGCTAGAGAGTTAAAAGATGTTGACAAAATTATTGCTACAGATGACAAAACAGTATGTGTGGCATGTTTTGACTTACAAAAAGTATTAGCTACTCCCCAGTCCAACGTCAGTGACTTCTACTACAAAAGTAAATATTCAACTTACAATTTTACGGTTTTTGATGTAGGAAATAATCAAGGATTTTGTTATGTCTGGCACCAAAAGATATCAAAAAGAGGTCCATGTGAGATTGCAAGCTGTTTATTAAAGTTCATTCAAACACAAAAGGAAAAAGGTGTAAAATCTATAATTTTTTATTCAGATAATTGGGGAGGCCAGAACCGAAATAAGTTTCTGTTTTCTATGTTTTCATTGGCATCTACTACTTATCAGATTGACATTACCCATAGGTTCCTTGAAAAAGGACACACCCAAAATGAGGGCGATAGTATGCATGCTGTTATAGAAAATGCCAAGAAGCGCCAGTCAGTTCTCTATGTACCTGAGCAATGGGTAACATTAATCAGAATGGCAAAAGTAACAGGACAAATTTATAATGTAACCGAAATGTCTCAAAACGATTTTTTTAATTTCAAGGACATCACAGATATTCAAAGCTGGAAAATCGTCGAAAAGAAAAAGGCCTTCAAAATTAGCAAGATAAGGGAAGTTTCTGTCAAAGGTTCTGCGCCGGCGACCATATTTTTTAAATATGAATACGATTCAGCTGATAGCGAAATTTTAAAGATACGTTTTTTGGAATCAGAGAAAAAAAAGGAAAGACCACCAAAGGCTGATAATAGCAATATTTTACCAAAAAATTTAAAGAGACTTTACAACGCTGAACTTTCTGTGGAAGAAAAAAAGTGGCTATTGTGGCTCTGTGATAAAAACGAAATTCCAACAATGTATCACCAATTTTATAGAAGCCTGAAATGCAAAAAAGCCAGTGAAGGTGGAGAATCAGAAGAGTGCAACGATAATTAAATAGGTTTAAAAGTAGTGTGTTTTGTGTCATGCTATTTCTTGCTAGGTACCTAAATGCGTTTTTTATTCTCTTAACCTTAGAAAATAGTTTAAAACTTGTGGATTAATTTGTGTGTACGATTTACAATGTACACTGATGTAATACTTAAAATATACCAACAATTCTTAAGTACTTATCTCATTTAATTTTTCCTATTTTCCCAAGTAAACTGTAGTAACTCACTCAAAATACTATTTGGCTATTTTACCTCAAAAACTTTTTTGGCAGTTGATTCTTCCTCTAATTAACATATTTTTAATAAATAAATGACATACGTTGCATTGAAATTGAAATTTTGTCATCCATTTAAACATTTCAACTGCTCTCACTCAAAAGTATAAATAATGAGTTACTACAGTTTTCGTTGCACCCGTCGATATGTAAATCAAGTGCTCGATTTCTAGAAATGGAGGTGCCGGAACTACAACCTAACGGGAGATACGACCTCTCCCCCCTCTAAAAACATTGTTTGCTTGTTTAAGGTACTTGGTTAAAAAAGAACATTTTTTGTAACTCGAACTCTTTAATGAACATAATGAATACTGAGCAAGCGAGCGATAATGTGGCACCTGGCACGGCCAGATGGGCGAGTCTATCTGTTCCTAGCCACCGTACATAGACAAGAATAGTAGGTTCACAGTTCACTCGTCACTTTCATGTAGCGCTGATAAAGACATGCCGAAGAACGATCGTTAAAACACGCGTGTGTCGTATATACAGGGGTCGCGAAAATTACTACCTTCATAGCTTGTTGATTTATCGATGGAGTGTTTGGTACGGGGGCTGATAAAAATGTATGTTGTTA
Source organism: Lochmaea crataegi (assembly GCA_947563755.1). Classification (NCBI taxonomy): domain Eukaryota; kingdom Metazoa; phylum Arthropoda; class Insecta; order Coleoptera; family Chrysomelidae; genus Lochmaea; species Lochmaea crataegi. Next base: position 28,432,352 of record OX387426.1, read on the forward strand.
GAAAACTATTTCAAAAAACGATATTGGTTTTTTATGTACGTTCTGGTATTTAATTGGAAACATAAAATTATAAGAAATAAACTAGAATCATTGATTAGAATAGCTTTTACTACATTACATAAATAAATATTTGTAATTCGTCAAAAATGTACAATCTTAATATATATAAATTACGTGTCACGTTGTTTGTCCGCGATGGACTCCTAAACTACTTAACCGATTTTAATCAAATTTGCACACCGTGTGCAGTTTGATCCAACTTGAAAGATAGGATAGCTTACATCTTAATTTATAGTCGCAATATTATTTTATTGCAAATTATTTGTCTATTATTTGACATTCACAATAATTTTCTGTTAACTCCAAACGATTTTAACAGATGGCGATATCTGTTGACTGGATTGAGTAAGTGATCAATAGATGGCGCTGGTGTTAAACCTACAAACGTGTCATATAAGCTACAATTCAATAGCATAACCACCACGTATTGTTGAGGCTAAAGTATAAGTTTATTTTGTAGTAAACGAAATACCAGGAAATTCAATACTTTTTAAATTTTTGGTGTTAGCATAGCCGGCTACGTGTTACTTAGACTGAAGTGTAAATTAAATTCATATTATAGTGAAGATAATACAGTGAAATTATTCCTGATTTTTAATTATTTGTGCTTCATTGTTCAAAACTCTTTAATTAAAATATATACATGTAAGTATTATCACATAGTTCTAAAAGTTAGTTAATATATCTATGAGAAAATGGTACAAAGCTCCCCACACTTTTTCAATAATATATATATATATATATATATATATATATATATATATATATATAAAGTTATAGTAGATATTTGCCGAATAATAATGTACAAGGACAGGAATATTGGGGAAGCGGCAAAATTGTAAAATGAGTACTCTTTACACTATTTTCCAAGCTTTCGGAATATCTTTATTTCCATTCTCAAGGACAGCATTCGAGATTGTATTACAAGTTGTTTCAAATGGTAAATACATCTAATAATAATTTTGATTTGAATTTTTTAAAAAGTAAATGTCAAAATGATGTCAAACAAAATCGTTTGCTTATAGTATACAATTATAATTGTATACTATTTCTTTTTCTATAATTTTTTAAAAAGTAAATGTCAAAATGATGTCAAACAAAATCGTTTGCTTATAGTATACAATTATAATTGTATACTATTTCTTTTTCTATAAGCAAACGATTTTGTTTGACATCATTTTGACATTTACTTTTTAAAAAATTCAAATCAAAATTATTATTAGATGTATTTACCATTTGAAACAACTTGTAATACAATCTCAAATGCTGTCCTTGAGAATGGAAATAAAGATATTCCGAAAGCTTGGAAAATAGTGTAAAGAGTACTCATTTTACAATTTTGCCGCTTCCCCAATATTCCTGTCCTTGTATATATATATATATATATATATATATATATATATATATGTATATATATGTATATAAAATAAAGTCGTGTTAGTTACACTATTTATTACTCAAGAACGGCTGAACCGATTTGGCTGAAAATTGGTGGGGAGGTAGCTTAGAACCAGGAGACGGACATAGGATACTTTTTTAGGAAAATTGCACGGATAAAAAAAATTATTTAAAAAAATTCTATACTTTGAACGAAAATGGCGGTGAATTAAAATTTAAAATTTTTGTATAGGTATCGTTACTTGGAGATTAGCTAATTGTAAGGATGGCATTTATAAAGTTTGAAATAAACAAAAGCTACTCTGACACTCCACTCAGCGGGTGAAAATTATTTAAAAAAAATTCTACGTTAGACAAAAAATGGCCGTAAATTAAAATTTAAAATGTTTGTATAGTTATCATTACTTGAAGATTAGCTAATTGTAAGGATTGCATTTATAGAAGTTTGAAATAAACAAAAGCTACCCTGGCACTTCACTCAACGGGCAGAGAACGACCGCTTGCATAATATCTTATTTAGTCGGGTTTGTTGGAACACTTTCAACTCGAGAACGGATGGACCGATTCTGATGGTATTTGATTTGACCTACTTTGGACAAAAAATGGCGGTAAATTAAAATTCAAAGTATCTGTATAAGTATAGTTAAGTTTGAAATAAACAAAAGCTACGCCGACACTCCACTCAGCGGGCAAAAAACGACCGCTTGCATAATATCTTATTGACAAGTCAATATTAGGACTGGACATCGTCTGTCGGGTCTTCTAGATGTTAAGACAGGACAACGTCTGTCGGGTCTTCTAGTATATATATAAATATAATGGGGTGTTAAACCTAACAAAAATATGATGTTTTCTCACTGTTAATAGTTAGTGGTGGACAAAATCTAAATGGAGAATCAATTATTTTTAATATTTTTATTCTCACAAGGTTTTTATGTCGATTTGAAAATTCAACTTTTGGATGATTTAAATATTCCGCCATTCATGCTTTTTCATACATAACCTAAAAGAGAAGTTAGCTACACAAGGGTTGACATAGGACCACAATTCAATCTTCTTCTTTTTTTAAATAGTGATGAAGTATAGGTTATGTTTATGTTATATTGCTTTTATAGTGAATGACTTACGAGATCCTTAAATTTATTTCCGGTTTATATTGTTTTTACGGCTATTAGATTATTTTATAAATTTTACTTTTACTATTATAAGTTTTCGTTATCGTATTTACAGTTAGTTTTTTCATTTTTGTTAGTGTTAGTTATATTTTTCGTAAATTATTAGAATGACTGGGTTCCTACAGGCAAATTCCAATAATTTACCACATTTAGACATTTTTATGGTGCATGAGTTTTTTAAAAAGGACGATAGATTTAATATAACAGAAGTGAAGGGTAGCATCTCGGTAAGTTTTTATCTTACATTAAATGTATATTATTAATACCTAGTGTATTGTATATTAATTGAGATATGTCTTCAAATCAAATAAAAATGCTTATGGTTTGATCATATTGAGAGTTGAGTTATTGAGATATTGAGAGATATTGAGAGTTAAAAAATAATATTTTAGATCAATGAGAGAGTCTTATGGTGATAATGACATTGGCTTTGTTGAAGTCAAACGAGAAAATAACATTTGCACAGTTCGGGGAAAAGTATGTCCAGAACATAATGTTAGAAAGACAAACTACACTGTGGAGTTATTGATACAGGAAGAAGAAACTGTTCAATATTTTCATTGTAATACATGTCCAGCATCTGAAGGTAATAAAATATTAGGTCACTACTCACTTCAATAATTACATAGACATATTATGTTGAAATTCCATTTTATTTTATTTGATTAACAGTATACAACTCAGATCAAAAAAGCTTGTATTCTTTATTGATGCAAAGGATGGATTTAATTACAAAGTATGCTTGACAAAATAATGAATATACTTTATGGTTTACAGTCAATGTGAATATTAAATGGACGGTGTTATGCAACAATGAGCTAACCAACAGTTTTGTTTTTATGAGATAAATAGCATTTAATATTAAACACATGTTAAAAAAACAATTGGCGAGAAATATCTTTTATTTTTATTTTTATCCCTATAGAAACAAACACAAAAACTAAATTTATAACCCAATAAAAATAAAAGTAGTTTTTGACAGAAAAAAACAATGTCAAAGAGGGTTAGAGGGTTTCTAAAAAACATAATATAAACAGTTGTTAGTTTTGCAATAAGCAATAAAAATAAAATACTAAAATAAAAAATGGGATTGCACCTCTGCTGCAATATACAACGTTTACATATTATATATTTTTTAAATCTAGGTCTCTTGCAAATTACTTATTTCAAAATCTACATCGGCACCAAGTCCTTCAATGCCTTCCACAGTTCTTAAAAAATTAAAAAAATGTTTTGCATCTTGTGGAACCAGCTTAAGAATTTCTTTCAGATCCTTAATTTTTTCCACAGACAATGCTTTGCCTACTGGCCACAGAGGAGGAAGATCTATATACCTCTTTCAGAACTGGTTTTCGGCCTTTTCCTCCTTTTTCGATATTAACTTCTGTATATATATACTGAGTCTGATATACAGGATTTCATAAGTAACAGAGTAGGATTTTCTTTTTTCAAGGTGATTTCGTGCAATTTAAGCCAATTTATTTGTACCTTATTAACATCAGTCTTGCGATTCGTAATAGCTTTTTCGAGGCTTACTACTGATACAATGTCCTGTAGTTTTATAAGATTAATAATGAACTTATTTTTTCTACGACAAGTCTTCATAACATCTGTGTAGTCATCGAGAGTGTACAGTATTTGATGAGTTTTTAGATAACATTCTACGTCACCAAAATGTGAGTCGTTGGGTAAGAAACTATGACCGGAAAGCAAAAACTTCAATGAAATTGTTGCAAGCGATGTGTGATTTTGTAAAACGTGGATAAGCATTAAAACCAATTTAATGCTTCGGTTCTGTCCACCACAAGAATCCGACCACAAATTCAATGTTTTAACAGGTACTTTAACATTTTCATTAATAAATTTACGCAAACAAGAACCGACTTCCTGGGTACCTCTGCCAGCTTCATGTTCCAACCATATATTAAAAATGCCATTTTTGGAGCTTCCAACAAAAATGCCCAAGTTGTACACTGTCGCTTATCATAAACGATCCCAATTGGTAGTTTAGGAATAGGATGCGTTTTCTGTAAATCGAACGTTAAATTTTCCACTGTTTCATCTTCCTGTGACGCAGTAATATCAGATTTCATTTGAGCCCGTAGTTCTTCTACAATCTGTAAATGTTTTAAATGTGTTGTTTCTAATTCCTGTTTTTTTAAATTATCAGCAGAACTTAATTCAGCAGTATAGATATCACACATTCGACAATAAGTGTCCTAAACTTTAGGTTAAACTCGTAATAAAAAATATTTTTATATTTGGAAAGAATTACTGGATTATCAGTTTTTTCTTGGTACAGAGAATACATTTTACGTAAGTTTAAATCGGGATTAAGAAATTTTGAATCTGTCTGAGAACGGCAATAATGGGAAATATATGTGGGAAATGACGAAATATGCTTTATAATATTTTCTATTCGTTCTTGACTTATAGCATTTCGTCCTCCGCTGTCGCATCCCCTTCTGTCCTGTATCAAGTATGTTTTTATTTTTTTTAGAGCTACCTGAACTCGATTGATGTTAATTTGCAAAGTATTTAAAAACGCTTCTTTGCAAACGCAATGATCTTCTATATTGTAAATTTTAGACTTGGATCTTTTCGACACCAAATTCTTCGTGTAAGTTCTCTTCTTCTCGATTTCTTTAACGCATTTGGTTATTAAAACACATCGTCCTTCGAAGGTACCAACTCCCCAAAATTGATGAAATAACCTTTTCCTTGTTTCTAAGGGAACAATATCCGTGCATTTCTTCGAACATTTACAGGAATATGCGACATTAAACGTTTTTGGTTCAACTTCTTTAGCTCTTGCGGAAATATATTTTTTTTGGTATTCGTATATTTTTTTCCTATCTCTTCTGGACTGATGTGAAATCTTCCTCTTTCTTCCACGACTTTTTCGCCCTTTTCTTTTTTCAACTTCTGTAATTGTTTTTGTTTTTTCTCTGGCATCTAGATCACTCATGTCCCCTGAACTGTCTTCTGAATCCGGAATAAATTCACTCCCCGAAGATTGGAATGGCTCTTCAAATTCCACTTGATGGCCTAAACAACGCTCCAAATTTTCTGTTGCTATTTCTGGAGTACTAAGCTCTTGTAAACAATCATTGTCACTGGAACACTGTATTGTCTCGTTGGGATTAAGATACTCAGCGGTCTCAACATTTTGAATCACTGGTTCCAAGTTAAAATTGATATTTTTAAGAGATTTGGTTGATGGTTCAGCAATTGCAGCAATCTCGCACTTTGGCAAGTTATCAGGTTCTACCTTGTTTTGTGGGAACACCAATTCTACTATTTTTTTTCCTCTTGGAATGTTCATCATGAAGAAAAAAAAACATTATTCCAACGACTTGTTTTTTTTTTGGAAAATCAAAAATGAGCCGCTCACTATTTTGCAACAATGGTCTAAGCCACATAATACGTGATAATACTAGTCTTACAACCTTTAGTCGTGCTAATTCCACTAATTTACTACTTAAAATTTATAAACCTCTTCTTTATACAAATAAAAAGCACATTGTTTTAGTCCCATATTATTTTCCATCTAATTGAATAATTATGTAAAACACGTATTTTAAACAATATTTTAGGTTAGGTTTCTCTATTTAGTTTTTTTGATTTTTATATGAGTACTTTTGTATCTATGTTTTAGCTTACCTTTACTACGTTGAACACAATCAATAATAATAATATTCTAACTGTTTACACAAATAATTTTATCATCAGCAACAAGATAAAAAACAAGAAATCATCCACACTGAGAAATTTTCTAAAATGACCTAACCCACAAAACTGGAATTTTATGGGATAGACCAGTGTTGCATATTTCTATAGATAGCATTTAGAAATTGTGGCTTAGTAAATTGACTCACAGATGGCGCTAGACACCAAATATCGGTTAAACCATTTTTGCTTATCATCATTTGACTCGTATTACAAATTTTTCGATAATAAAATGTGTTTTGAAAAAAGTGTGGGTTAGACGGTTGTTGCATAACACCGTCCAAATATAGGTATAGTAGGTATATAAATATGTAAGATATACATAGATCACTCTAGCAAGGTAACTTGTTCAGTTAATTTTTTTATTTTCACCTACATCCTTGGCAGTAAATAATGAAAGCTTGCTATTAGCTGATTAAAAGTTAACTAATTCATTCCTTTACAAAATTTTACACAAAGTAAAGTATTTTTACAAATACTATGTGTAAGACTATTTGATACTTTAAAAATATCTGTTTAAAAATATCTGTAATACAATATCTGCAAACATGCCCTTGCTTTTCTAATGTGGGTTCACCGAAGAAGTGAAGAACCATCTCCAACTGAGGTTACTAGTTACTGGCAAAAACCATTGCTATCAAAAATTGGAACATCACTAAAATTTATTGATGTTGAACAGTTATCCTCCAGCTCCACTAACCAAAAAGTGTCAATGAAAAATGATAATAAGGCATTTTTTAATGAATTGATTGTTGAAGCAAAGAGAAGGAAAATTAATTGCCAGCTAACAAAGTATGAAAATATGGAACTGGAATATGATAATTTTAATGATGATAATAACATTTACATGTATCAGATCAAGTTTCACTAAGAGTAAATCCCTATAAATAAACATTTTTTACTAGGTATTTGATGAATTTGGAAAGTATACTTTTGATTTGGCATCTTTGTAGTTTGATTTACTTAGTTATTTCACCAAGCTAATAATTCAAGTTGGGTTTATTTATATCGAGTATTTACACTAGCAACCCGTTCTGGCTTCAGATATAAACTAAGTGTCGGGCATACAGAAAAACGTCTTTAAATGATATATATTGTTATGGGATTTGAGGAATCGTAATACGATTACATCAAATTAAATGTATGATCACATTTAGAATAAAAATTTAAATTATTTTATAATAACAAAAGTTAATAATTATTTTGAACAATTTTGATACATCCTATATACATTTTTTATATAAGGACGGATGTCAACATTTTATATATAAAGGCTGATTCATAATAATAATTTTTTTGAAGTATATGTCAATAGGGTGCACAATCAGAAAATAATGTTTGTATGTCACTATTGTAATAAATCATGAATTATAAATAATAAAATTTATAAAGCTTTGAAACAGTGGTAATAATACTCTGATTTTGTTTAATTTGTGAATTTTAGATAGTAATAGTGTAAATAAATATTTTATAGAAAAATGTCAAAGTAAAAATTTAAGTACTGACACCAAATATTAAATGACAGGGGTTGGTGAGATGATTTAAAAAAGGAAATGGAAATGATAAAAAAAATGATAAGGACGGTTGTTAAGGAGAAACTAAAGGGGTTGTTGAATTTTTGGAACGCGAGTGGCAGAAAAAAATAATTTTTGGTATGAATTTTTTTTTTGGTAGAAAAATCCAGAAGGAAAAAGTTATTTGTGTGTTGGATTCCAAAACGAGGTCTACGAGCGATTCGTGGTGTATTTGCCCACATTAGGTCGACCTGTTAAAACATATGGTGAGATAACCAACTTCATTTTTATATAATTTGTGATCCAGTCAATTTTTGTACGAGATATATCACATCGATTGATTGATAAATATTTAAAGGAGTTGTATGCTGAGACCAGGAGCTAAAAGAAATAAAAATTATTACAGATCCTATTTACAAGAATTTATTTGCATCCTGAATCTTAGGTTGTGATAAAGGGACTAGCGTTTTGTAAATAATTAAGAGTGTATAAATAGGACAGTTAATTATAGGTTGTATTTATTATTATTAATAGTTTCATACGTTAAAATTTGATATCAAATTTTTCTAATAGTTGCATTGTATAGCGTTCCTTAATTCTGAGTAGTGCAAATATTAGTGGGAGAGTATTTCAAAGTTTTATTGTTTTCGGCATGACAAATAGTTATGTTGTATTGTTGTTTGTAATATGCCATTTCATTGTTTGATTTCATATTCATTTTTATAGTTGTTCATTAAATCAAAATTAGAGTATATCACTATTTCATTTCTTACATTCAAGGAAACATAAATTAGGTAATTAAATTGGAGCGCCTTCTAAGTACCATCATTTATAGTATCTTTGAAGCACGACCTTGAGGTAAGTTGTCAAATCTCTTTCTGAGAAGCTGTGGCAAGAGTGTACAATTATACTTGACAATTAAAACGAACCCTAACACGTAGACAACCAACATTACAAAATTATTCACATACAAAAATATATAATATATAGACAGATAGTAGTAGACTGAATTCAAAATCACTAAAAACATTAAACTTAACAACTTCACTTATAATTTATATTTGGAGAAAAATAGGTAACGAAGTACAAATTTTCTTAAAGAAAAGGTTATCTCAATATTTAATTAATGGAGATTGCAAGTTTATTAATGCACAGGCTATGAAAACAGAGCATCTGTATGCTGTAATAAATTATGGTCAATAACAGAATGTGGTTTTAAAAAAGCAAATTCTCTTAAACTGCTAATTACCCTTTCAATGTGAATTCTCAAACTTGCTATAACTTTCGTTTCCATTACCTCGTGCTTTGAAGGTTTTATTGAACTACTCACACTTGGGGGTCTTAAGAGCTTACAATGTTTTGATTGTAACAAAGATGCAATTTCTTTAAAACCACGATCTGCCATTATCGCAGCATTGTCTCAGGTAGGCAATTTAAATAACCACACTCTTGTGTTAATGTTGTATCAGTAATGCGTCCACCATAGCCTGTTGATACAAAATTTACAAATCCAACAGGGGTACAAGATATGAGATATTTGTCTGTGTTACATTTTTTGTATTGTGACCAAGTCAATGCTTGGTGCACAGGATTAGTAGGCTTCTGAATTTCTATTTCAAAACAATCTATAATGGTTTGCACATTATTATATTTTGCTCGAAATGGAATAGGCAAATGCTTTTTTATTTTGCTTTCTGAAGGCCAAAATATTAATGTTTTCATATAATGTTCAATTTTATAAATGTCAGTTTTGAATATTTTTGAAACTCCATTTAGGTACTGATAATGAAAATTGATCAGCTAATCTTGCAAATGAATCATTTCATTTGATTTTCATTAGGCATATTATAACATGTTCTTTATTTAAATTATTTTTACCAAGTAAGTTTATTAAAATGTCATACCACACTTTAGGAACACCGATATATCTCTTCGGATATTTCTCGACGAGAGTGATTGTATTCTGCAACTGTTCGTCTTTTGATTCACTTGTTGCCTCTGCTGATGTGATATCTTCTACCTTTAAAAATTTCTTTTTCATTGATGAGGTAGTTGCTTCTTTTGTAATAGTCAGATCTAAAGTATCCAAATTTAACAGTATTCTGAGATGTTAACCGACAACTAACAGCAACACTTTTTACCTCTAAAGGACTTGTTTGTTGGTATTGATTGATCATTCCCCATGAGGTTTGAGTACCAACTCATCTAATTTTAGCTTTTTGATTGAAGAAGATTCTGGCCAATTAAAAATGTGAGGCACAACTAATGGTTTCAAAATAATTTTCCCTCCCATCAACGAGTGTTTAACATAATTTTCCATGTCACTTTCAAACTAAAAATCAAACATTTAAATATATCGATACTTTCTACTCACACATAAATATATAATTACTTACATCAAAATTGCTTCACAGCAATAGAAACTAGTTGTAGTCTGTTTATATTTCCTTCTAGCAGCCTCAAACCACAATTTTCGTCTAACTTCTACCGCAGGCACAGTTACAAACTTTTTACGAGGCGTTGTAACTGTTGTGTTCGTGCAGTATGATACAAAACAAGATTTATATGTTTTTGACATTACAACTTGAAAAATTGTGGAAAAAAACTAACTAAACTAACTAAAAAAATTTAACACAATGCTTATTTTTTATAATATTGAAACGTTAAGCTCGTATAAACTGTAAACAAAAACAAAAAACTCATATATATATTATAGACTTTGACAGTTCTTCAAACTTCAAATTCGAATGGCCTTTTTGTAAATGGCTATTTGTTCATAAAACATCTAAATCAGAAAGTGGCTAGCTTCATCTATAAGTGCATGACGTATCTGTAGTGAAAGTTGCAAACATTTAGGAATTCTTAATTTCCAGTTTTCTCCAAAAATATTCGGTTTAAAAATGTTTTAAATTAATTTTTGCAAAGTGGTACTAATATACTTCAATAATATACCAAAAGCGGATATCGGTTTAACACACCATTGTATAACTTAAGGTGGATTCATGCAACATCAACTAAACTAAAACTAATTTAAGATTAAGATTAAATTTAAACTAAGAATAGTCAGCTGTTCATGCAACATAAATTAATGAATCAACTGGACATGCGCATTTTCTTCAATGATTTGTCAAAACTTCCAATAGTAATCGTGCTGTCAGATAGCTGAAGATAAAATTAAACGTAAACTAACTTTTTTACAAATAACATTGTTGTAAACAGTAAAAATATTTCCACATATGAAATATAACCTCATGTAAACAATAAATTTACACAAATCACCAGTAGGTAATCTGTGGCCAGGGCTTGACGCAAGCGTTGTGTCGAATTCATGGAAGAAATTAATTTCTTAGTTGAAAGTTGGACATCTTTCTTAGTTTTAATTTAAATCTTAATTTCTTAGTTTCTTGCATGAACATCTACATTACATTACATGGTTTTATCTTCTTAGTTTTAGTTTTAATTTTTTCTTGCATGAATCAACCTTTACAATATGAAAATAGAAAACATGAACAACTATTTAAAATCGTTAAAGATTATACCATAACATACTTTAGAATTCGCTTTGCAATCTTTGCATATAAAAACAATGCTGAATTATTGCATTTACTAAAAAAAATGTTATCCTATACCAAACTCAATTCACCTTTCAAGGCACCGGGAGCCGATGGGACTTTCCCAGCATTGCTCCAGCAAGGACAAGACGAAATTCTACCACATTTGATTAGGATCAGTCGAAGCAGCTTAGAACTGGGTTATATACCAGAAGCATGGAGAAGGGCAATAGTAACCTTCATTCCAAAAGCTGGAAAAGGGATACAACAAGCCCCAAATCCTTCAAACCAATTAGTCTAACATCGTTTGTGCTCAAAACGATGAAAAAAGCTATTGGCAACTATATTAGAACGAAAGTCCTAGAGAGACTACTGTTTAAGTGTTCACTATTGAAAACTAACGCGCCTGTGCGGGATTTCCGTCACTCGATGATAATCGATACCACCGGGAAGCGCACAAAAACAGAAGTCACACACAGCAAGTCCAGGTGTGAACGTCATTATACCATTACAATTATATTTTACATTTTTATACAGTCCACAAAATAAAGTTTATATTGTTCGATGTTAAGTATTTTTCACCTATTCAATCACTACAATATTTCTCTCAACAACTACCTCTCCACCCGCACCAGCATGCTTACCGTGCAGACAGATCTACGGGGACTGCACACTGGTACAACAGACGGAGGATATCCGAGGTGCTCTAGACAACCAAGAAGCCGTAGTATGCGCATTTTTGGATATAGAAGGAGATTTTGACAATACTCCTCATGAGGCTGTCAAAAGAGCTTTAAATAAAAGAGGTGTAGACAGCACAACATCCAAATGGATGTCGGAATTGCCCACCATTAGAGTAGCAGAGATGAGAACGAGACATTGTCTCCATCTGTACAACCAGAGGATGTCTACAGGGAGGAGTAGCATCCCCATTAATGTGGAGCCTGACGGTTGACGAACTCCTGTGTGGTTTGACTGACCTCGGAATATCCTGCCGATGATATTGTCATAACATCCAGGGGAAAATTCGAAAATACAAAAGGGTCTGAACTATACAAATAGTTGGTGTAAGCAAGTCGGTCTTAACATCAACCCCACCAAAACCATCTTAATAGCCTTAACTAAGAACTCAACCTCAAAACCATTAAACTTGATGGGAGCGAGGTTAAATGGAGACAAGAAGTCAAGTATCTAGGTTTGACTCTGGACAGTACACTCCTGTGGAACAAACACGAAAAGGAGATTATATACAAAGCAAAATGGCTTTAATGGTGTGCAGGAATCTGACAGGGAGAAATTGGGGTTGTTACCCAAAAATCCTTAGCTGGATATCATAGTGAGACCAATTATTATTTATGGAGCCATTGCGTGGAGTAGTAGAACTAGCTTATTGGCGACGAGAGAAAACCTCTCCAAAATTCAAAGTCTAGCCTGTATGTGTATTACAGGAGCAATGAGAACAATATGCCCAACGGAAGCCATGAAAGTGATTTTCAACCTCACACCACATATGTTGTGGGAAGTGTTTCAGAAAGAACAAAATACAGTCTAAGTAGAGAGGTAATAAAAAAAAGCACCTCCCCACTTCTTAGAAATCCGAAAATCTGGGACATGCCACAAGATGGTATGATGAAAAAGTATAACTTTTCAAAGAAATTCGTTACGGAATTAAGCAACAAGAAGGAATGGATTCCAAATACCATTACCAGTCTAGGAAAGAATGCCATTCAATGGTACACAGACGGCTCAAATGCAATAGAAGGAACTGGGATAGGAGTGTACAGGCCAGGAACCAAACACTCTGAAAGCTTGGGAACACTCCCAAGTATCTTTCAAGCGGAAATTCACGCTATAAGAAAGTTTGTCCAGTTCAATATTGATAAAAGTATATAGAAGGCAAAGGATTATCATAAAGTCCGATAGTCAAGCAGCCATTACAGCACTGAGCTCTTGTGTTATCAGTTCCAAAATGGTGTGGGAATGCCTAGGCAAACTCAATGGACTAGGCGAGAACAACATAGTCACCTTACTGTGGATTCCAGGACACCCTGGAATAGAAGGAAATGAAATAGCAGATGAACTAGCAAAGAGGAGGACTGAAACACACTTTTGGGGGCCGGAAACCTTTTGCGGTATCAGCTCCAATGTAATATTGGAATAAATAGGCAAAGCTGAAAAAAGAGAAGATCTGACCATTGGAATCTGTTGAGATCAAATGGATGCATAAGTCAAAGTAAAACTGCACTAAGAGTTCTAACAGGGATCCTAACGGGACATTGTCGCCTGAATGGGCACCTGAAAAAGCTCAAAATAATGAAGGAAGAAGAATTTAGATTCTGTGGCATGGTAGAAGAAACCTCCATCCACATACTTGCGAATTGCACAGCAATTCAGAATCCTAGGGCACAATACAATACTGGATAGAAGAGGGACATTTTTACCTAAGTTAAAGCCTGCAGATATCCTAAAATTCCTCCGGGAAATAGGACTAAAGGAGCTACTAGTCTCTGAGACTTTCCTCAGGAACTAAGTAGAGGTAAGGGGGCACAATAGATCTTTTAGGTCTCAGTGAATGTCGCCCCAATTTACATACATACCAAACTTAAAAAGAAAAAAAAAACGATTACAAGTTTTGTAATATTTGTAATTCTTGGAAGCCTACTATTTTATCCTTTGATAAATCATAAAATAAATGAGTTCTCAATTACATCTCATCGAGGCAAATAATGCAATATTTTTCTTTATCACTTAATATTCGAAACCTAAGATCAATAAGACGAAAAATAAATTCGTTAAAGCCTGGGTTTACTGCCCAACGACTGGTAAAACGGTTAAGCGTGCTTTTGGAAGGTAACCGGTACAAAGTAGAAAATTTTTTTGTATGCTTAAGGTACTAAAAAGTAGACGCTTAAAGCAAACTTCTTAAAATCATCTGTGTACCTACAACCTTTAGGTGATATGTTTATTAAACTACACTGCTTTTAATAAGAAAATTACTAATATCATTTGCTAAACAATATTGTAGACTTTACCTAGTTTCATCCTTGGGAAATCTAAATAAAGATATTTGTGCTAAAACTCTACTCCTACAACCGTCCACACAACACATTCGTGACATTTGCTTTTTAATAAATATCCCATAATAATAATTGAATAATTCACTGCAAAAAGAGTCCAGCCTGTATACCACTAACTCCACTCGTACCTTCAAACTACAAAATACACACGGTATCTGTCTATCGCTCGATTGGGAGCTTCAGGGTACCGAAAAAGAGTGGCATAGGAGACCGAGTGAGATAGACATTGCGCTAGTAGGAGCTTAGAGCGAACCTACTATTCTTGTCTGTGTACGGTGCCATAGCGTATGGGAGGAAGGTAGACAGCACGGCCGGACGGGCAAGTCTATCTGTCACTAAAGCACATAAATATCATGTATGGCGATTTCACTCGAAACCGGTTTAACTACCAATTTTTTATAACTGTCTTAGTGCCGATATTCTTTTAATTTTCAGAGAGAGAGGTCCCGGACGCCGTTCCGCCTCAAATCGAGCCCTGGGTAAATCTAATTAGAAATTATATATTTGACAGTGGTCAGACATCTTAATAGAAATTATGCATGTGACAGATTATCCGCATGCGTGTGGAAAGTTACTTTCCGCTCCTGTGTGGAAAGAATTTCGCACGCTTGTTCGTATAAGCCACTTTTCGTGGGACTGTACAGTGCGATATACGTTACTTTCCTATGTGGTCGTAGGAAAATTACTGTTCGCCCTGGAAACTTTCTATTGTATAACTTACCTCGATCGGCATCGATAATAATACTTCTATTCTTTGTTGAATGGCTATTCATTAAGGAAACAAATTAGCGCTTGCTCTAACATTGATTGACATTGATAATAATAATTTTATTTAGTTTAGAATTACCGTAATTGTCAATTACTCTTTGTCTAGTCAAAAAATATTAAAATAGGATATAGGGTGTTCCATTGAAAACAACCTTTAGCCTTCAATCAGACGAACGGTACGGCAGCGCATAAGATACTAACAAAAAAAATTCAGTTTTTTATATAAGATGCCACTTTTCAGGAACAAGGTAATTATGAAGACGTAGATTGTCAAGATGTAGAAGACGACGAAGAAGAGGGAGGCAATGAAGTGGAAGTAATCGACGATTCTAGTGAAGTACCCAACCAGAGCGAAAGATCTGAACAGAATATTGAAGAAGAAGAAAATCCCGAACAACCTCAATCCGAGGCTATCAGTACTGGCACTGACGGTGCGTACATATTTTTAAATTTCAAATCAAATTCTAAATTCGTAATTTAATATATAGGGTGTTTTCAAATATTGTTTGGAGAGATTCGCCATTTAATTATATGGTAAAAAGTTCTTAATAACATGTGTGATAAGTTTTATCGTTTAGTTTAGTACATTTCAGAGCAGATATTCAAAATCTCTAGCTAAAATACAAGCATCCGCTAGATTGCCTAAAACGCTGGAAAAATCCAGAAGTGTTCCCTATTCCCATTTTTTTCAATCAATTTTGATATTTAATGATACAGCGAACCAATTCTGCTGTGACTATTTCAAATTTAAAATGATATGTAAGTGATTTTGTTGAATCAGGCTCAAACACAAGCAACTATAATGCTACAATATCTCAAGTCTCCACATCTGTTTCAATGACAGTTCCATCTTTTTCCCGCACAAGTCCCATACTTCCATTACCATCTAGACAAAATCATTTACTTCTACAACATGGTATCGACGAAGTAGGAGATGATGGTATCGTTCCAACCACTCCTACTCTATATGTTCCTCGACGTTCGGATGGTTTTGGCGAAGCCGTTAGTTCACCGCACGTTCCTACCAGTGGAAGGTTTACTTTTAACGATCAAACCGCTTCTAATGCTGGACCGAATAACATCGAGACCTTACCTGAACAGACCCTTATGGAATCCAACATCTTGGAAGAAAATAGTATGAAAAACATTTGTGGATCTTAATTTTTTAATAATGCATTTTATTGTTTCAGGTACGGGTAGAAGCGTTCCCAGTACGCCGTTGCAGTCTTCCCCACAGGAAGGTATTCCCGGAAATGAAGAACAGAATACAACACAAATGGCTGAATCAGACGGTGAGCTTATTACTCTAGCATTAAAATAATTCGTCGCGCGCCTTCAACTTTGACGGTCTGTTTTTCAATAACGAATATTTTTTCATATTCACACTTTTTTTTAAGCTCTAATGTACGTAATAATATACTATTGCAAAAGTCATTGGACATGAGGTATATTGCATTTTACAACGTGGGTTGTTCTAAATAATCATTCCAACGGTTGCAGAATTGTATATTTCTGAAACATAATAACGACACATAACTTCTCACAGCGAAATCTAAACAAAAAAATAGCCTTTGCAATGTTTTGGTCGCAACATAAATCAAGACGAGTACAATGCACGGTAGCGTATCATTTCGGAAGGGTTCATTTAAACTATTTTATGAAAAACGTTTTTATAGACTAAATGATGTACGTTATTAATTTTTTGTTTGAATAAGTGTAAATTATTATATCAAAAATCGTAGGTAACTCTTAGATAGGTGAACTACCTACGAAGGCTTTTGAAGTTAAAACAAGTTTTGCAATTCAGATTATAAACATGTTAATATAATATTGAAAGGTTTTTTATTTTGTTCTCACAAAACTAAGGAATAAATGAAAGTTCATTAAATTGATACACAATAAAATAGAAGAATTAAAACAATAATCATGATAAATATTTATTGTTCTCGACAATTATTTACAATTATATAACAAGGATTGCAACATAAAGTAACTAACACCCAAAATCTAACTGTTTGACAGTTTAATAAATCACTTTATCAGCAGTTTTTAATTTTTTGAATTCGTATTTCGTAGTGAAGTCGAATGCCTATATATTTCTCCAAAATATGGAATCCCTCGTCTTATACCTATACTATGCTTATGTTAATATAAGCTTACTTATGAAATGACCGATTATCTTTCTTATTCCATGTATTTTTACAAATTACACATTTTCTCACCATCCTAAATGTCTTCTGAGCACTGAAATAAACAAATTACAATACAAACCCAAATAAAAGCACAATTATAATTAAAATCATATTGACAGATCTCAAAAAGTAGTTCGAGGTTGTCAAGCTGAAAATTTATAAACTATCTTACTATTTGATATTGATAGCAAATGAAAAATCCTAACCGAAAAAAATAACGAGCTGGGCTGTAGGCTGGTCATACCGGTTTTTAATGCTTTTCACTTTTTTTAACGTAAAATACTGCAAAAATCTTTTTATTATTCGGTTATTTAACGTCGGTCTATTTCTGCGCAACTTAGGCTAATCACCGACGCCGGGAACACTCTACCCCTAACCGGAAATTTTGCCGAATCCACTAGTGTTCCAACCAGTGGTATGGATCTTTATCGAGCCCAACATCCATGAACTCGGGATCTCGGTTTTACGTCTAATCCGAAAGACGGCATATCTACATTATACCTCGTGCTCATTGGTACAATGCCTGCGAGCTATGATATGCTACTCACCCTAGTAGTCTAAAGTGCAGCCTAGCAGTATAAAGTGTTTCGCTGCAGGCTGTACAGGCTCTACAACGCTTGGCTGTAGTTATCGCACCAGAGGCGTTCCACTACAGAGCTGCAAAAATTTTAAATATGATCAAAATTTCGATTATTGTTATACGAGATTTGGCATCATGGCATCGAATACCTAAGTTTTTATAAATTCCTAGACCTGATCCACGATGAAATAAAACAATTTAATTTGTTTAAATCTTCATTATAATGAAGATTTAAACAAAGTATGGATCTTCATCAAGTAAAAGCCTCATCTATTCAATTCAAGACCTAATCCAAACTAAAGTTATAGGTTTTAAATAAAACAAAGATAAAAATATTTTTTAAATAAACAAAAACATAAACAAAATAACAAAGTTGATTTTGGATGATAATGTCATCAGATAGTTTTTAATTTGACTAGACTAAAATAAGTTAGAAACCCTTGATTCGAGTGCTTTTGATAATTTTATAGTTTTTTGTTTTTATTTTAAATAAAATAGCATATTATCTCAGTAACATTTAATTTTAATTGTAGCTGAAATTCCTTCAATAAATGTTAGCGGAGAAGTTGATAATAATGAAACAGGCGAGGGTAGTTCAGCTGATATGGGTCCTCCAGCGGAAGGTGCAGCTCAACTTGAACAAAACGAAGCAATGTTGGAGGGTTGGAGGGATGGTGTAAGTTTTTCGTAACACATTGCTTACTTTTATTTGTAGATTTTAGTTGATTGATTTCCTTTTGTATTTATCTTACTGTTAAAATGATTTTTTTATTAAGTTCCCACCAATTATAGAGATCAATTTGTATTATTAAAATTGAGATTAATATTGAATATTATAGAAAAGTTAGGAATTTTTATTTTTATTCTATCGCCTATTTAATTTTTTTTTAGTATTCTTTTCAATATCTTGGAGTTTTCAAATTATTAATTGCTTTAAACTTGAACAGAAACTGAATATTTTCCAAAAAAAAAGTGTTACGTTTCCTCTGTTACGTTTTTTTTTAAGCGCTTCCAATTGAAACTGAATATGTGTTTTTTTTCAGTTCTAAACTGTCAGGCTCTACCCACTGCAGACCAAGCAGAAATGATAATATTTCTTGAAATAAATATACTATTGTGTTATTATCCAACATTGGTGGGAACTGAAACAATGAAAGCAATTTTATTTCAATGTGTGACGATTTCAACGAATTAAAGATTTATAAAATAATCCACCAGAGGCCGCAATATGTTTTGATTTTCCATTTGACAGCAACGTTAAACGTTGCTGTCAAATGGAAAATCAAAATATAGGTACCCCCCACTAGTGCGGCCTCTAGTGTATTTTTTTCAAATCTTTAGAGGAAACGGGCTAATTATATTTACGTCAAATCAGGAAACACTACTATATTTGTTCTAAATTATAACTTCTACATCATATTTGGAAAATTATTAACAAACGAAGTATCACCGCAAAATGTATGCAACTAATGTTTTTAACATCTACTAAGATAACAAAATCTAAACTCACTTCGGCATACATAATAATTGTTTTTTTTTTCACCTTTTTATCAATTTTTAACCCTCGCTTATCAACCCTTTGTATCACTTGGATTTGTATGCCATGTTGTTTTTGAATGAAAAGTAGTTCCCAAGGAATGCATCCAAGTGCAGGGCATCCCTAGTTTCATGAAAATTACAATATTTTCAATATCCACTGTAGCGTCGATCATCAAGTTTGGGTCTTGGAAAAATAGCCTTATTCTACTTGTTTTTCACATGAAACTCGATGGTGAAAACGGCTTCCATTCGAAATAATGAAGACTACATGTGACATGGGCTACCTGTCTACATCTCAAGATCCATTGGCTTTGATGATTGGAATGGTAGTGACTTCTGTTTTTGACAAGATACATCAGAAAACGTTATTAACAATGAACCAGAAATACACCAATGAACACACAGAAAAGCATATAACTGCAATCAGAGCTGCCAGAAAAAAGTATCTTATGCCCGGTTGCACCGTATGGATTTTAAGCACGCCTTTCGTAAGTCGTGCTTAACTTTAAGAAGCACTTGAATGTCTCGCTTGTTGCAGCGCTGCAGCTTAAGCATTCCCTAGTAAAGAACCACTTAACGCATTGCGTACATGGCAACACTGAGAAAATCTAGTAACCTATTAGTGACTTTTCATATTTGGCTTCGTATCGAGTGACAGTTAGCTTTCGCCCGCGTCAAATATGAACGGTTAACCTATAAATACAAAGAAAGCAACAAACTTCAGAAATCGGGAATAAAACCGAAGTGCTGCTAGCAGCTGATTCTTGGGAAACACGCAGTTGTTTCTCTAATAGCTAATAGTTGATCATTTGGTCTTGTAGGTTTCCTCTAATGCCCGATTGCACCGTTTACTTTAAGACAGTTTTAAAATTAAGTAATATTAAAAAGTCTAGTTTGCGTTGCACCGCTCTCTTAAGTATTCCTTAAACTATTAAAGGAGGACTTGATATCAAGTTCCCTATTTGGTGGACTTAATTTGAAATCGCGGTTGACAGCTGATTTTACCTGAAAAACTTTTATTTATGAATGACGTTTTCGAAGTTGATTTTGATATCCTCGAGATAATAGACTTCCCGAGATGCTTCACACTCGATCTGATCATTTCCACAACATAAGGAATTTGCATCTTAACAAAGAATTTGAGTGACAAAGCGATGTTGTTAACGGGTTTTAGGATTGATAGAGGAAGCTCTGAAATTTCGAAATTATTTTTAAGTAAAATATTACTTGATTAGCAGCTTGTCTCCCATGAATCAGTTCCTAGCAACACTTCGGTTTTATGTCTGCACTGGGCATTTGATAACCATGGTCTGACGTTTTTTTTTGTACTTATAGGTTAATCGTTCATATTTGACGCGGGTGAAACCTAACTGTCACTCGATACAAAGCCAAATTTGAAAAGTCACTAATAAGTTATTAGATTTTCTCATTGTTGCCATGTACACAATGCGTTAAGTGGTTTTTTACTAATGTTTAAGCTGCAGCGGTGCAACAAACGAGATAGTCAAGTGCTTCTTAAAGTTAAGCACAACTTACGAAAGACATACTTGAATTCTAAACGGTGCAAACGGGCAATAGATACCGAAAAATATCTTAGGTACCAAGAAGTATCTTAGATACCAAAAATAATAATAGAGTCTAACAAGCTAAAGAGAGATACAGCCATATGCTCGCCGCTGCGCGAAAGTTTGACCTCGAGTCGCAATTCTTATCAATGGGACACCACTGATACGAGCTTTAGAATAGAGTTGAGCTTTACATACGAATAATCTACAAAGTAACTATACAAGTATAGTATCTAAAAAAATAACTGGAGATAAACATTCAAATTCTTTTTTTTTTAAGAGTAACTAGATACCCAAAGTAACTTAGATACTTTTTCAAAAAGTAACTTATCTAGTATCTAGATACTTTTCCAAAGTGTCTTTGACAGCTCTGACTGTAATAAGACAACACAGCCACACGCGCACAAGATATGCGTCTCGAACACTACGCGACGCTTGTTTTATTTATCATATTCGTGGCCTACTCTGTGCTGCTTGGTAATATATGTTCACCTCACGAATTACAGTGACGTGCGCTAGTTAAAAGAAAAGGAGTAGTCGACTAAATGCAAAGTATTTTTATGATAAGATACCATGTACCATGAAGTGAACTTTAGAATGCAATGGTAACTACATTTATAGTTCTTGAAACGATTTATAAATATTTTCTGCCAGTAACAATACTTGCTGTTAGTTTCAAGACACGAAATTCAAATCTTATATACGCTAAAGATAAGGCGGAGTGTGATCTTTGCGGCTCTTAACGGTGGGGTCGCTGCATTGAGTTGATACATGCATTGGTTTGATCTTCGCATATACATATCTTTAATTGTTTTCTTCATCCTATTCGAGTTGATATGCTTTTCTTTACTTGTCTCTACTCTACCATATGCTCGTACTTTAACGTAAACTATAAAGGTTTGCATGCACGGTAGTGAAACAAATATAAGACAAGTCAAAAAGGAAGTTGAATAAACTCAACGCTTTACTTTAGCCAAACAACTGATTGAAAAATGTGGGGGAAACTATTTTATATATTGATTTTCTTTTTAAAGGTAAGTTCTGAAGGAGAGAAACCTCCTGTAGCCGAAGAAGGCGAAGAAGAAGGACGCGAAGCCGAAGCTTCACCTAGTACAAACTCTAGAGGGTTAGTAAGAGGAAACAATTCGGCTCGTAGATCAATGAGGTCGTCGATGCCGAGAGGTAATCAACAATCCAGAGGAAATCCTATTCCTATCGTTTGGGGTGAACGATCTCCACAAAGGCATCAAGGTTGGTACTTCTTTTATCTTATTTAAAATAGTGTAAACAATAATCACCAACGCTAAAGATTATTATTAGTTGTTGGCTACTTGACTGTCGCGATAGTCTGCCTTCAAAAGTTTGTATTTAAATTGAATTGTACATATATTTATATTCAGCTTTGTGTTATTATAATTTTCAAAACGCAATTGTTTAATTTTTGGGATTGTACTCGCTAGAGGGAATATGAGAGCTCATTACCAAGTTTGGATCGGTTTTTTATACTTGTTTTTCCTTCGTAAAAACTGTAGGTCGTTAAACTGATCCTTTTCTTTATTTCTAGAAGGTATCGCTGGAGATATTGGTCGCGTTCATCCCAACAAAGTCGATCAAGTAGCGATTTTTAGAGTGATCTATCGTTTATTAATTCTGGTAAACGTGCAAATCTTAGTGCTAATATAACACCATAACCTAAAGGCGGATTCATACAACGTTCATTATCATTATATTTACTTTATAAAAAGTTGATAACTATAGTTTCCTATATGATGTTCATGCAACCACATTATTGAATTCCAATTACACTATTTGCATTAAGAAGTTGGTCTACTTTCAACTATAAATTTAGTGAAAACCATGAAATCGCATACTCCTATTTCGAGCCACCTCTGATAGTTTCAAAAGTATTGAAGCTGATAATATTCCAACACGTTTTTTGCCGTGAAAACCGCATAATTTCCAAATAATTGCACATCACCGACTTTCCAATACAACAACAAACGATTCAAATATGACATTTATCAATTGCCAGTCTTGTCACTCTTGTTAGTTCATGCGCATTTGCAAATCCATAATAAACTCGTTTCATGAACTGGTTTCATTAGGCAGTGAAAATGTAATTTAAGTGTAATTATAATATAATGAAATAGTATATTATGCAACGATCATATAATAATTAACCATACGAAACTCGCCTTCGGCTCGTTTCGTATCCCGGTTAATGCTTGTGTATTAATAACCATTACATGAGAGTTGCATACACTATTTTTTCTACCAACAAGAAATTTTATTTGAATTCAACAACATTGCTTTTTTTATACTTCTCTTGCTACCCTCCAATCCATAAATTAACCATAAAATGTATATACCTTTTTTTATTTTGCAGGTAATAAACTATTGGATACATTTTTCGCCTTTTCAGCGATTTCAGGTGGTGTGTATGAAAACTCTTCGTCGCTCGACATTTCTTTTAAAAAGTGGAAGGTGTTAGATGTATCCTGTATGGCAAATCTAACTAATGTATGTAAGATGAACACTGACATTTTGACATGACAATTGACAGCACTAAATAAAGATGGTTTTGATGACTGCATGTATCAATGGTAACCTAAATAATCCTGGTTAATCGTAATAATTGAAAGGCATCCAATAATTGCAACCTACATAAAAGAAAGCAACATTTAAATAACACAGAAGGTATCTACCTTTTTGACTAACGCAAAAGATTGAAACTGTCATAAAACACGAATCTCTTAGAAACTGTCAAACATTCTACAGAAAATATTGGGTCTGCCTACTTGGTTATTTAAAAATCTAGATTTCTATTGGTCAATTTTTCAGTTTCATAATGAAAACCAGTGTTATAATGAGTATCATTATGAAACTGAAAATTGGCATTTAATTAACAACTTATAGTATAGGAGTAGAAAAATATAATTATAATGAACGTTGCATGAATCCGCCTTAATTTTATTTCATATGACTTAAAAAATTATTTATTCATTCTCGTTTTAGTTTTATAGTGTTTATTAATATGTCATTTTTATTTCAATTCTGATGGGAAAAATGGAAACTGCTACCACATCGCTCGCATCAATCAGTCGACAAAACACGCGTTCAGCAGAAAATTATCGCTCCGATAGCGCTACGTTGGGATCAACGCGACCAGTGTTACAATTTTTGTTGAAATTTCGTTAGTGCATGATTCTAAAAATATATATTTGTTGCAGATAGAAGTAGGGGGTCATCGTCTGGTAATTTCCAATCGAGAGCGGTAGCTAGAATAAGAGCGAGGGGTCGTAATCAACGACCATTTGGTGGACATTATCCAATGTAGTTTACCATTCCATGGATATAATTTGTTGTTAAGATTTAGTTTAGGTGCGTTTTTTATATTTAAGTTGTGTTAGGTTACAGTTTTGATGTTTTGTCTGAATTCATACAATTGAAAAGATTTATGCATTTATAATAAATATTCTATCTCATAGTAATTGTTTATGTACAATATTTTCATTAAGTATTTACTAAAACTTGGTGTAGTACATAAATATATAAAAACGTGGAATCTATTGATGTTCAGAATTCAATTTAAAACTGTTCCAGTGAAATTAAATAAAATATATAAATTATTCGGAGTTTTATTATTCTCTTCAATGCAGATCATACATTAACTTCCTTGAAAGTACTTTGAGAACGAACGACATTTATTGGGAGGGGCTCATGCAGAAAATAATTCAAAAAAAATAACTTAAAAACCGAATATTTCATTATTTATGTTTAGCTGCAAGTGTATGATTTGTAGCTCCTCCAGCATAAATGAGGAATTGAATAAGATTACAACAGATTAGTTGAGGTGACTAATTGACATGTCGACCTTTTCAGATCTATTGTGGTCCTCTAAATCTATATTACATTCTCCAGCCCGACTCTTTTTATGTAGTACAAGAAACCGCTCATTCGCACTGGCATCAGATGTGCTCTGCAGTTTCCGACTCTAGGTTACAGAATCTGGACACGGCTTCGTGTGTAAGCTCATATATTGCAGGGTGGATTCGAAATTAAAACATTAATTTTATTTCCGCCAATGAATTGGAAAAAAAATATATGTGGCCTGTACTTTTTATGTATTATCTTTGTCTTTCTTTCCTCCGGAAGGATGGATGAGAAACTTGTCCTGGAGGTATCCCAGTGGTGGGTCGTCAGTAAATTTGGAGGTATATACTAGAGGACGACCTAGTTGGAGTCTTGATGTTTCAACGGTATCCTTGAGGTGTCTCAACGGTATCTTTGAGATATATAAGATACCCTAGCAGCTGTGCTTACCTAAAAGTTCAGGTGAATAAAGGATATGTGGGAAACTTGAATGTAATGGGGCACATAATGTTGGTTCAGCTTTCGAGGTTAAAAAGGAAGGCATTTGTTTAAAATTAATGAAATATTACCGAAAGCTATCCAACATGTATGTCCCATATTAAGACAAAAAAAATGAATGAATAAAGTTAACAATCTAGAGGGAAATAATATTAAAAAGACACTAAATCATAGCAAAACGTTATGTTGTTATATTAATGAATAAATTGTTACTGAAATATAAAATACTTTTCTGATATGTAAGGCTGACACTGGCAGAATTATATACGAAGGGAATATTTTATAGGTTTTATTTAACTTGTGAACAATTTTGTATGATCTTAATAATATTAACTTGAAAGAAATAAACGAGTGTTTTAAAATTATTCTGAATCTATAATTCATATCGAGAACGTGTTGTTTTAAATTGAATATAATCCGTAGTTAAAAAGAGTTATTCTGCTACAGAAAAAGCTTGCAATGTTTGCACAAAAGTGTAACACAGTAATTTATAATTTAAAAATATTTAGTTTGAAAATAATGTACCTACAGGGATTCAAGAAAAAGATAGTTAGATGACCACGTGGCAAATATTATTTCATCTAACTATGTAAAAAATAAAATATATTATGTGATAAAAATCATCTCCACGATTACTTTGAATGAAACTAATTCATTATAAAATATAATTTTGGACTTTCCACAGCAATTTCGGTAAAAAAGATATAGAAAAGATAAAAAGGTAGGTCTTGCCTCGAAGACAGTCGATAGCGAAAAGGAGCTTTGCTTGTGGTGGTCGGAGGAAGTTCGCTGGCAAAATGGAGGTGGCCGTTGGAAAAAAGAAGGAAGGATAGTTTTTCATTATTCCCCCTCTCGAGGGGAGCGCGCCGCTATAGGCTTTCCGGAGACTCTTCAGCCAACATTGGAAGGAATAAGGATTGTTTGGTTCAGGGGATGGGAGTGGACGGAACGGTGGAAGGTGCCTCAGAGGTGTGTACTGACCCAACATTCGCCTAATGCTACGAGAAAACCTCTGAAAAAACTCATAGCAGGTCAGGGGGGCCTGGGATTTGAACCCCGGTCCTTCCGAATGCAAGACGAGAGCCATACCACTTTCTCGGTAACCGGCCGTTGGCAGATGTCAATTGTCTTATGGTTAGGGTTGAGGATTGGAAGTGGCTAATGAGACGACGATCGGGAATTACTTAGATAATCATTTGCGATATAAATTTAAAAGTCGAAACAGGTCGATAGACATGCTACAGCTTAATGGGTCTGCCGTAAATGTTGTCCTCGAATGAACTGTTTCGCATGACTCTGTCTTGAAATGTAACAGCATTTCAGAAATTTCTGTACCATCACTTGTCACCCATGCTCAACCTCTATGGTTTTAATGGGCTACACTGATGAAAATACTTTTGGTTTTAGTGTTATGTATTATTGTTGTTTTTTTTTTAATTCAAATTTTTACTACTTTTTTATATGTATAACTACAATTTGTTAATTCTTATTCTAAATAAACGTTATTATTATTATTATTATTATCTACTTTATTGTGGCCACGTTTGTTGTCGGGCACTGATGAACCTTATCTGGTCATTTCATCCGCCTTTTTGTTGCCCTTATGACCTTCGTGCTCTGGTATCCAGGGCAGTCGCAAAAATGTTGAAACTAGCGGCGCGCTTCAAAACCGCCTGCAGATGGCTGCGGTTGGTGGCAAAATTTAGCCCGTATCTTGTCGGCGGAAAAGCGATTTGTGGTTTGATAGGGAATAACGAATGTTGACATATTCAGCCCTATTCCTTAACCGAAGTAGAGATGAATGCGTCGAATCGAAATTTTGACAAATTGAAATCTTCGATATCTATCGCGTCACTTCGTATGTGAAATCGCCATTCTCTAACCCAGGTAGACTTGAAGGTGAGTCGAAATGTGCGATTTTTATTTGACGCTCGTGAATACTTCTGACAAACGTCGCATCATCGGTGCGAATGTAGCTCTTAATAAGGCAAGTCCACGGTGACGTCATGTGACAGTCGCCATTATGAATCTGATGATTAACAAGCGTTCTTTGCACAACACGTGTTCTTAATAGTTATTTTGATCGAGTTTGAGTTCATTTAATTTTAATTTTGGTGCTTTCTTCGACATTGTTTTAATTGCTCAGGTATTTTAAAAACTACATTTGACTATTTATAATAAAAAGGATCATTAAATCGTTACAAAACATCCAAATTACAAATCTAAAATCTATCCAAATAATTGTTCATCCTTAGGGCGACTGTTAATAGGTTTGTTCGCGGGTGCAATTCAGAACCAGTTCAGGGACTATTCGCATGCGCATTCTAAAAAGTGGCGTTCGCGGTTATGTTAGTTCCGAATTTTAAATAATAGTTCGTTGTACGCGAATCATATCGGATTGGTTCGTTATCGATTCGGAATCATTCTTAGCGGTTCTCTGATTTTGGTAAGGACTGAAATTTCGGTTCCACTGCTCACGCGCAAATGATCCATATGTCAGTTGCTTATGGTTGTTTCTTCTTTCCTTTGTTGTGTTGTAGCATTGTAAGCAAATATCAAAAAATGCCAAAATCACTTGTTTTGTTTTCGTTCAGGTTCTGAGAGGTGATCTGTCGTTCTGATATCGTTCGCGGTATAATCAAATTATTTGATGGTTCGTAACCAGACATGCGCTCTAGGCAATTTAAAGTTAATTCCGAACTGGTTCGGAATCGGTTTGGATTGTAGCCCGCGAACATAGGAACGTCTATTCGTAGCTCTAGGCGCCGACGTTGCCAAATTTCAAGAAAGTGACATTTAAAAAATGTGGAGAATAAAATGAGGTTAAGTGTTTGTTTTCGTTTTATATATCTTAGCTTTTACTTTTTCAAGAAGGGCAAGGAAAAATAAACATGTCTTTTTGTTGAAGTTTTTGATGAAAAATGATGAAAGTGACTGTAGTTCTGAATCTATTTATGTTGGCAGCA
Organism: Lochmaea crataegi; assembly: GCA_947563755.1. NCBI lineage: Eukaryota > Metazoa > Arthropoda > Insecta > Coleoptera > Chrysomelidae > Lochmaea > Lochmaea crataegi. Next base: position 28,460,837 of record OX387426.1, read on the forward strand.
TTTCTCTTGTATAGAACTCGTCCATTAGAGATTGAAATATCGGCGTTCCCGCGTAATAGAAAGGTGACAAAAATATTTTATAATTACCTGCGGGTGTGATTTGAACTTTTTCTACATTCTTTGGTAGACATTCTAAAACATAAGATCCAAACACTTTCAGTTGGTCTCTTCGTGAAGCAGCATCTATCTTCGGTTTACCACCCACACAAATCTTCATTGGACTATAGGTTCTACGGCAATTGGGATATTTCTGTATGAAGGGTGATATTTTTGATAGAAGTTTTGAAAACATTTTGACATAAGCATTGTCTAAAAAAGAAATAGTCTGTCAACCTAATGAGTATAACAGAGACCCTAAAAAGAGAGATGCATATATACTGAGAGGTGGCGGTTTAAGTTAAATTGCGGTGAAATTTGGGACTTTCAAATACTTGCGTAGACGAAATACTACTGACCGATAGGTGGCACCATGATAACCTTAAAATAAACAACAAGTAAATAGATTTCAACTTATCTATGTACCTACCTAACCAACCAAACAAAATTTTACCTTTTTTATGTAAAACAGTGAGAGCATTATATTATACCCATTGTCTTCATGTAATGTAATAGGCGAGAATATAAGAAAGCTGTCTTTGTGACAATAATGAAAATTCAAATACAATAATTATTTCTACATTTACTAAAACTTTCATTAAAATAAATTACGTATCTATCACTTTTAATTTAAAAGAAGTAGGTATTCGAAATTCGGATGAATGCTCTTTTAATATCTCTTTTGTTTGTTAGGTATTATATTATGTTTTTCGTCATTTTTGAAATGAATATTCGATGTTTATACACCGATTTAAATAAGCCTTACTAAAGTATATTTCACAATATTTCGTTGACCGGTATCTGGTCGGATTAATAATAAAAGTTCATCAGTCACTCATAGTAAAGTATACCTACCTAACAGTAACAGATCCGAAGTCGGTAAAATTTAGATACTAAAACATAAATTAAATTTATTTTGTGAAAAAAATCAGTGAATTTCTTAAAAGTAATCTGTTTATTCTCTGTACATACTTAATATAACCAGTAGTAATGTTTATTGTTCTTGTAATTTTTATAAATTTAGAAACACTAAATAAATGTAATAGTTTTCCCTTAGAATTGATGAATTGTAGAGCTCTCATTACTTCATGAATATTTCAATTTTCAAGTAAAGATTTTTCTTTTTTTGATTAAGTAAATTACCTGAATTGTGAACCCATACTCAATGCATCTTTTTTCATCATGAACAGGGAATGTAAATTTTCTCAATCCAGGGTTATTTCTACTGGATTTTCCACAATGATAATAGGCACATTTGTTACCTGACATCTGTAACACAAAACAATAATTATTAATTAGGAATATGTTATACAGTAACTAAATATATTACTAAAAAGTAGTGCTAACATTCAGGGCCGAGCCGCCCATGTGTGCGAAGTGTGCGGCGCACACAGGCGCCAATACAATAGAGGCGCCGCCACTGAAATTATTTTGGTTACATTTATAACAACAACATATTCTTTGTAGTGGAGTATCGATAAGTAAGTAGTTACAATAGGCGCAACATATGCAACTATTGATAGTATTCAACAAAAACTTTTAGAGGTTGGAAAGCAGCGCTGGTACGATGCAATCAAAAGAATAATATATGAAGGGTGTCAGGTGAAAACCAGGAATGCCCACGCGACCAAGTTTTGAGTAATAACAGTTTTTTGTTTAAAAACGTCATAACTTCATTTTGTTTAAGTAACATCTTATATTACTGAAGAGTTAATAAACAATGAAAAATAAACTAAAAATGGAACTTCTTTCAAAAAAAGCTGGAATAACAACTGCTTTGTTTGAGTGAAAATGGGGACTGTCCTTTGTATGTGTCTGTAATAGGAAAAACAATCTTAGATTCATTTATTTTTTGCGGTTTCTTTCTCACAAAGTTGTTTATCCTGTTCGTAAGATGGACCTGCACGATCGACATCAACAGATTCTGATCTTTTTGTTAGTCTTCGACATAGTTTTTCCATCATCTGAAACATTGGCACAAAGTTTGTCAGCATGTTCTTGAGAGGGACCTGCTTGTTCAACAGCTTTTCTTATTCGTTTTCGACTTGTTTTTTCAGAATGTGGAAGACTGGCATAAAGTTGTTTCACTTCAACACACAGACAAAATTTCAATAACGACATGAGGCCTTTGTGTTTTTTTTTGTATCTATAGGTATCAGATCGAAATAAAATTGGGAAGGCCATTGAAATTCAAAACCTGTGCTGCCTGGGTTGATTTTGGATATAATTTTATTACACTGTTCTGCAGGAATCACGATGTGATATAAGTCGTATATGCCCGTTGGTCACCTTAAAAACTCTCTGTTTTTTTCGCATCGGGAATGGATACTTTTTTGCATTTTGTGGAGAAAAACTCAGTCCACTTCTTAACATAACTCTGATCTACTGAAACTACAGTAAATATCATTGGTGTCACTCTAGAAGTCGAAATAGTTTGTTCCCAGTCTTTGGGAGATTTCATTCTTCTTTGTATTAATCAGTCCCATGTTCTTGTCGCATTCTAAGTAGGAATATAATAAAATACCCACTGACTGGACATTATCTGTTTATTACGGTTTCGGTTGAACAATCCCTGTTTTCTCCGTATATAGCATTTTTAAATAACGTAGTAGAACGTGACACTCCTCGTTTTCTTCTGATATGTTTAGGGCTTGGATAAATACATAACTTTTGCAAACCGATGATACATCTAACTCATTTTATGTAATACATGGACATTCCTGGTTTTCACCTGACATCCTTCATAATATGTGGTCCGATTTCTAAGTACACAAAATATGGCTTTTCGTGGTCAAAGCAAAAAATCATACGACCGTAACAATGGTAATTTTTTTAAATGTATTGAAATTTTAGGAAAATTCGATCTTTCAATGACTAAACGTATACGACGCACGATTTGCGATTTCAAAACTAGGCCGACTTATCTTGGAGATAAAATCCAAAATGAAATAATTTACATACTCGGTAACCAAATTCAACATTTTATTTTAAATTTATATAGAATTAATAAATATTTTTCAATAATACTGGATTGTACTCCTGACGTTTCACACGTAGAGCAAATTAGTATTGTAATGTTTTTAGTTATTTACTTAAACAGTTTTTAACTTGTGGGATAAAATTATACACACTATGGCTAATTACTATCTATTTATTTAAAGGAACACACACTATATTATACTTAATTTATATACACGCTCTACTTATTGTCTACAAATTTATTTACACTCGGTATATTACTTCTAATTTATTTTCACCTCTCGAATTTTACACTATTTATTTGCACTAATTAGTTCACTGTCCGATTACTGAGAACTTCGGTAAACTAACTATTTACTGTCCGTTTCACTAATTCTCTCGAACTAACCAACTCCCTACGCACTCAAAAACCCGCGTATATATAGTCCGCATCAGTTCTGGAAAGTTCTAGAACATTACGCGATCGCGCTATGCACAAACAAAACCGTTGTACTCGAATGTTCGAGAAAACACGCTGGCGGAGAATCCAGGCGAAGCCACCAAAATTTACAATCGATTGGCAGGGCCGGCTTTGAGTTGTTGACCTCGCAACAGTATTATAATAAGATTTGTCAATTTTAACACAGAAACTAAAAAGTTGGAAATAAGAGTGCATTTCTTAGCTTTCTGTCCAATTATCGATACAACTGGCGCTGGATTAACGTCATTTATAATAGAAAAACTAGACAAAATTAACAAATGAGAAAAAAAAATACGTTGAAATATGAACCTTCGTAAAAAAAGAGGCGCTTCATAGGTTTCGCACACGGGCGCTGTCGGGGGTCGGCTCGGCCCTGCTAACATTGTTATTAGGATCATAATATGCACATAATTGTATACAACAAGTTCCTTATTCATCTGTTTGGTGTTCACATTTTTTTTATATATGTAGAGGTATGTATTATATTTTTGGAATCTTCTATTCATATCTAGTTTTTTGGGATTCTTTGATTTCTTACCTTAAAAGGTATTTCAAGACTAAATAGGTATGTTGAATTATCAAATAAAATAATAACAAATTCCAAAACAGAAATAAAACATTTATTACCCCACTGGTTTCACAAATTACATTTCTATTGTGGAATTTGTTATTTTATTTGATAATTGACTTTTCATATAATACATTATAGTCGAGATTATAGTACTTTGGTTCAAGTTTTCATTTTTATATATTTATGTACAATATTGTTCCTGTACATTTCATTTAATATTATTGCCTATGGACTGAAGATACAGATGCCGTTAATTATTCACACATAATTTTAAACATATTGGTAGCATAATTGTGACATATGGTCCTTACTCATTGTGAAAGATTGTTAGTGGCCTTTATACCTTTAAAAGCTTTGTTTGGATACAGAGATAATATATGTAATAAGACCTCAACTTGGAGGATGTGGAAGAATAGAACATCTAACTTGTAAGTGGAATTACTAGCTTCAACAGATTTTTTAGTGGTTAAGATCAGAAGATGTAGAAACGAAGAAAAAACGCGAGTTTTATTTTTTTGAAAGAGACATTTTGAGCATTTCATATGTCGCAATTATGCTACGACTATGTTTAAGATTAGGTGTGAGTGATTAACAGCATCGTATCTTCAGTCCATAGGCAAAAAGATTAAATGAAATCTAAAAGTTATATGAAAAGTCATTCTGACAGGTGTGTTTATAAAAAACAAAAACTATGTACATTCGCGTTGCTAACTAAAGTCAACGCATGTGATTATTTTAGTTAGATAGACAAGTCTATAATGCATAAATATTATTCATGCTAGGACAAACTCATTTCTTAGCATTAGCACAGGAACATTTATACCCAGATTTTATTATCATGAAATTTCAACAATAATTATGGCTTAGTAAGGATTGAAACAATTAATTTGATAATTAATATGTTGCTTCATATATTCCTTTAGAATCCATCACCAGGGTTAATGTTATGTATTTATCAAATTAAATAATTTATGCAAAAAGCAAATTAAATAATTGATGCAACCTATTATAATTATAAATATATAATATTATTATTTGTGTATGTATACTTACATTGAATAAACTTAAAACACTGGTTAATATATGGCACTTAGAGTGTCCTTGAACAAGAATTAATGAGTACAAACTCTCTGGTAAAAACAATAATTTAAACACGATGTTCTTTTTAAAACAACCACTATTTATAATAAGTAGGTATGTAGAATAACAGCAAAATTATCCAAAATTCGAGAAAGTTATGAAAACGATCTACGCAACTACGACAAGAAGTACTTTATAAATGCAAGCAAAATGTAATGCTAAAACTTTTTCACCCTTCACCTACTAATTAGTAGTTATTACGGATGACCTTCAAAAACATTCTTGTGTTCTGCAGGTAGATTTATTTGGAAAATAGAATAAGGATACCAAGTCACATCTAGCGTTTAGTAACATCAAAGAATACAGTATTCTTTACTTCTAATGCGACTTGCAACAAGGCTGCGTTAAACGTTTATCGCAAGAAATAAAGATACACAAAGGTAGAAAGTAGGAGAGAGAAAGAGAGTGAGTCATTCGGTATTCGATAACAGATGGCAGTGTAAGTACTCTTTTTATTATTTAAAAAGTAATTTATTAAGAGATTGTAATTTTAAAATTTCCTTCACATGACCAAAATCTTCGGCATTTGTCAACAAATGATAGTGTAAGTATACTTTTTTCCTTAAATAAAGTAACTTTTAAAATGTAATTCAGAAAAACTTCCTTTTTTGGAATTTTCTTCATATGACCCAAACCTTCGCCATTCAATGACAGATGGCAGTGTAAGTATTCTTTTTAAAAAGTAATTTATTCAGAAGCTGCAATTTTGAAATTTCCTTCAAATGACCAAAATCTTCGGCATTCATCATAAAAAGATAGTGTAAACTTTTTTTCTTAAATAAGGTAACTTTTAAAATTTAATTCACTAAAAAATTCCTTTTTTGGAATTTTCTTCATATGACCAAAACCTTCGGCATTTAATGACAGATGGCAGTGTAAGTATTCTTTTCAAGGGATACTTCTAATGCGACTTCCAACAATGTCGCGTTAAACGTAAAAGAGAAAGAAAGATACACAAAGGTAGAAAGTATATAGGAGAGAGAAAGAGAGTGAGTCGGAATATCCTAAGCACATGCGCGTGGTATTCTTGCTATGCAGCGACGATCAATTGTAAGCAATGTTAATAAAGTTTGTCTTAAAGAAACAATATGGTTTCACTAAAAATCAATTTCTTCCCTTTCCTATTTTCATTTCCACATTACGAAGTATAACTTCTTTCGCGCGGAGGGACTGCACACACTAATTTTTTATTAATGCTTTCTTCAATGTATCCCTCTGCTGTAGAAGAACTTTTCCAACCTCCATGACTTTTCAGTTGGATGATATCACCTCCTCCATTAACTAGAAGAGTAGCTGACGTGCGACGAAAACTGTGGCCTGTATATAATTTATAATCTGATAAATTCAAATACATACTGGACGATTTCACAGGGTATTTTTCCAATTATATTCATTCCCACCACTTGTTTAGAGCATTTTTCGTTTTAATATCGTAGAAATAGACAATATGGGACGTCGTCATCTGATGGTCTCAACGCAACATACCATCAGTATAATGATAAAAAATCAAGTTCTTCACTGTTAGTAACAGTAAAGACACGACTTTTTCTTGTTTTTGAGTCAGGAATTTTTATTATTAATAGCGAATCTTTGTCTTCAATGGTCATTTTCACAAGTTCATCTCGTCTACATGCACCGAAAACTCCCATAATTAATACTATACCTGTGAATAAAATAGCTTATTAATATTTACAGAGTAATGAGTAGTGTTATTTACCTTTTTCATTAAAAATATTTCATCTGGCGCTTCGCAGAGGAATTTGAACAATTCTTCTTTGGTGAAAGTTTTTGATTTTTTTTGGTTTGTATCCTACAGATTGGCGTTTTAGGTATGCGATTAACTTCGTATATTGGCTGATGTCAATATTGTTTCTTACAGATAATACAGATCGTAGCATTGAGTACACCGACCAAAGTGTAGCAGAGTTCATAGTTTTAGCTTTTTTGCTAAAGTAAGCCATCATTACGTTTTCAGTGTACCTTCTAACTTTCCTTGAATTACACCATGTGATGAAGAGTTCGTACTGCTTTTCATACTTCCCCCGTGACTTTTTTGGCGATAGGTTTAATGTCGCGACTTTAGCGGCGCTTGCAATTTCAGGTGGTGTACATGAAAAATCACTACAATCATTTTCTTCTTCCATTTTTGCTGCTTCACGCTGACATACGATTATTATTTAGGAAATTTTTCACTCAAATGAAAGATGTCATTTACTCGTTGACATTGGATACTCTGAGCAATGCATATTTGATTTATAGTTAATAGGGTGGATTAGCCTGTTAGCCGGCCACTACCACTTCTCGGCCACTTTCATAAAAATCAGCTGATAATAGTGAATCAAACTTTATAAATTCCCTACAATAATTTCCCCGTTCTCGGCCATCAATTCCAAACCGCTTTTCGAATACAAGAGAGCCCTGCCGGCGAATGAATAAACTAATAGAAAATGAAATGTGAGCCGTGTGCACGTGGTACTCCCGAAACTCCGTTAATGTTAAAAATTTTGTAGTTATAGTGGACCTAAAAAATAGTAAGTATTTGTTTTCTTAATGCATTATGATGTGTTTTTATTTTTGTAGTACATTGTGAGGTGAATTAACAAGTCAAATTATCAAAAAGATATCAATTTTTTCGACATAACAATTTAAAACTTAGATGGCCGAGAAGCGGTATCTGAAAATCGCTCAAATTCCTTTAAAAATGGTTTGTCCATGTATTGTCTCTGTCTATACTATGCCTAACAGATAAATCTGTTCCTATTTTATTTATTTATGCTTAATATTGCATAATTAATTTAATAGCTAGTTTTCGGCCACAGATATAATGCATCCTATTGGAGGTAAAAGTTATGTGGCCGAGAAAGAGAATTTGAGATACTGATTCCCGGCCACTCATTTAAATCTGTTGAAACCGTCCTGGCCGAAAAAAGATCTATTCTCGGCCCTTAAATATACAAATATAAAAGGATCTGCAGGTTTTTCTTTTCAATTACAGATGGCTGCGCGTTCCAGAAACATGAATAAAAGAGAAAAACGTGCCAAAATGAAAAAAAAATGTTTCAATAATCGTAGGAATCGCTGCAAGCTGCATTGCGCGATATAAAAGAGAACAATGTAGCTGTTACATTTGCTAGTAGGAAACATGCAGTCCCTAGAAGTACTATTCAGGATCGTCTACTAGAAAAATTTCCACGGAAACAGGGAAAGACGGGTCCTGAGCCGATTCTAACCATTGAAGGAGAGAGAAAAATAGCGGACTGGATTGTAAACATGGCAAAACGTGGATTTCCGATCAAGAAAATCGATCTAATAGAAACAGTACAAAAGATAATAAAGGACAGCGGCAAGAAAACCAAGTTTAAAGATGGAAGGCCGGGAGAGCGTTGGTACTACAATTTTTTTGAAAAGACATCCTATAATTTCTCTCAGGGAGGCTGAAGGCATAAATAAAGCGAGAGCAGTAGTCACATAGGAATGCATAAGAAAATAGCGCGTCTGTTTTTTTGCTAGAACCAGACCGAATATTTAATGGCGACGAATCCGGGTTCTCACTTTGTCCTAAAACTGGAAAAGTGCTAGCCCCAAGGGGTTTTAAAAACCTATATCAAATAAAAAAAGGCAATGAAAAAGAAAACATTACTGTTTTCATACGTTTCTCTGCTAGTGGCAAAATACCCCCCCCCCTAGTTGTCTTTCCTTACATTAGACCACCTAGAGCAGTTGTAGACAACATGCCAAAGACTTGGACCCTAGGAAAATCCGAAAGTGGATGGATGCATTGGCATGTATTCTATGAATATATCGTTAACGATTTTAATAACTGGATTACAACAAATAATATCAAAAAACCCATACTACTTTTTGTAGATGGGCACAAGTCCCATATGATGATGGCGCTTAGCGAGGGCTGCGAAAAAAAAAGGGATAATCCTGTATGCTCTGCCCCCTATCACAACCCACATTCTCCAGCCAGCTGACGTAAGCGTTTTCCGTCCACTCAAACAAGAATCTCTTTCATTTTCTTTCTGCTAACAATCTGTGGCCGAAAAATGAACCACTTTATCCATTTTCCTCGGCCATGGCCGAAAATAGGGACAATTTTGGCCGGCAACCAGTCGAAGGAGGCCGAGAACCAGTAAAAATGCATTTTTCAACATTTTCACATCCTTTCGGAAAATCTCATTCCAGGATTCATTTTCGAACCATTCAATTGAAAGAGAACACTATAAACTATATATAGGCATGAGAATTCATGAATTTAGATAAACAATAATTTAATCACAGACACCGACTAAACATAATTACGTTAAGTGGCCGAGAACTAGCTCATTCAGCCTAATTGGGAGAGCGAGCGATTTTTATATTTAGTCGCTTGTAAGCGACAAAAGTGACATTCCTCGAAAAAGATGGCACGTTTGAGTTGTCAAATACGAGCGCAAATGCCTACTTTGGATATCGATTGTAGAAAAAGATATATACCAAAAAATAAATCAAACAAAAGGAAAAAAAAATTAAAGAAAAAAATAAAACAAAAATTCTGAAGACTCTTCATCAGAACTTGACAAAAGAAGGTGATGAAACACAAAAGCAGCGCCCGATTGTCCATGTTTAAAAACAACTCAGAGATTCCAAAAACTGTTTTCTGAAGTAACAAAAATAAAATTTGGTGTCGTTTTGGGAATATATTTGAGGTTATATTTTCGTTTCGCACTTTTACCGGTTCTGCGTCCCACCCAAATATATTATACATATATTTTTCAGTTTCATTCTGTCAGTCGAAGCGGTTAACCGTGGTTACGCTTATATAGTTCAGTGGCGGATTTACATCTGGTTACATGCCCAGTCCGCAGTATCTCGTCACAATGACGTCATTATCTAGTGACTACTGGTCAATAGACGTCAGTCGACCAAATTTCGACAACATTTTGACGTGACTTAATCGACGACTTTTTGTCGGCATTTATTCACGTCATACTGTCGACTTTATTTGGTGATGTCGGTTTATCATATATGTACATTTCAATTAATTTATTTTTGACAGAAAAATGTGAAAAACACACCTTGTTAACGATATTTCAATACCAAATTAAATACTATAGTAAGTATACTGGTATATTATATTTCTAGCTCGATTCACCAGCACACCAGAAACTAATAAAACCGTTAACCTTTATCCCTAAAAAATAAATACAAATAAAACCAATAAATAGCTAGGTCCTTTTGAAAACTGCGCTCTTTTCTACCAATCAATAAGCCTACATTCAAGAGAATCACAAAGTTGCCAGATGATTACAAATTCCTTTCATTACGAGGAGCGATCTTTTTTTTTATTTATTTTACATCGTGTTTATTGGCACTATAAAAAGAATTTGATGTGTTTTCTATCAGGTTAATTTTCATCATTTAATGAAAAATAAGTTATTGCATGTCAACCATCTTATAATTTCCATATTTCTAATGTAATAAATTTTGCTGGTAATTTTGTCATAATTATCGGCAACATTGCAAATCAGTCGGTTAACTGAAAGTAAACCGCCGCCATCCCGCCATTTTATAGGTTATGTTTAGGGATGGCAATATCGAATAAAAATGACGATATATCGAAACATCGATATATCGCAACCAAGGTATCGATATATGCGATATATCGAAACAAAAATATCGATATTGCAAAATATCGATGTTTTTAATTATTTTTTGTTGTTTATGCATATTTTATATAATTATTATTCTTGTATAGTATAGTAACTGTTTTTAAGGTGTAAAAAAATGTCATTTTTATTTATTTTCAACATAAAACAAGGAGACAAACTAGAAAATTCAACATAAAACAAGAAAACAAACATTAGAAAATTTAACATAAAATAAAAAAACAAAACAGAAAGTTCTAATATCATGTCAGATAAATATTTATATGAATAAAACTCTATTACTACCATTGCTACAAATCACAAAAATTATTCAACTATTCTATTCAGTTTGGGTACTCCCCCGCCCGATCCCGACTGTTATTTGTCACGTCACACGTCATTTTTCGGAAACAAGTAACAACTAACCTGATTTGACCAATCAAAATCAGATCACTGGTTATTGGTTGTTGTGTAATCGCTGCAACCCGCCCTGTATGATCGGTCGGTGCCTCACCCTGTAGATGCAGGTCTGCCCGAGTCTCTCAGCGGGCTGTGGTGGGCTTATCGCATGAACGACCGAGAAGGGGATGTGTTGTTTTTAAGATTATTAATCGTTTGTATTCCGTTGAAAAATATAGTTCTTGAGTTGAGGTACCGAGTTTCTTTTAACAGTTTTATAATAATTCTTTTATTCAAAATAAAAATAGATTACAGTTCAGGTGTGCGGTTGGACTTACATAATTTAGCGTACGTGCCTTAATTTGTGTGTGATAAGTGAATTATTGAATAATTCCCAACATGGGAAAAAGGAACCGAGTCCGTAGAGGAAACAGATCTAGTAGCAGTAGCAGCTCGGACAGTTCTTCCAGTTCTTCTAACGGAAGATACAGAAGAACAAAGTCAGTGAAGAGTCATACGCCACCTCGTACAGTTACTTCAGCCGCCTTATACGAGGAAGGTATGAGAGAAACAGTTACTTCAGCCGCCTTATACGAGGGAGGTTTGAGTAAAAATTCAGTTAGCTCGCGACAATCACGCTTGTCTCAGCACCGGAGAAATCAGGGCGAAAAAGATACACCATCCAGAATTGAAGGCACTACGAATCAAATTGAGGTAAATACTACATCACTGATATCAGATTATAAAAGCCGTATTGAACGACTGGAAGATGTTATAGCTCAAATGTCACAACGAAACCCGGTGGCAGATAATCGTCGTCTCACTTTACGAAGTGATTGCATCCCTGAATTTCAACCTGAAAACGATAACCTGTCAGCTGCCAAATGGTTGGAAAAGATTGACCAGTTGAGAGATATCAATGAATGGGATGATGTGACCACTATTTATCAAATGCAGTCGCGTCTAACTGGCATGGCTCGAACATGGTACCATAGTCTGACATCATTAAATCATACATGGAGTGGAGTGGAAAACATTAATAATCAGAACTTTTCCCGACCATGTCGATTATGCCAAAGTTTTGAGAAAGATGCTGGACCGAACAAAGCAAGCCGACGAAACTATGACAGCATATTATTTTGGAAAGATGGAGCTGTTAAGTACCTGTCAAATAAGTGGTAAAAATGCTATAGCATGTTTAATAGATGGTATTCCTGACAATACTATCCAAAATGCAGCACGAGCAGGCCGTTATTCATCGCCTGAGATTTTGTTTCAAGAATATTTATCAATGCTTCGAGATGAACCGCCACTGGAGTCAAAAATTAAAAAGGTCAATAACCAACCTAATCCTCTTAGAGTGGATTTACGTAATTCACTCATTCACAAGAGGCAAGTACCGTATAATAAACCGGATTTACAGCATATCACCTGTTTTAATTGTAAGAAGAAAGGGCATTACCAGTCAAAGTGTACTCAGTTACGTGTTGAATGCACCAAGTGTCATCTACTGGGCCATGAAGCTGCACGTTGTACGGTAGGTACTGACAATCGTAAGAACTGGAACAATAGGGGTAAGTCTGAACCAATTTTAAGTCTTTCAAATGCTAATTCTGCAAGCAAAAGTAATACCTGTTATTTTATTGACTGTGTGATTAATGGAGAACCGATACGTGGTTACGTAGATTCAGGTTGTGCAGCTGTTACAATACGCGAATCAGTTGTTGCAAGCCTGAAATTGCCACGCAAACCCACTATGGTACGCCTATGTGGTTATGCCGGCGGTTCGGTGTTATCAACATCAAAAGTAACGTTAAAATTAAAAGTAGATTTAGCCGTTGCTGTTGTAGAAGCACTTATAGTTCCTGATCAAGTACAAGAAATTCCTATAATTATAGGGCAACCTTTTATAAATAACGAAAATGTCGTAGTAGTTGTCCGTGGCAATCAAATACGTTTATTTCAAGTTAACCAAAATGTTTACACTAGCGAGTTACCACTTAGAAAGGTAAATTTATGTGCTAACAAAACTTCGATAATTCCTTCCAAGCATATCGGTCATATTTCTGTCGGTAGTGATGAAAATTTGAATGATGTTTATATTGACTTACAGTATCGCAATTGGGATGATAATTTTCATATAATTGTCCCATGTGTTACCAATTTAATGGAAGGTGGTTATGTTGCTATTATTAATATGTCTGAAAAGCCAATCTGTTACGAAAAGAATAGGGTGGTTGCGCGGGGTCACATATGTTACGAAGTTATACAGGGTGAGTCAGTGCATTGTTTACGTACAACTGCATCGACTTTGAAAAGGTTTACGTTAGATGATCTACAAAGTAATATAAATCAAGAATTAAGCAATGATGAGAAGTTTCTTTTGTTACGATTACTTAACGAGTATAGGGATTGTTTTGCAACTACTATGGAGCATATAGGTAAATCAGACATAGCTGAGCTAACAATTAGACTTACTGACGACCAGCCTGTCACGTATAGACCCTATCGACTATCACTTACTGAAAGGGAAAAGGTACGCGGTTTGGTTCAAGAACTATTGGATAATGGAATTATCCAAGAGTCCGAATCCCCTTATGCCAGTCCTATTCTTTTAGTAAAAAAGAAAAACGGCGAAACAAGAATGTGTGTTGATTATCGGGCTCTCAACAGAAAAACTATGAAAGACAAATATCCTCTGCCAAGAATCGATGACCTTCTAGATAACTTGGTTGGTAACAAATGTTATTTTCTCCAGACTAAAATCGAGTATTTAGGTTATGAAATAACGGAAGAAGGCTTTAAGCCCGGTTTCGATAAAATCCAAGCAGTGGCAGATTTTCCTAAACCAAAAGACGTTCATACAGTCAGGATGTTCTTGGGTCTCTGCAGCTACTTTAGAAAGTTCATCAAAAAGTTTGCTACCGTAGCCAAACCTATTTCTCAACTGACTAGAACAGATTGCATATTCCAATGGGGCGAGGATCAAGATATTGCTTTCATGGAATTAAAACAAAAACTGGTAGATAGACCCGTTCTAGCAATGTATAATTGAGAAGCGAAAACAGAAGTACATTGCGACGCCAGTAAATTGGGCATAGGAAGTATCCTTTTCCAACGACAAGATGATGGAGTTCTTAAACCTGTTCAGTACTACAGTAGAGCTACAACCAGAGCTGAATCGAATTATCATTCTTACGATCTTGAAACTATGGCAGTCGTAGATGCTCTGAAGAAATTTAGAATATATTTGATTGGTACAAAATTCAAGGTTATCACTGATTGCAACTCCCTACGCCACACTCTATTGAAAAGAGACCTGGTTCCTCGCATTGCACGATGGTGGTTATCTCTCCAAGAATTCGACTTTGATATTGAATATCGCCCTGGATCCAAAATGAATCACGTGGATGCTTTGAGTCGAAGTCCGGTTGAAACTTGTCTTGAGCTCCTTATTGTGAACATTGAAGAAGAAGTTTGGATTTTATCTGCTCAATTACAGGATCCGACATGCAAATGTTTGATAGACACGCTAGAAAGCCGTCCTACCAATTCTGCAGAGCGAAAGACTCACAAGGATTATTGTCTGAAGGACAAACGACTTTTTCGAAAAACAGATAAAGGTCCAAAATGGGTAATTCCTTAATCTGCCGGGAGAAGAATATTGATGTACATCACGACGATGCAGGACACTTCGGATCGGACAAAATTTTAGAATCGATAAGAGCTCGCTATTGGTTTGCTAATACGAGAAATGTGAAATGTGAAAAACTATATGAAATCTTGCTTGGGATGTCTGTATAACAAAGTACCCCCAGGAAAACCAACGGGCAGTCTCAATCCGATTGATAAGCAAAGCGTTCCTATGGACACTCTACATATTGACCATTTGGGTCCGTTTGTGAAGAGTGTAAAGAAAAATTCCTACCTCATAGTAGCGGTGGATGGATTTACAAAATTTTCGTTTCTGAAAGCCGTGCCTAATACTCAAACTGGTCCGGTGATTGCCTTTCTCAACAATATTATTGAATTCTTCGGTGTTCCGAGAAGATTTATTTGCGACAGGGGTACTGCTTATACGAGCAAACGTTTCACTGACTTTTGTTTAAATTTGGGCATTAAAAGAGTATTATGCGCGACAGCAACTCCAAGGGCTAACGGCCAAGTGGAGAGGATGAATCGCTCAATATTATCTGCCCTGATGTCCTCAACTACTGACGAAACTCGTTGGGATGCGGTTGTGAGTCAAGTTCAGTGGGGCATTAATTCGACGGTTAATGCCTCCACAGAAAAGAGTCCATATGAATTATTTTTCGGCTACAGGCCTCGAGGCATTAACGATGCTTTCCTGACCGCCGAAGTATGTACGAATGAATATTCAGATCTGAAACATGTGAGAGATAACGCCTCTCGTTTAATAACGAAAAAACAAGAGTATCAAAAAGAAAGTTACGATAAGAAGCATGCTTCGCCGAATAGTTTTCACGTAGGACAACAGGTGCTTGTTCGATCAGCTAAAGGTCCGAATGACGGTATGAGCCGAAAGCTCGAGCCCCGATATAAGGGACCTTTTGTAGTTACGAAAGTCCTTGATAACGACCGTTACGTAATAGAGGACTTGTCGGGTTCGAAACGTACGAAAACGGTTTATAAGGGGATTTACGCTCCCGATCGAATGAAATTATTTGTCGCCAGAGTCTCTTCGAGCGAGAGTACCTCTGAGGATGAACAAATCCATTCTTAATGATCACTGCATGTTTTAATATTGTTTTTTTTTGTGTGTTACAGATGTGCCTTCACGGGACGTGAATAATCGTCAGGTAGGCCGACTGTAATCGCTGCAACCCGCCCTGTATGATCGGTCGGTGCCTCACCCTGTAGATGCAGGTCTGCCCGAGTCTCTCAGCGGGCTGTGGTGGGCTTATCGCATGAACGACCGAGAAGGGGATGTGTTGTTTTTAAGATTATTAATCGTTTGTATTCCGTTGAAAAATATAGTTCTTGAGTTGAGGTACCGAGTTTCTTTTAACAGTTTTATAATAATTATTTTTTTCAAAATAAAAATAGATTACAGTTGATTGTCTCTTTTTATGGTGAACTGATAGATAAGATAATGACATGACAAAATATTTGGTACGTCTGCATTCCGCTAGTCCGCACCAGTTCGTTCGAAAGTAGGCAACCAACTATTGACTAAAGACAGACGATTATATTGGAAAACGATATATGAAAGTTTAATCGATATATCGATATATCGCCACAGAAAAATATCGATGTAAAATATCGATATATTTGGGCTGACATATCGATATTTCCAAACTATCGATATATCGTTGCCATCCCTAGTTATGTTAGTATGTTACCTATGATGTTAGTAGATGAGTAAGGAGTAAGAGTGATCGGCGTGGCAGAGATAATAAATATTCTTGCATATAGGTTAGTTATTTTATATAAAAATTACAGCATTCTTTAGTTATGGGTTAGGTACCTATACACACATGTACTAAAAATATTTAGGTACTTATCACTATAAGATGTGAAGAAATGGAACATGTGGGTATTCGGTATTCCAATATCAGTGGTGTCAGGTCTGTTAATACCAAAATGAACTGTTAATACGGTATTCATTGGAATTCATGAGATCGCTCGGAAAAAATCGTGAGATTCAAGCTAACTGAGCGCACGAAATAGATCTAATTATTATTAGGTCATTGGAGTATCTATACTTGACTATATTGTTTTGATTATCTTTATTTGTAGTTTTTGCATGCATCATTGCATCAAGTTAATAATGGCATATGTAGGAGTGGAGTTCTCCGAAAATGATACAGTGGGCTTGGTGCATTCGTCTTGGTTGACACCACTGAAAAGTGAGGTCTTTTGGCCACCTTACAAAACTTCATATAGCTTTAATAAAGCTTTAACATCAGCTGAAGAACCTGATCAGAGCACTTGGAAGCTGGCCTGTATCAAGAGAAAATTTTTCGAGTGCGGTGGGTAAAATTTTAATTCAAAAGCCTCTTTTTATCAAGTTTTGTCCGCATCTAATTTAAATATCCATTTTTCATATTCAATAGGTCTGCATTTTGCTTGTGTAGTAATAAAGTTGTATATTATTTTATTTTATTATAGATGACATTCTCAAGGCACAGAACAAGTTGAAAAAATGTGAGGTGTCTTCTGATATCCAGTCATCTGATGTAGAGAATGTTAAAAATAAGCGTAAACGATTCAGCACAAGAAGATGGTCATCTTCCTCCTCGGATGATGAATTACAAACTAACGAAAAAACAAAAATCAGACTTCCAAGACCATCATCAGGTTTACCTGAAATAAGAACTGTACCAACGGCTTCACCTGGAAACTCATCGGCTTATCTTGGTAAGAATATAATATTATTACAATAATTTATGAGCTGAGAACTGAAGTTCTATGAAGCTCATATAATAAACAATATTGCTATAGGTAGCACATTCTATAAATTTCTAAAATGCAAAAATATAAACAATTAAGAAAAGTTGATACATTTATTATATTTCAGCCACAGCACAGATTGGACCAGCTAAAATTGCAGAACCACAATCTACTACAAATTCCCATGTAAATATTGGTAAGTTTATAGGATGAAATTGGGATAATCAGCTATTTTATATATTTTTCTCATAGTCCCAAATTTTAAAGAGTCCTATATAGATATTCTCTCATACAATTATCATTCAGATGTAAATGTAAATATATGCTGCTACACTGTGTACATTTCCATGATAGAACATCTGCTGTTTGCTCATTTTAATTCGATTTGCATATTTTTAGGTTTAGAAGATATTTTTAGAGAAGTTAGAAAATTGAGGGAAGAGTTGAAAGAAATAAGAGCTATTTTAAAAACTTCAAGAAATTTAGTCGCTGCTTTTTTGCCAAATGACCTCCCTGTGGTTTTGCCATTGAAAGATATTGAGAGCTTTCAAGTTTTAGAGCAATATTTAAGTAATCAAGAAAAACTGAATGATTTGGTAAAAGTTGTAATTCATGAAATTTGTAATTTATTTATGAAAATATATTATAGGCTTCCTATTTGGCAAGTTTGGGTGGAACTGGCATAACAGGATTAGTAAATCACACTCTACGGACACTCTTGACCAATAAATTGGCCACAGGATTCAACTTTTCAGGTCAAAGAAGTGAAAGATCCAATAAAAAGGCGTTTAGTGGCACCAATCTGAACTTGACCACAATTCGTAAGTACAATAAGATGTAAAATAATTTGATGCTGAGTTTAGTTCAGAATAATTTCTATTTGTTTGAGCAATTATACTAGTTTTCCATTTATTTCTCATTAAAATTTTATTAAAGTAATTGCTAACTTTTGTTATAGGTGCTGTGCAAGTTAAGTTACCAGCTGCTACTCAAAGTGAAGTTGAAAATAGAATAAAAATTTGGTTAAAGCATGCAAAGCAGCGAATGCAGAAAATGCCTGACCAACCTCATAATTAGTTGTCAAATGAGTTTATTTTAGTTTTTTTTTCAAATGTCTAAACGTCAGCTAAAAGAAATTGTGGGCTTGAAACAAAAGTACAGAAGGGTATCTGAAGCTACAAAACAATTTGTCAGAAATCGTTCAGAAGTTTTAAGCAAAAAGTTTACTGTTTCCATTGTCAGTGAAGATGATAACCTACTTGGTAATTTACCTTATGTCAATTCAAATGTTTCAGATTCATCCTCTAGTGATACTGATGATGATGAAAACATTATTGGTCTAACAACTGCAGAAATTGTAGTGGACATTAGTGAGAAACAAAATACGTTTAAAAAAGATTTATCTCAATGGGCTTTAACTCATAAAATCTCGCAAACGGCTTTAACAGATCTTCTTCATCTGCTTTCTCCACTTCATCCTGAGCTTCCTTTAGATAGCCGAACTTTACTTTCTACCCCTTCTTGTACCATTATTTCTAATTTAGAGACTGGTCAGTTTATTTACTTTGGTATTAAAAATGGGTTGCTCAAACTTTCTAATTCAGATCTAAATGTTGATAAGGTGCAACTTGGCTTTAATGTTGATGGAATTCCATTATTCAAAAGCTCTAAATTACAGTTATGGCCAATTTTAGCCATCATTAAAAATATTCCATATAGCAGTCCTTTCCCCGTGGCTATTTTTTGTGGCAAGAGTAAGCCTAAACCACGGGATTTATTTTTGAAGCCGTTTATTGATGAGCTAAATGACTTATTGAAAAATGGAATAGCTAGTGAATCAAAAAACTTTGAGATTGAAGTGCATAGCTTTGTATGCGATGCTCCTGCAAGAGCATATTTAAAATGCACAAAATCCCACACAGGATACTCTTCCTGTGATAAATGCATTATACGTGGGGAATATTTTCAAAACAAAGTTGTATTGGATAGTTTACAATGCAGTAAACGCACAGATGAAACCTTTCGTCAACAATTAGATGAGGATCATCACATATCGCACACTCCTTTAATTAATGTACCCATTGATTTAGTCAAAACTTTTCCAATAGACTATATGCACAATATTTGTTTGTGAATTATGAGAAAACTTCTGCATACTTGGATTGGAGGTCAGCTGAGAACTAGATTACCACATCAACAAGTAACACTTCTTTCTGAGCGTTTACTGGCCTTTAAAAATTCAATACCCATTGAGTTTAACAGAAAACCCCGGGCAATAGACGAATTGCAATATTAGAAAGCCACAGAATTCAGGACTTTTTTAGTTTATTTGGGTCCTTGTGTTTTAAAAGATGTTGTAGATATTGCTGTTTATGAGAACTTTATTTTATTTCATTTTTCTGTGTCCATATTATTGTCTTCAAAACATTTAAAAAAATTTGGTACACCCTTTGTTGAAAATGTCCTAAATGTTTTTATAAATCATTTAAAAGAACTTTACGGCTTAGGGTTTATGGTGTATAATGTTCATTTATTATTGCATATTTGCGATGATGTTGAACTCTTTGGCAGTCTTGATAACTTCTCAGCTTTTCAATTTGAAAATTATTTGGGACAATTGAAATCATTAATCAGTAAACGACCAAGTAAACCTCTACAGCAGATTCATCGCCGACTTGTTGAAAATGGTTTGTTATTGTCGAAGACAAATAGACATGATTTGGGAGTAGTGAAAGTTGATAATCCACATATGAAAGGTCCTCTAGTTGATTGTGAAAACTTTGAATGGCATAAACAATACTTAAAACTCAACAATGTTAGTGGCAATAGTTTATCAGTTCTAGGTCACTCTAAAGCTAATTGTTATACCTTAGCTATTAAGGGGGATAAAGTCATTGAAATACACAATATCGTAACATCCACTGACAATGGAATATATATTATTGGTAAAGAATTTCTTTGTTACTCAAATTTATATACTTCTCCATACTCTTCAAGTGAATTAAATATTTTCGTTGTCAAAAATTTATCAGAACTTAAAATTTGGTCTATTAATGACATATATGGTAAATGTATTGTTTCAACTTATAAAGACAGTTTTGTAGCAATTCCTATTCTGCATACAGTAATTTGAATTTATACTAAATTTTTTAGTATTGTCTAAGTTTAGTTTGTGTAAGTCTAAAAAGCTTTATATATACAGTTGTATTAAAAAAAAGGTACACCTATTAGAAAGAGATTTTATAATATCATCCTATTTGCGTAAAACCGGCTGTAGTTTGAGGTTATCAAATGTCATATGTTGACAAAATAGAACCTACGTCTTTGAGTTGCATTTTTGACAACCTATGACATTTGATAAACTCAAACTACAGCCGGTTTCACGCAAATATAGGATGACATCAACATCTGCTCTTTCTAATAGGTGTACCTTTTTTTAAACTGTATGGTACCGATATTTATTGTTAATTGTAAGTTTCTACTTATACATATGGTTTTGTAGCAATTCCTGTTCTGCAAACAATAATTTGAATTCAGATTTAATTTTTTAGTTATGTATAGTCGCAGTTTATAAATAACTACCTGATAATAGTTACAATAATTATTGTAAGCTTCAACTTATACAGATAGTTCTTTAGCCATTCCTGTTCTGCATACAGTATAATTTGAGTTCAATTTTCTAGTTTTGTATATAATACTGATATATATATATATAAATAGTGTAAGTCTAAAAAGCTTATATAGATAGTTTTGTAGCAATTCCTGTTCTGCATAGAATAATTTGGGTTTAGATTTAATTTTTTTGTTTTGTATATCCGTCTGAAATATATATGCTTACCTTCCATATTAATTGGTTTTATTTAGGTGAATAATTGGTTAAAACAAAATTATTAAAAACGTGAAATTAACGTCATTTAATGCCGTAAAATGGACGAAATTTTATGCCGTGAAATTAACGTCATATTACGCCGTGAAACTCACGTCTTTTTATGTCGTGAAAATGTCGTCCCAAATATGACGTCATCGGTATGTGACATTAGGAAGTCATTTTCACGTTATATTGTCGTCATATACTGACGTCATGTCTAGTTAAAAATGACCAGTTTATAACGTCGTTTTGACGTGGTTCTGCGTACTGGGTGGTTTCAAATTCAACATATACATTTAAGTCATCTGGAAAAATTGTGGCGAATATTTCACTCATACATGCTGTATCGATGCAACGAGTGCTAAATTATTAAATGGAAATTCAAAAATTACAGCGGAAATTCCACGTTGCCATGACAACACAGCGATAATTCCACGTTGCCATGACAACCGTTGACTGACAACATTAAAATAATGAACGTGAAACGTCAAAGAAGAGTTTCTTAGAGGTTATGAATCGATTCGGAGATATAACAGAACGGGAAATTGACAAAAATGTCATTAAAAGTGTACCCAAAAACACGGAAAAGAGTAAGAATAGTGTATGGAGACAATTTATGATATTTTGCGACGAAAAAAAGTACAAATTCAATATAGTGGAGATACACAGTAATTTGTATTTTTATTCGAGAAATTTTCGGGGGTAATATCCCTAGTGCATTTAATTTTTCCGGAAAAATTCGGAAAAACGAGTTTCTAAGTAATTTGTTTTAATAAATAGCATGAGCGAGAGTGGTTTTAAAAATCCGAGTCGGAGACGAGGATTTTTCCACTTTCGCGAATGCTATTTGTTAAAACAGATTACTTAGAAACGAGTGTTCCAATTTTTCCACAGGAAAAATTAGATGCACGAGGGATATTTGGTAAGATTATTTCCTGAGTTAAATCAACATTTTATTTTAATACAGCATTTTTTTTATTTAAAATAATAACAATAATAATTAATAAGGACAATATAACTTTCAAGCTAGGAAAGGTAATTACTTCAAACTCATTTTAAATTACAATTAATATAAAAATTACAATTATTGTAGGTTACAGGAGTATTGTTAGCCATACAAGGCAACTGGTCAAACTTGCATGACATTTTTTCGATTTTTTTTCCGGAAAAACTGCTGACAGCTAAGTTGACAGTTGTTAAGTAATTTTTCCACTTAAAATTTATATTTGACATACCAATTCTTGATAGCGATTGGTCAAAATTAATAGGAAGGAAATAATCTCCCTAAATACCGCTTGTGCTTAAAAATTAACCGGATAATTTCCATTCAACCTTGTTGTCTAATTCCACTCGTTCTTCGAACTCGTGGAATTATTAACAACAAGCTTTCATGGAAATTATCGGTAATTTTTAAGCACTCGTGGTATTACCCCCGATAATTCGAAACTGCTGTTACTTTGTGATTTATAAATTCCCCGACTTTTTAAAAAGGACAATCAAACATTTTCATAAATCATTATTATTATGAAAAGAATATTTTCTTAACCGATCCCAGAGACAGATCATACATACAGAGTTGTTCAATAGTTGTTTTTAATTTCTTCACCAGGTTCTGTCAATGTGAGTTTGTATCCATTAAAAAATGTGTTTCTAGTAACCAAAGTAATGTTTGATCCCATCAAACAAAATAAAAAGAAGCTATAAACGTACATTTTTGGACAAGAAAAATGAACACACTTCATAATCAAAAATAATTTATTAAAAATGAAAAACAAAACAAACGAACATAAACAGTCTAACTCAATATCTGGCACAATAAAATATAAAACTTAAAGATTCTAATTATATGCTAAAAACTTTGCAATATTTTTGTAGATTCTTATAATTCTTCTTTTTAGTTCTTCTACTAGTTCTCAGTATATATTTAGAAGATGTTTTGTCTTCAGTACGTTTGGATTTAGTAGCCTTCTTACGATTTTTTTTTCTTTACTTTGGTATTATCTTCACTTGAACTAATATTTAATTCTAGTTTTTCTTCGTTGTAGCGTTTTCGCTCATTTCTCGATCTTTTCTTCATTGATTTCTTTGATGTATCACTTTCCAGTTCTTCTCTAACTTTTTCTATTAAACTTGGTTGTTTACTTGGTACCGTCTCTTCTTCGGTTCTAGACTTTATTTTCTTGTCCTTAGACTTATTTTTCGATGGATCAGAATCTGATTTAGCAATACCCAGGCTTACATTATGTGATTGTTCTACTTCACGAACATTTTCATTCAAAGTAACACTTAACCGTGGTTCTTTAAGCTTTTGAACGGTTTCTTCTTCGGTGCCACTCCTACTTTTATTGAATTTGGAATTGGTTTTCTTTGATGTTCCTGGTTGCTCGGGAGAACTATGACCAGCATATTCTAGGGATAAGTTCTTTGAAACGCCACGTTTTTGGGGTATGTTTGTAAAAAAATTGGCAATAAGTTGCTTAATGTGATTACGTCTTTCAGTATCTTTTATATCCTTGACGTTTATATTTTCTATAATATTAATTGACTTCCTACCCTTTTGAACATTTTCTGTTGAAAGTCGATTCTCAGTTCCACTTGTATTCTCAACAGTTTGTTCATCTTCTTTTGTTAAATCGATTATTTCTACTTCACTGTCTGAAGAACAATCTGTTTTGATTATGTCTTCATTTCTAACTTCTACATTCAAAATGCGGGATGTTTTAGACTTGTCATCTTCTAAATTGTATTTGTCTTCTGGTAAAAGCTCATTATATTCATCATCGCATTTGATGGCATCTTCTTCATCTAAATGAAAAAAAATGCTATTACTCATTTATTTATTCACGGGCAAGCCCAATTCACATAAAAATTACAGTGTAAAAAAAACAGCTTCTAGTTTCTCGAAATGTAATGCGGAGACCATACTGTAAAACAATAATCTAGGTGTGTTCTGACCAGAGAGCAATAAAGAGACTTAATAGCAGTGATGTTAGTAAAATCAAAAGTGGTTCTCTTTATAAAACCTAACATTTCCATAGATTTTTGAACAGCAGAAGTAACATGGGACTTGTAAGTAAGTGAGGAGTCTAATATAACACCAAGGTCTTTTATTTGCAAAACACAATTTAAAGTTTCATTATTAATGCTGTAATCAAAAATGTATTCGATGAAGACGCATAATATGGCACTTAGATGCATTTAGATTCATATTATTTTGTGTACACCAATTTGATAAGCTATTTAAATCAGATCGTAAAATTAAAGCATCATCATTACTATTAATTACTGTAAAACATTTGAGGTCGTTAGCAAATAACAAAGCTTTGCTACCTTGACAGCAATACATTATATCATTAATAAATAAGTTAAATAATAATGGTCCCAGATGAGACCCTTGGGGAACTCCAGAAGTTACTGGAAAAGTATGAGAATAGTAATGATTAACTCTGACCATTTATAATCTATTCAGTAGATAGCTACTTGACCATTGTAATACAAGACCTTCAACACCATACAAACAAAGTTTATGTAGCAAGAGTTCATGACTGACCCTGTCGAAAGCTTTGGAAAAATCAGTGTACCCAGTATCAATCTGTAAATCCCTCTCCAAAGCATCAGACAAAAAATCAAGATATGTGAGTAAACCCAATTCTGCAGACCTTTTAGAGGTGAAACAAAATTGTTGCGATGTCATAATGCTCGAGCAGTCGTAGGTAAGACAGTATCCGTTCAGTCGAAAGCCAATTATGGTTTTAAAAAATTTTGCGGTCTAAATGTGCATCCTCTGAACATTCTAGAATTTATAATAAATTTGGAGAACTTTTTTTTTATTTTCAAAGAAACAGCATGTAAAAATCAAGTTGGAAAAAATTCAGAGATTTGTTTAAAAATATAAACTTTACACATCCATGTAAAGATTTTCCCTATAAATATTTCATATCTATATATATTAGAATGTGAATATATTTTACGATAAAATTTGTTAATCGTGAAATCAAAGAACGAATAAAAAAAAATAGAGCTAAATACACAGTATTCGTCTAACATTCATAGATGAAGGATGTAAATCGGCCTGCTCTCTGTAAAATAGTTAACGATAGTAGTTAAAAATCAATTTAAAGTTATTAGTAATAAAGAAAAAAAAAAGAAAAGCACGAGAAAAACGCTGAAATGCCTTCAGAAAGCAGCGTATCCTCAGGGTTCTCGGAAGAAGAAATGGAAATAAATGGCAATGGACAGTGGCAAAAAGTAAGGAGAAAAAAAAAACGACGACACGGAGCATCAAACTCAACAAACCCAACAAAAAGAAGCACACACCTATCACAACAAGAAATACAAAACATAATCGTAGAACCACATTATTATACCGGAAATCCAACAGAACAATCTCAATCAATCATTCCACAAAAAAACGACCACATTAAAAACCATCCAAAAAATGTAAATAATAACTCATATAATTATTCATTACAAATGAAAAACATCATAAATTAAAACTATAAATATATCTTTTTTATAACAACAGATCAAGAATTATCAAGAATACAATTTGCTAATTTTTGGAATGCAAGAAATCCAAACTTCTCTGATGTGATTATAAAAACTAAAAGTGGATTTATTTTAAAAAGCAATCAAGATAAGAATCACATTAAGACACAGCTGAAATCATTAGTCCAGTCAAAGGTGGTCAAAGAATTTAAAGAAACGAATTCCAACCAAAACCAATCAATACCAAATACACTAAATAACACAACTTTTTCCTGCGTCATATCATCAGTAGAACTGGATATTGAAGACACGCATATAAAAGAACACCTTTCAAATAATGGAATAAATCACAGATACTGTAAAAGAATAACTTCAAGAAAAACCGGAAAACTTACACCACTGATCAGAATAATTACTGGAGATTACTCATCATTTCAGAAACTGTTAAGTGAAGGAGTATTCTTTAAAAATTACCACTATCCTGTATACCCTAGCCAACCACCAGAACCCTCTCCTATTCCATGTTCCAAATGTTTATCATTTACCCATACTACAGAGAATTGCACCACATCAATATGTTGTAGGAAATGTCAAGGAAAACATTTAACACAAAACTGCACCTCCCCTCTTCCAGAGAAATGTTCGTCATGTAAAGCCGAAGATCACCAAGCATGGTCACCTAAATGTCCTAATAGACCAACCAAACCTATTGAAGGAATTCCGAACGCACGCATTAAATCAATGAACAAAAAATCCTCTGAAATGCCATCAGAAATTACTAGCACAAGTAGAGTGCACCCATCAATGACATATCATGATTATATTATAGAAACGTATACCAATAAATTAAATAATCCTAAAAATAGTGATCGACAAGAACTCAAAAAGAGATTTGTACATCTTTATAATATTGATACTATCCAGTATTTAGTGGAAATCGACTTTTTATTATCATGTTCGATCTAGAACCAATGACTCACCAACCATGCCACAAGAAGGACTTACAATATTTCAGGATAATGGCTCATAAGGTAAGGTTTCTCTACTCAAATATCAACAGCTTTCAACCAAAGAAATACTTAATATACAATTATATACAAAACCAAAATATTGACAGCATTATATGTGTGTGGAGACCAAAAACGAAAATTTCACTAATCCATATGATAACTGGTCTATAATTCAACAAAAAGGAAATATCTTGAACCAAAACTTCAGAGGAGGCAGCCTTGTACAGTCCAGAAGAACATTAAAAATGGGTAAAGAAAATCCTCTAAAAATAAATAACCCCCTCAACAACTGCATTCATGTTTCATTTTCATACATAAAGACTCTAAATTACATATTTTCGTTGTATATATTCACCATTCATCCTTAATCGAAGAAACGGTATTCACTAAAGCATCTCTTTATGATTACTCAATAATCATTGGTGATTTTAACCCAAATTCAAGCCCCCCTCGTATGAAGCAAATCAAATGCTTCCTTCAAAATTCCAATTTTTGCCAAATACCCACACCTCCTACATTTATCATGACAGGCATCCCAAGCACAACTCCAGATATATTATTATGTTCTAACAATATTATAGACAATATCACAAATGTACTTGTAACCCCAGATCTAGGTAGCGATCATCTAGCTCTACAGTTCGATTTTAATTTACAGCTTGATCCAATGGCGGCTCCTCCATTAGGTCACTGGGTCAATGACCTCCCATTAAAAAATAATTTAAAAAAATAATTAAATAAGCATTTAAAAAATAAAATATACCTACTATACATATAGTATGGTATTCCTCTTAAATATAATTTACCTAAAACGTTTCAAGACCCCCGTGTAAACGTTATTCCGCATCAAGCAAAACCAAAATTGGAAAGCGGGGTCCACCGTTGACCTCAAGGTGTTATATGGGAACGGAATTTGCCGAGCGCGGACGATCTTCGCGGCGTGAGAGAAACACGCCCGAAGTTTATATGTGATGGGTCAATAGCCCGGTTTAATATCGACGATGAATCGACTTAAGT
Source organism: Lochmaea crataegi (assembly GCA_947563755.1). Taxonomy (NCBI): domain Eukaryota; kingdom Metazoa; phylum Arthropoda; class Insecta; order Coleoptera; family Chrysomelidae; genus Lochmaea; species Lochmaea crataegi. The sequence goes on from OX387426.1 coordinate 28,488,909, forward strand.
CGGCTGATTATTACACGCTTAGAAAAGAGATGAGCAGAGGGGTTGGCAGGCCGCGCTATATAATGATTTAAAGGAGAGCATTTGAAGCGAAATAATGAGAATAATGAGCTGTATTTTGTTGCCAATACAAAAAATCGAAGGCTTCACTTAAATTTTAAAAAGATTTAGACTAATTATCATTTAATTTAAGTTTGTCATATTTAATATGTATAGAAATGAATAAAATATGGTTGTTTTTTAAGAGAGCATTATTTTTATATAAAACAAGCGTGGCCCAAAAAATGTGTTTGCCTCTGGGGCTTTGTAAAGGAACTCCACAAAGGTTTGCTTTTTTAACGATTTTAACGACTTCTGGGCAGAAATTGGGAGTGGTTTTTCGAAAAATTTCCGCCTATGGCGGATAGGCCTCCGGGGGCTGGTCAGTAGCGTTCCGTAGTTTAAGATTTTGGTCACATCACCTATGACCCTCCTATCAAATTAACCACGAGCCGCCACTGGCTTGATCCTAATTACATTAATGATGTTAAGATGCCTAACATAGCAAAATGTAATGTACAAAATGTAAATAGTAAAATGAAGGAATTTATAAATGTACAACATGATATTTGTCCAAATTATATTAAAAATTTCAACACTACATTATCTCTAAACTAATAATAGATAACTCACCAAAACAAAAAAATCTCCTTTCAATTACAATCTTCCACCCTTCATTTTATCACTGATTAAATTAAAGAGACAATTACAAAGGCAGATTCAAAACAATGATGCAGATGAATTAAAGTCACAATTTAACAAACTTAACAAGGATATTCAAATACTCATATCACAATTTAAACAACATAAATGGATCCTAGCATGCAATAATATTAACTCCATGAAAGGGAAAACATACTGGAATGAAATAAAAAAGCTGTCAAAATATAAATCATTCACACAACAAATTTCAGAATTAGAATTTGATGGCCACTCATACAACACTGATGAAGAAACATGTAATGCTTTTGCAAAGTACTTTGAAGAAACTTATGAATTTAGTGAAAACAACGATTATGATACAGAAAACCTGGAAGAGGTGAATAATTGGTTTACAAATATTTTTGAGAACAATCCTAACCCGAATACCCTTCGAATCAACACAGAAGATGAATATGATGAAATTTTAAATAAAGGAAAAAACACAGCACCAGGCAATGATTCGATTAGTCGTAAAATTCTTAGACAACTAGATCCAGTTATCCATAAAGAAATAAGAAAAATATATAACTATTGTATGAAAACTCATTCTTTTCCAGACGAATGTAAGAGGGGCATTGTAATAATTATTCCTAAACCTAATGCTAACCACAAATTACCCCAAAATTACCGACCTCTAATTGATAAAAATTTTGAGAAAATTATTCAAGGAAGATTATATGAAGAACTGAACCAACATATTCGATCACACCAGTTTGGATTTAAAGAAAAATCCTCAACAATCCACCCTCTTACCATATTAACGTCGAATGTTCAGGCTGCAAGATTGCAGGGACTGAAGACTACCGGAATTTTCTTAGATTTCAAAAAGGCTTTTGACTCTGTTTGGCATAGAGTATTATTATACAAACTGCACTGGATGAACTGTTCCCCTTCGCTGCTAAAAATTATACATAATTTTCTCACAGAGCGTCAGTGCACGGTCAAAATTAATGGGGTATGTTCTCAGTATTCTCGATGCAACAAGGAGTTCCACAGGGTTCACCGCTGTCTCCTCTACTATACAATCTTTTCTGCAGATTAACTCTCGGACGATAACATATACCTTGTACTGATGAGGCGCAATACGCCGAAACCGGTCTACAAGTTATGTTGTCCCTTCTAGTTGCAAACCAGAATGGTTGTAGATTTACCAACCCCGTTTGACTTGAAAAGTGTAATTCAATGTCTGTCGGGGCATGTAGCCCGGGAAGTAGTTGTTTCTTCTTCGTTGAACGGTCACTGTTTTTGAAAAATATTTTTCAAAACCAGTTGTAAAGCGTAGAATAATATATTTTTTCTCTGATATCTGTTGGTAACGCGCTTTACTAAATACGACAATTTTACAGGAAACTGCAATAATTCTATTAATCTTTCTTAAATTCTCAAAAGGCCTTTGACCTATTAACAGCCGGTTTTTCAATGCAGGGTTACCACTGAGTTGAGTTAACCATGAGGTAAATTATGTTTATCGTTTATCAAAGGCAGAGAGATACATAGGGGTAAATAAAATGGTAACCCAACACCCAACTCGTACTTTAAAGTAAGAGATAAGAAGATAACTTCGAGATAACTGTCACAGAACAACCGTTTTATGACAACGATCGTTGGCTTGTTATATGTTGGTTTTAAATTTAACAAAAGTTTATTCTGCCGTTTGTGTATTATTAAAATATACCATACCATATGGATCTAGAAGATCTTTTTAGCGATGATGATTATGATGAAGTATTAGATTTTTTGAATTTAGAAAAGAAAGCGTATACGGTAAAAGATAGAATAAATCCATTTGAAGATATGGACGACTTCATAAAGAGATTTAGATTGAAAAAAGAAACAGTATTGTATATATTGACAATGATAGAACATCAATTAGAAACACCCACTGATAGGTATATTAGGTATGTGTATTAAATATAACTTGAACGATACAATGTAACCGTAAAGGTTTTTTTAGTATAAATGTGCAAACAATTTCTGATACCAATTTGAAAATATTGGATATAGTGGCTAGATGGCCAGGATCAGCACATGATCAAACTATTTATGACAATTCTGCAATTCATCAGAGGTTAGAAAATGACAATGAATTCGGTAATAGCATTTTAGTAGCAGACTCAGGGTATCGAAATACAGCTTATATAATTACACCACTGAGAAATGTTAATACTGAAGTGGAACAATTATATAATGATGCAGGTTAGTACATTTTACTTAATCATTGATTAAGAAAAACAATATATATCTATACATTTCTTTTACTAATGAAATACTATTTTGTTGTCGATTTAACACTGGTTTTGGTCTAAATTAGGAAATTATTTTAGTTGTACCTACATGCAACTCTGTTGAAAGGCAATATGGTGTTTGGAAAAGTCGGTTTCCAGGTTGGCACTTGGTCTAAGATTAAAATTAGAAAGAAACTTAACTGTTATTGTGGCATGTGCAGTCTTGCATAATATTGCAATTGATCATAAAGAAGACCTACCTCCTGATGATGCAGATGTCCTTCCTCAAGACATCAACTTTGAAGAAAACGTTAATCCAGACATTTTTAACATTGATAATGAGAATGCTATTGCCAGAACTATTTTAATAAATCGTCATTTTACCAGATTATTAGAAAACAATGTCTAACTGTTTTTGTGGAAATAATAAAACAAAATGTCATGTTTAATTGCATTTTTATTTAAACAGATGAATGTATAATTGAATATGTATTCTATCTTAACCTAATAATACAGAAAAATCATTAAAATCCAAAAGATAATTGTCCTTTGAGCAATAATTCTTTTTTTGATTGAACGAGCTCCATTCGTGCCTCATGCTCTTTTTGATCCTGATCCTGCTTTTGAATTAGCGCTTTTTTCTGGATCTCTATTAGTTCCATTTTTTTTCGGCCATTTTTTCTAATTTTTCTGCAGCTGAAAAAACAGTTTTATTCCTTTTTGGAGTGTTTGTTAATAGGGGACGCCTTCGTTTTGCCCAAGATTCTGCAAAAAAATTGAGTATGGTGTTCATTTTTATTAACAAAGCTCACATTGAAAGGATAAATGACTTCAATCTAAGAGTGAAATAAGTGCAATAGTATTAAATTAAATAATACAGTACATGGAATCTTAAAAACCTGTATGAATAAATCGTAAATAGTTCAGTACTCATAATAATGAAACTTACTGCTAGAACAGGCAGCTTCTTCAATTGGTTTCTCAACCTCTTCTTGTTTACGTTGTTACTTGTGATGGAGCACATGTGGAGTAAATATAAAGAGCATTTACGAAGCACAAATTTACTTTTTCAGCATGAAGATTATTTTATTATAACCACTTACAAATACTGACAAGCTATGCTATAAACAATAATAAATAATTTGAAATATTTTTATGGACACAAAACCGTCATCATCTGTCATTGAAGTTCCATACAGCGCCATCCATCAAGACGGTGGAACGTCTGAACTAATGTTCGTTTCCATAATTTTGTATGCAACAAATCTCAAAAAATACAATGATTTGAGATTTCATATTTTCAGAATCGAATTCTCTAGGCTTTCTTTTGGGGATCAGATCTTGGCGTTCAAATTTGTGACCACAAATTGTCAAAACTGTCAAAAACATACCATCACACAATGGCTAATATATTTTTTAAAACAATATAAAACTTAACCAAAATACCTGATACCCAAGACAAAGGTCCAAGTTATATTGTGTTAAAATTTCAACACTTAATTTTACTGCGTTCTTTAGATTTGTTGTTTACAAAATGACCTAAATTTTGTTGCAAGTCAGGGGTGCCAACTGTTTTGAGCTGTCTAATTTAGGAGCGCGCTCTTAATTAGTTTTGCATTTTAACAATTTAACAGCCTGTAGAGAAAGTACCTCCTGTGGACAAACACAAAACATCCATTGGATGTACATAAAACCTCCAGTGGACGTTCATAAAACCTCCAGTGGACGTACATAAAACCTCCAGTGGACGTACATGAAACGTTAATGTTAGTACCGCCAACACGTCCACTGGACGTTTTTTGTGTACGTTTTATGAACGTCCAACTTTGTGAACTCGGGACGTCCAGTGTACGTTCCCTTGACGTCCATTGCACTTCATGTGGACGCCCACTTTTTTTTTTTTTTTTTTCGGGCCGAGATGGGAAACTCATGTTCGAATGGGTCCAGGACCCAAACAGTGTTGGACTCATCCCCAAGGAGATGCCTACCAACCAAACCCACCTCAAACTCGCCGTTACCCCCGCCTCGGAATCACTACCCTAGCATACTTCGAGACGGGCGGCGGTCCCTCGCACACTCTCCGCTCATAACGTCGTCTTCTCCCTAACTTCCATTCCTACCTCTCATGCCATATCGAGTCGTTCTCTCCCCCTGACCATGCTCTCTACTACGCCACTTACCTCCATCCATTCCTCCTCCCCCCTCAACATTATCTCCACCATATTCTCCCAATACACCGCCTCCCCTAATTTCCTCTCCAACTTCTTCAGCACTTCCTCGTTCCTCCAGCATCTGAACACATGCCCCACATCATCCTCCACTCCACACCTCTCGCACACTCCAGTCTCTCTTTTTCCAATCTTGTGGAGGTACCCTACTCTCGACCCATGTCCAGTGAACACCTGTGTCAAGAAGTAGTTCACCTCCCCGAATTTCCGATCCATCCAATCTCTCCTATTCCCAATCGCTCCTTTTAGCGCGCCCTCATACTCCTCCCACCTTCTCTCCATTTCCTCCTCCATCCATTCTTGTACTTCCTCTCTGGTCGCACCCCTCCAGCGTTTATTCCTGGCTCTAGCCATCACGTCCAATGGGTAGCTCCTTGCCAGCACCGCTGCTGCCAGTTCACCCACTGTCCTGTACCCCTGCACTACCCTTAGCAATATACCTCTCTGCACCCGCAGGAGTGGCCTAACCCTCGCGTTCACTCCCGCTCTTTCACCCCACACCTCCGCACCGTACAGCAAACTCTGCTCTACCGTCCTACCAATGATCCTCCTCTTCCACTCTCCCGGCCCCTTCACATTACTCATCAATCTCCCCAGCCATGCTGCCCTCACTTTCCCCTTCTCTGCCGCCTTCAACATGTGTGTTCGGAAGGATAACTGACTATCCAACCACACCCCTAGGTATTTCACACACTCCTCCATGCGAATTCTCCTTCCCTTCACCATCACCCCCACTTCCCTTGTCTTGCTCCGTCCCTTCACTAGCAACCCCACCGTCTTATCTTCCGCCACTTCTAGTCCGCACCGCTCTATCTTCTCCACAATCTTCCTACACATTCTCTCCGCCTTTCTTTCTATCTCCGCCTCTCCCTTTTCCGTACATTCCAGACACACATTGTCCGCATACACCGTAATCTCACATCCCTCTTCACATACTATCCCACAAACCTCATCAAACACACACTTCCATAGCGTCGGTCCAAGAACCGAGCCCTGGGGCACTCCAGCCTCCGTATCATACCTCCTCCCTCTAGTGTCTACCCTCCCCCACTCTTAGCCTCAGCAACGCGCTCAACACTGCCCGTTTGCTGACACTGTTGAACGCGTTTCCGACGTCGAAGAACACGAGTAGGGCCAATTTCTTGTTCCTCCAGCTGCCCTCCCTAGCCCTTTCAACCAAGCACATCACCCTGCCCAGCGCCGAGATGCATGATTTTCCCTTCGCAAATCCGTGCTGGTTTTCCCTAAAACCCCCATTCCTACCAACTTCCTCTTCAATCCTATCCTTTATTATCCCCTCCATCAATTTACCCATACCACACAGCAGACTGATGGGCCTGTAGTCCCCCGCCCTCTTCCCCTCTCTACCCGCCTTCTTAAGTAATATCACCCTAGCCACCTTCCATCCTTCTGGAAACTCTTCCTTCCTTAGCACCCTGTTGAAAAGCTCGCAGAAGTACTCCCCATTGTCATCCAACATCCTCTTCAACATATCACCCCTCAGGCCATCTATTCCCGGGGCTTTCCTTACTTTAATGTTCCTTCCCCTCTCTTGTACTTCCCACTTCTCCACCGGCCTTATCCTCCTCATTTTTCCTACCCCCCTAGTATCCTGGACTTCTCGAATCCTGCCTCCAACTCCTTCTCCAATCCTGCCTCCAACTCCTTCTCCCCCTGTGAACAATCTGCCTATAACCTCCTTCTCCCAATCTTCCTCTAGCACCTCGCTCCTATTTCCACCCATCCTCTTCACCGCTATCTCATATGCCTTTCCCCATGGATTGTTTTCCAGGTCCCCCAGTAACTCTTCCCACTTTCCTCTTTTTTCCCTCTCCACCCTTCGCTCCAGTTCCTTCTTCTTCTCTTTGTATCCCCCTTTTCCCTCTATCCTACCTCTTGCCCTCAGCATCCGTCTTCGTTCTTTCTTACACTCCCTCCACAGCTCCTCTATTTCCTCATTCCACCAGTAATTAGCCCTTCGCTCACGCCTATTGCCCCTTTTTCCCTCTCTTTTACAGCCCTGTATCACATCGTACAATTCATCTACATCATGTCCAAGTCCCCTTTCTATCTCCTCTCTTACTTTCTTCCTCATACTCTCTGCCTCGGCCTTCGTCCACCTCCATCCCCACTCTCCCGATAAATCCCTTCTCCCCTTCCTTATATCCGTCTCCACATACCTATGTAAGCTCAAGCTTTCCTCATCCTCCAGCACCTTCCAACTACTCACTTTTTCCCCCAGCCATTCATCACATGCTGTTATATCAATGAATGACGAACCCCCGTCACCCCTCACGAAGGTGGGCAGTAGTCCGTGTCATTCAGCACCGCCAGCCCGTTGGATGTCAACACTTCCTCCAGGATCTCCCCTCTCCTATCCGTTTTCTTCCCCCTCCATGCAGTATTTTTAGCATTGAAGTCCCCTGTCACCATTCTCCTAATTATCCTCCTTTTCCCTTTTGACACCCTCAGATCGTCCTCCAATCCTGTGATGCTCCTCTCATATTCTTCCAGGCATCCTTGTTTTCCCACATATCTAGCATTCACCTCAGATCCACACACCACATCCACTTCCCTCCTAAAAATCACTTGATCCAATATATCATGCGCTATCCTGCATTTCCCTAAATTTATCTGCAGCACCCTCCATCCATCCCCTACATTCCTTCTTCCCGCGCCCTGCCCTCCCCTTCCTCCCATTGGTCCAGACTCGTCACCTCTGAGGGGTCCAGAGGGTATGTGGACGTCCACTGGACATTTAAATGTACACGTGTAGACTTCCATTGTAAGTTCATTGGACGAATTTGTGCTATCTGGGAAAGTAAGCCCGGTTTCCACTTCGGATTCTTTCTTTGATGGCGGCGCTAGTTCTTCCTTCGTTGTTAACTCTCCAACATCTACCGCATGTGAAAGTATTGCTAATAAAACGATTGATCAAATGAGACCTTTCAATTCAATAAAAACTATTAAATTAATTCTTTGTAGTTTTTATAAAACTTTGTGATATACACTACATTTGTTTTATTTTCATAAGTATATTATATCTAAATTTAAGTACCTAGTATATCATCGATTTCTTTATAGTTATGACATTACCGAATTTATCTGGCTCAAACAAATTTATACCGTAGGAGTAGAAAATGAATCATTAAAATCTATCATCTGACACTGATAGGGAAAATCCACCTCCGAATGTTGCAGAATAGGTTAGATAACTTATTACTTGATATCAGCGCCGGATTAAGACTCTGAGGGGCATGGGGCTAAATCTCGAAAAGGCCCTCTTATGGGCTGAGAGAAGTAGGATTTTCGGGAAAACAGAAGAATAATTTAGGTACACTTTTCAGGATTATGGCAACCATGGACTTATTACAAGTCTATGATGGCAACAATTACAATAGATATTCTTTGTGATTCTTTTGTATAACGCTCATTCAAAAATATTTTTCCAAAGGGCCCTTAGGCCCGGGGAGCTATAGCCTCAGCAAGCCCCCTCTCTTAATCCGGCGCTGCTTGATATACCTATCAAAGGCCAAGTACGAAAAGAAAAATTGAAATTGGTCGAAAAATTGAAATTGGTCGAAAAAAACAAGATTAACTCATTTTCAGAAAATATAGGTTGCAGAAAAAGTATTGTATACAATACGTGCACAAAGCTACTTTTCTCACTTGCTTGATTTGCGCAATTGCTGAACAATCTCTACTATTCTCAGGTATCTTGTCTGTATACGTAATAGACGATTATAGGATGTATAGCTACAGCGAAAATTACTGGAGTAGATCAAGCAGCCCAATTTACTTTAATTAATCCCTATCACAACCATCCAATTGAAGAAAATCAATTTGAAGTGAGAGAGTTTAAAAAGCAATTTAAGGAAGCTTGTATTAGGGAAAGAGGCAATCTGGAAAATATATATGAAAGTGCGTTGCCACAAGGTAAGAAATTACAATGTATAAGTAGGTACAATATAATTAACATCCATAAAAACTAGTGACATTGTTAAATAATTGTAATAAATCTATGTTATTTTCGTATTACTTACTCTCATTATAAAAATGCAAGTCTGTACCATACAACTCTGGCACCGAATTATGGAACACCCTGTAACATTGTAACTCATTTTGGTATCTGAAGGTTGAGCTGTCTACAATTTCTATAATGAACTTTTTTTATATACAGAGGGTAGCTGTTAAAGATGGAACTAAAGCTATAGTGCTTAAACGGTTCAATATACAAAACCCAAAATTTCAGAATTTCAACTAAATGTATTTGCGCATATTTTAACCCAAACATTATTTTTTTCATAATTACAAAATTTTAAGCATGGCCACCATATTGATTTTTTTAAATAGCAACATAGGTCATGTAATATACCATTTGAAAGGGTTTAACACCCTGATTACAAAAATGTCACAAATGGGGTCTAAACACAACAGAAAGGAAATTATAAACATTTTTGTGAACTTAAGCCATTTTATTGAAGCAATATAATTTAATGTTATCCCTATTACATGTATTTTACATTTTTATCAAAACGATAATTTATAAACAAAATAAATTTATAATTAAAATAAACATTACCTAACTTTTTAACGAATAAATTGTTCAAATTGTTGTCCGTTCACTTCTTGGCAATAATTTAGACGATTTCGAACTTCGTTTATAGAGTTACGTAAATACACTTGTGGAATAGCGGCTATTTCATCAGCAATGCGAGCTTTTAATTCATCTACATCTGCAGGTCTGTTTACATAAACCTTATTTTCTAAATATCAGCAAAGGGAAAAATCTAACGGGTTTAAGTCTGGGCTTCTAGCAGGCCATTCAATACTTCCTCATCTCCCTATCCAGCGTCCTGGGAAAATTTGGTTCAAACAGTTTCTAACTATACGTGCATAATGCGCTGGTGAAACCAAACATTTTCTGCTATAACATTTGGATTATTGACACTTGGAAAGAGCTGTAATAACCTTGGAATAATGTTATTCTGTAGCAACTGGAGATATTTATCAGAATTGAGATTGCCGTCAATGAAAAAAGGTCCAATAATATAATCCCCTATTATTCCACACCATACGTTGACTTTTTGGGGATACTGGGTATGTATCCAATGCGGATTTTCATCGGAATAATATCTACAATTATGTCGATTGACAGAACCATTTAAAGTGAAATTAGATTCATCGGAAAATAAAATGCAATTTAAAAAATTGTTATTTACATCAATAGCTTCCGTCATTTCTTCACAAAATTAAAGACATCTGTCAAAATCATCCGCTAACAATTCTTGTAATAATATTATTTTGTAAGGATGATACTTATGTGTTTTTAGTATTTTTTGAATTGAAAATCTTGACATACCGTGATCTGAAGCAAGTTGCTGTGCAGAAGTTTTAGGTTGCTCAATTACATTCATGAGTACTGCTAAAGAATTTTCTTCATTTGTCACAGTTATTGGTCGACCTGGTACGTATTATACGATTTTTGACACTTCCTGTATGTCTGTACCTTTGAAAAGTTTTGGTAACAATTGATTTACAAATGGGATTACGATTATGATTTACTCCATTGAACAAATTGGCTACCTCTTCGAGCGTGCGTTTTCTTTCTCCGTACCCAACCATCATGAAAATTTCAATTCTTTCCTTTTCGGTTAATTGATTCATTATTACTAATCACTTTGAAATAATTCAATTTAACAAATTATTTTACTATTCAACACTGTCTCTTGCAACTTAATCAACAATGAATGTTATTGTTATAATATTTGACGTCTTGTGTCAAATGGATAGCCTCCTACGCTCCCTATTAATAATATCCTATCTGTTGTTTTTAGACCCCATGTGTGATACATTTTTGTAATCAGGGTGTTAAACCCTTTCAAATGGTATATCACATGACCTATGTTGCTATTTAGAAAAATCAAGATGGCGGCCATGCTTAAAATTTTGTGATTATAAGAAAAATTATTTTTGGGCTTAAATATGCGCAAATATATTTAGTTGAAATTCTGAAATTTTGGGTTTTGTATGTTGAACCGTTTAAGCACTATAGGTTTGATTCCATCTTTAATAGCTACTCTGTATATAATGATAACAGACCTACTGAGCTTTATTAGTCCAATCAATCACCCTGTATATAAATACTTTACTGCAAATTAAATAACACTATCCTCTTATCAATTATAAGCAAGCGTGACAGTACATTTTATGTAATATTTTATTTTGGATATCTTATAGCATTTACTAATACCTTCATATTTTTCAGATTTCCATGAAAGCGGTATCATATATTTTGTTACCCGAACGTCACATCCCATCCACTTTCGATTTTCAGCCTATTTACATCTTGAAACTCTTGGCTTATTCTGCTGGTTTACTATTGCCAACTGCTGTTAGAACTCTAAAAATGTTGACTACAAATGAAAGATGAGGACCAAAAGAAAGTATGAGGAAATTGATACAACCTGCCACAACGTTTGCTTGTGCAACTTGAAAAATATCTTATATTACAGTTACCTATGTGTGAAATTACTGAATTGAAATAAATTTTTCATTTTATTTTGCTTTTTGTTGTAACTGTACCTTAATAGCACTTTATAAATTGTTCTTTGGATCTTCTATTATGGTTATTTTTGGAAAATATTTCATTCCATCAAATTCATTTAGCTGAGTTTTGAAATTGAGTCATTTATATTAAAACCATCAAATAACCAACACACATTAAAAAGGGTATTATGAATTAAGTACCTACTTTCAGTTATTCTTTAAGTGCTTTCTAAAACATCAGATGAGAAAAATATGTACTTACAAGTTATAATCTGCTAAGTCCAAAACCAAATAAATTTTAACATATTAGCCCTTTTTCGAACATGTCTTTGGCATAGGCATAGTATGTTAAAGCATTCACATATCTATGGGATACATAAAAATGTTTTCAAAAAACAAAAACATTGAATCCTACTGTTCACCATTTTGTTTCTGCTTTTAATTTGCACACGTTTGTGAGTAATTATATTTTACAGAGTATATTTTAATTTAAGTAAGTCTTGTATTTTTTTATAAAACAAAAATAAATCATTTTGCATTGTAGTATGTTAAAAAATCTTGTAAATTAATTAAAACACATTCTACCTATGGTTCAAAGTCGTAATACCTAATACACACTTTAAAAAAAAATTTTAATTCATGAATATGGTTTTTGCATTATTAAATTCATATAAACATCATATAATCCTTTACATGAATTTTTAGGACAACTGTTTAGGTTGCTTTGCTTAATTTTTAGTAAATTTGATTCTTGTTTGAACACTAAACTTGGAGGTTATACTAATTTCAACCCATTGGGTACATTTAACTGCTATTTTATGAGCTTCCTGTAGATCTTCATCAACCTTTGGTACCTATGCAAATCTGAAAAATAATGTTCATTAGTTAAAATATATGGGGTTCACTATATAATTCTTTGAAATCACAAAACGTAATAGAAATAGAACAAATAATGTGTGTTATTTAAAACTTCTCGCTATTTATGTTATTTTGATACTGCATACCTGAACTTGCATCAGGTTTATGTACTTACTGCTCTCTACTGCTGGTTTATTTAGAAACTCCTAGATTTTCAATATTTCTATTTTCTCCTATCTAGCAGGTACCCATTCAAGTACAAGGTAGAATACAACCTATGGAGACTCATGGTACAACCGTTGATTGAGAACTTCTCAATCAACGGTACAACCCATCAATCCTTTCATTCATATTTCTGACACATCCTTCAATATGAAACTGATACTCCAAAATATTATTTTCCATGTCCTTTGGCAACTACAAACATAACATAACGGCTCTAAACTATGTTGCCACCAAGAAAAAAGAAAATCAAAGAGGAATCTCAAGAAACTGTTAGAAAATCAAATCGATCTAAATAAAAAAAAATACGAGGAGGAACTTAAAGTAAGTAAAAAGGTGATTTGTCTCATTTCCCTGCTTACCATGTAGATTTATCATTATGTTTTTTTTAAGGCCGATCGAGGTAAATCGTCTGATATAATAATTCAAAACACTACAGTTACTATGATCGATATAACAGACGATAAAGATGCTGACGATGAAATGAAAAAAGGAAAAACAACTGATGAAGAACCAGTGATTAGCAATGAAACTACAAGATAGATCTACACGTACGAAAACTCGTAAGAAGAAAAAAGCCGAAGAAAATGCAGAAGTGCAAAGCAAAGATAACAAAAACGAACCTCCCGGTAAAACAAAACAAACCAAAAGACAAATTAAAGGATCCAAAGTCAAAGAGGTACATTTTTATACAATAAGTTTGGCTTTTATTGATGAAATCTAAACGGCGAAATAAAACAATTTAATTTGTTTAAATCTCCATTTTATTTTGACCTGATGTCCAATTTAAAATTAGTGTGGCGTGTTTAGCTACACAGTAGCTTTATCAACTTTATCACTAATTTTAAATTGAACATGAGTTCAGAATAAAATGGAGATTTAAACAAATTAAATTGTTTTATTTCATCATTTAGTATGGATCTATATCAAGTAAAAGCCTCATCTATTCAATAAAATCTAAATTTCGTGTACTTTACAGACGTCCAAAAGATCTAAATCAACTTCCTCTTCCGATGACAAAGAAGAAAATGAAAGTGCTCAAACTGAATATGAAGATGCAGTCTCTAATTTGGATGGTAACGATCCAGAAAGGGCAGAAGTTCAAAGTTCTACAATGGTTATAGTTCCTGCGTTCAATAAAACAATGGTAGTAGAAAAACCAACAATAGTTCAGAATGATGGTGAGTAGATGATTTTTAACATAAATTACTGGCCAACTATAAATTCATCAAACGCTGATAGGCCTATAGTCCCCCGCCCGCTACCCCTCTCTACCCGCCTTCTTCAACCGGGGCCTGAAGGAAAGCTACTCACTTTGATGGCTTATAACAATAGAACGAGGGAATTTTCATTTAACATTTTGGGAACATATTTTTCTATAGTTTTACTAACAATTTATAAAATAAAAAAATCGATTTTTTGAACCGTCTAACCCTATTTCCCCCCTTAATAATCATCTTAACCCAATATCATTGTACCTACCTATAAAACAAAATTTAATGGCTAGGGCAGGTAAAACTCTGCGTAGAATCGACCGCCTGCTGATAACTTGATGATTTACGACCTTCTTAGATATCTGGTCGTTTATCCCTTTCACTGACGCATGCATTTTTTTGTAGTTCCCGAATAGCTCTGCTGCTGGAAACGTTTCTCGCAGCTTGGGTCAACAGATTTCTGGGTGTTACTTTTAAACCATAATAAATGCAATACAATAGGCAACAACCAAATGAACATTGCATGCACGGCACTGACAAATTTTCGAAAGTCTGGACGTTTGTGATCGTTTTCCGCAGTAAAGGCACATTAAATTTTCGACATCTAGCGACCAGGAGAATAAGTAGAAATCTACGAACGAACGCTTACGCTCGGTTTTCTCAGTTAAACCTTGCGTTTATACACGGTTTCCGCACGTAGACTTTCTGGTGCGGCTCCGAACGGTTCCCGCAGTGAAAGGGTTATGTATGTATATTGGGGTCACATTCACTGAGACCTCAAATATTTATTGGGCCCCCTTTCTTCTACTTAGTTCCCGAGGAAAGTCTCAGAAACTAGTAGTTCCTTTAGACCTATTTTCCAGAGAAATTTTAGGATATTTTAGTTTATGTTAGTGTCGCTCTTCTATCCAGTAGGCTCCTAGGTGTTGTGCCGTCCGTTGATTATGATTAGAAAATGTATAATTATTTATAGGGATACAAAAGTGGCAGAAAATGGACAGACGAAAAGGATTCAATTACAAAACCATATACCGATCTATATGATGACGAAGGCTCCTTTGCTTGTATTCGGCCTTTTTTCGAATGTATTTCAGGATCGGCTACTTCTAGAACGACCTCTTTTCTTTTTCACTGAAAGAGCTGCAGTTCTGCCTGGGAGACATTCTAGCGCAAAGTAAAGGCATGATAAAACTATAATATCCAAAATTCACTAGACATTTTGTACACTTTAATTTGAATGAGTTGACAGTATTGAATAAATAAATAATTAAACTCAATTGTTTTTTTTGTTTTTTATACAACTTGATCCAATAATTTAATTAAAAATTTTTTCATTGGTTCATTGGAAATTCTCCAACCGAAATTAAATATTCTACAAGCTGAATTTACTCTGCTTATTTCAGTGGTGAACACACAGAAGTAAAAAAGTTGTTTATTTCTGAGGATTAACACCAAACATACTCGATAGTGGTAATCAAAAACACCAAAAAAATGATTTCGAACCAATGACGTTCATTGTTTCAAACTCAATCACGGAAAGGTATAGTAAATTTTATACCCATTTAGAATAAGACCATCCTTATTTATTATTAATAAATCGGTTGAAACAAAAAATTACCAACAAAAATGAACGTCGTAACTCATTTATTAGATGTCACGTTTTTGAAGTTACGTCAAATTTTGATTTCATGTTAATGTCAGATGGTTCAAGAAGCCGCATACGTTAAGTTACTAAAACGGCTGTTACCTCTAAATAGGTATTAATTTTACTATATATCCATTCTCAGTAATCAATTTTAATTTGATTACAGAATGCTGGAATTCTCTCTCTTGAGATTGAAGAAATATTCTGCAACACCTCTGCCCCTATGTAATTTAAATGTATTTATATTCTCTCTCTAGTGATAGAATAATATTCTCACACTGGTTATCAATAATAACATTAGCCTTGACGCAGTCTGCTACTCGGTTAGAATGAAAATTCGTGATGCTCGTGGTTCTTCACGCTCGCCTTCGGAAATTTCCACTCGCATCGATTTTTCATTCTAACCTTGTTACAGAATATACTATTCTACTTCAGATTCATCCGGGCGTGACGTCACGTGGACTTGCCCTATTATTTTATTTACTGAAAAAACTGAAAATGAATAAGAATAAAAAAGGTCAGAAAACTTTACAGCCAAAGAAGAACGTAAATTTACATCAAAATCTTCGTCATCACTAAAATTTGATAAATCAGGATATTCCATTATTATAATTTGGTAAAAATAAAAAATTTACAGAATCCACTGACACAAAGTTTTTAGTTTAGAAAACTAGGGATATTATTATTTTAACCACTTTCTTTTGGGCGGTTAACAAACCCGTTGGCAGAACTCTGGTTACCCACTCATCCAGTCTGGTACAACACCCATTTTGTTTAAACCACTAGTTATGTTTTAAACCTTGTTGGTACAAATCGCCCTTAATGGACCTCGACAATAATACCTCACTTTTCTACCTTGGCGCATAATTACTATTTTTAAATAGCATTGTGTTATTAGTTTTTTTTTATTCTTAACTTTTTGTTACCTGACTTGTATACATATATCTTAAAAGATATATGTAGTTTAAGTATTGTTTTTATTTGTCCATATTTTACAATAAAACATTTGTATAGAAACATAATTCTTATTTAGGTACATTAAATTTTCAGCAATACCATCTCTATTAACAAGCCCAACATTAATATATAGCCTAGGATTATTATTATCAGCTACATTGCGGTTAAACTCAAAAGACTTCATCTTCTACCCCCCCCCCCCACATATCATTATTTAAATAACAACGATCATATCATTAACCGGTATACGAAACGAGCCGAAGGCTTTCAATTATTTGTTCCAATTTATTTTGCACCCTGTACTCTTGATTATTTCAGGTCCTTTGAAACTAAATGGATCTGCTTCATCTGAAACGCTTTTGATTTCATATTCTTTGGTTAAGATGGTGTCGGTGGAATATTCGTTGGAGGAAGAGTGGAATTCCAGAAGAAATTTCATCGGATCTTCCTTGGTGGTAGTCTTGATGTTAGTTAATTGTTTGAAGATCGGGACATCCTGAAGTTGAACCATATCAGACAAGAAAGGATCATTTTTTAAAGATGGTCAACCAAAAATAGAGAATTCTCTTTTCATCAGTTTTTTTTTGGTTGCTTCAGGTGGATCAGATTCTTCATCATTTGTTGATTCTTAAGCGCAATTTACTATTTGATTCCTCTTTTCGAACAGGGGTCGGTGCAACCTGTCATATTGACATACCAAATCGTACAATTCTTTGTAAAATATTGCTTCAATTTTTGTAGTTTCCAGCTGGAGTTTTTTCAAAGCTTTGATTCTCCTTTTAACTGTGTCTGGTGGCAAAGGGGATACCATTTCAGCGTTACTCTGACTTTGACGTACCTGTGGGGAGTTTTCTATTGGCATAGGAATTTCCTAAATTATTTCCTCCTCCTCTACATATTCCACTACATCGTCAGGGCAGTCTACATCAGCTTGATCATGGTTAGGTGCCATGTAGATTTCTTTGAAAAAAAAATGTAATGAACTACCACAAAAAGAAAGAGAATCAACTGTATCAACGTGCACAAAATCGAAAACTGATATGTCAAATTTTTAAAACTTCTAAAATTATTAGAGATATATCGGTAAAATGAATAGCGCCTGTGAACGTAATTAACGTCCTGCGGAATTGGGTTTACGTCAAGCGGTATTTCAATTTTATTTAACAGTTATCGGAAGCGACCTTTTACCCGCTCCCCGCGCTATTCAAAAATGTAACTTATCCTACCTTTATTGTTATTATCTTTTGTTTGTCTTGTAAGGTTTTAATTAAATTTGAGTGTTTGCCTTAGCCATATCCAGTAGGTATTTTTTGTATTATTATTGTTCAAATAAAAGACGAACATTTATTTTTTGAGGTACCTATAATAGTGTATCTATAGATTCATTTTATCTACAATTATTTTTTCTTAACTTGCTCTAGAATCTCTGCAATGGATGAAGATCTTGAAGCGATAATAAATTGGTGGTGGAAATGATCAAGATATTGAAGCCGCTATAATGATGGATAACTTTAACATAGAAAAACTCTGCGCATGCCCGGCATGTTACATAATTATCAAGCGCTATTTCAAATACCGCCTGTCGTTAGGCTCCGTAAGTTACGCTTGGCCATAGATAAATACTACTATATACGGGGAATGGACAATGGACTCTCCTGTACTCAAGTCCGAAGCCACAAAGTTTTGTCGAGTGTGGCGCCATCTATTATGGTGGAAGGTTAGTATTCACTTACGGGAAAAAGATAAAGGAGGAGACCTGCATGATCAGTCACAATCCACTAGTTACTACCAGATGGCAAACCAAGCAAATACTGGTGTTTTTTTTTTAATTATGCCTATATTGTTTTTTCTTAAATAAACCAATAAAAACAGTCGCACAAAGTTTAAACACTTTTTGAAGCAACCCGTTATTTTATTTTGGCTCAAAATTTGAATAGGTTGTTTCAAAAAGCCGTTTAAACTTTGTGCGACTGTTTTTTTTAACCAGGACAATTTATTAAAAGACCTATTTCAACAAATATTTTGAAAAAATTTATTATACATTTTTTTTATAAAATAATAAAGGTGATTTTCCTTATTTTCTAATTAAACTTAAAAGTTACACATTAGATCTAAAAAATAAAAACTGAAATAAATTGCTTATATTGTGGGTTTATTTTACAGCTTACCTCGACAAGTATTAAATAGCATTAAGGTTCATTAAATTGTTTGAGTATACTATGAAATCAACCAAAAAAAAAGCAAATACGTTTATTATCAACAACTTTCCATAACTATTGTCATTATTTGTTATTTTTTCAAAGACCTCTACAGATCTTGCTTTCCCCAAGCTTCTCCAACTGAAAATAAAAATAGAATTCTTAATTGAACAAAACCTTATTTTATAATTTTTACATAAACAGCTTTATTAAAAACTTACAAAAAGTAAACTGAACCAAAAAGTGTCAGCAATCAATCAGCTGTCAGGAATATCTTCTTTTATAAGCCTTCCTAAGAATCTTCATAATTTTTTTTTTTCGGGTCGAGATGGGAAACTCATGTTCGAATGGGTCCAGGACCCAAACAGTGTTGGACTCATCCCCAAGGGGATACCTACCAACCAAACCCACATCAAACTTTAAAAAAGTTAATTTCAAACTAATGTCCGCTTAACTAAGAAGCAGCAACTACTTTCCGGGCTATATGCCCCGACAAACATCAAATTGCACGGAAAGTAGTTGTTTCTTCTTAGTTAATCAGTGCTTGGTTTGAAATAATCTTATCCAAAACATGTGTGGTGTCGAAACAGTATTACCTGAGCATGATTCGCTATCTCTGGTGTTTGCTTAAATCCTAGGTTTTCAAAGCCAATAACATTTCCCTCATACCAATTTGGGTGCAGATTCGGTTGTATGCTTATTTCATCAAACATTATAATACAATGTTTATCTAGTTGCTTTTTAAAGTTTTTTGTTTCAGCTTTGAGAACTGCAAAAACTTCGTCATGTATACCAGGTTGAATTGGAATTCTATTAAGGAGTTTCATGACTGTTTTCCTTGATGGCAATGCAAATAGCTTAGACAAGAATCTGTACCCAGATCCACTTTGTTTGTATAAAGCTAATGCCAATACCTTGACTTGTCGAGTGTGTACCTTCTTCCTTTTGGTTTTTTATCAACATTTTCAATTTGACTTTCAAAAAATCGTTTGCGAATGGATACACATTTTTCAAAAAGTTCAGATTTTTTAAAAGTTTCAGCAGCATACAACCTTTTTTTCTGCAACAGATGACTTCTTCTAAACTCGGTTGCCCTTTTTTTAAATTGGGTGGCTCTTCGATAGAGACGTCTGGCTTTTGGTGTTAGGTCTTTAACCATTTGAGACATTCACCTCAGCAAGTAAATCAGATCTTTCTAAAGTAAGAAATAATATCATTAGCAATTAATAATATCAATATGCCATGTACATTGCATATAGATATAGCATTTTTCAATGTTAAATTTTCAACAGCGCGTGTTTTTGTTCGGTCTCAGCGAAATCGTTATTTTGCAATTTGTTTGCCGTCTACCTTTATTTTTTCAATACGTACTGTTTATTTTTTTTGACCTTTGTATTTTTGCATATCAGCATGTTTGATCTATTATAAATTAAATGTAATTAATTATACAGGGTGATGTTCCCTGTATTTCTTTATTTGGTATTTATTACATTGCCATCCCCTTTGAAAAAGTGTTGAACTTACCTGTCCAACACCTTTTACGTGCACCCCTTACGCTAAACTTAACTACGTACAACATCGTGTCACTGCGTTACATGTTCCCGCGATTTTCACCTTTTTAGCACTACGCGTTGCGTGTCGCACTGCTGCACTGATTGTTGACTATTTGCACGGTCGTGTTGGCATCAATCGTTTGTGTATTCAGAATAGAATGGGTTATATTATTGTATGAAACTGAATTCTTGAGGTGAAGGGTTAGATTAGAGTTGTTTGCACTTGAGTTTAAAGAATTCTTAGTTAATTATTAAATAATGTTTATAAAAGCGGGTGTTTCGCGCACTATTACTGCGTGTTTATACTTCCGCGCGAGTCAGTCCAGTGAACGCTGCTGGATGCTGGTTTGTCTGTTTCTTGAGGGTTTTCCTCGTCTTGCTTTGTAAGTACAATTTCTCCTTTGGGCTTCTTCTTCATGTCGTTTTCGTGTAGTACCCATGCCGTTAGGCTTGACCATATGCCTGCGAATATAGCTACTCCGCAGCCTATAGTCTGATATATTCTTAAACTATTTATTATAACTCCACATAGGTAGTGTAAAGTTTTATATACAAAGTAGAATCCTATAAGGCCACTTACGAATGCTCCTAGTTCTGAAAACCAACCCCATATATGACTTATGGTGGCATGTGCGAATTCTTTTAGTTCCTTTTCATTGAACATACTAGTGACTTTGTAGCCTTGGTCCGTTGCTGGTAGCCCTGCTGTCCGCCTTATGAGTATATTTTCTACTGCTTTTCGTTCTGTACCAAATGTTAGCATTCTTTGTGCTTCCTTAATTTCTTGTTGGGTGTACAGGCCTTCTGCTCCTACTGGCTGTAGTGGTGCTGGGTTGATGAGTTCTTCCTGTTCCACCGTGATTTCTGTTGGGGGCGTGGTAATTATTGGGTAGGGTGTTAATTTGACCCAATTTCCATCTATGTAATAAAGTGATGCACTGAAACTGTTGCAGTCTATTTCTTCTGCATAGTTTTGTATGATCCTACTAATGGGTGCCATGAATTTAGATTGGTTTGCTACTGTTATTGGTAATTCGTTAAAGCATTTGTCAGCTCTTCTCATTTTTTGTTACTGGTCTGGGTATGCATTTAATGATGTATAGTGCTTCGCCAAACACCCTGCCGGTGTACCCTGGTGTGTGTTGCATCAGTTGACTGACTGCGTTTGGTAGGGATGGTGCCATAAGCAGCCGGTTTCTCAAAATTTCTCTTTTTGTGAGGCATCTTCGGTGTACTGTATCAATATACAATTTTTCCAGTTGCCTTTGATACGCCTGTTCTATATATAAGAACTTACTGTTGACGTAACTGAGTAGGTCTACATTTTGGGGTAAGAGGGGCATTTCTGGCTGAAGCTATTGTCCTTCTTTGATGAAGTTTATTAATATTCTGGGGTGTTCTGTTTGCCATGCTTCTGCTCCGCATAGATATGCTCTCCTTTGTAGAGTGAGAGCGAATAACCGTGCCTTTTGTTCAATGACGATTACTTCTTCATGCGTGTTTTTGTTCGTAATTCTTTCTGCTGAACCTATGTGTAATTGGCTTAAGTGGTTCTCACATGTTGGTGGCGTGTATTTTTCCCAAGTGGATTCACCTATTGTTGAGTCGAAGCAGTATCCTTGTAGGAACTGGCCACTCACTCCTTCCTTTAGGTGTATCTCATTGTCGTCTAGGCTGACGGATGCCAGGTAGTCAAATGCCGTGATTTTTATCGAGGCAGTTACTACTACGTCGGTCCAGCTTTTCCCATCTTCGTGGTACTCCGTTCCTTTACAGGTCCCATCATGACCTAACGATCCATAGAGTGTCGCTGATACTGTAGTTGTGCCATTCATAATTTAATTTTCCATATTTTTATGGTAAAGTTTTATTGATTTATACCTGTGCATATTTCTGCACTCTTCTGCTCCCAATTTTTCTATGTATGAGTCTAATCCATCGCTGACTATGGATGTGTGGCTGTGCATGCCACAGTGAAATATTATTCTAGAAACTTCGACGCTGCAGCTCCATACCTTTTGCGTACTGAATTCGTTTCTTTGGATCACCTGGACTGACACGGTTTCACTTACGTATGTCGTTTCCGGAGGCGCGCACGGTTGAATGTCTCTTAGCGATATAACCGTTGCGTTAGTTTTCGCGTCCGAACAATCGTAGGCTATTAAACCATGTGCTCCATGTAGTATGGCGAAGATTAGGGTAGTCATGGTATGCTGTAGGGTGAACATTGTCTTCTGCTGCTCCTGGGTCTGCTGTCTTCTGTTCTATAACATTTGAGTTGCGTAAGTTTTTGTTTTACCTCGCACACTTTTTATTATATACATGAACAGGTAAAATAAACTAAAATTAAACAAAATTTGATGATACTACTAACTAGTGTACATGCATCTGTTAACGTGCATGTATACTGTTGTACGGTCCTTATAATCACATT
This sequence comes from Lochmaea crataegi, assembly GCA_947563755.1. Lineage (NCBI taxonomy): Eukaryota > Metazoa > Arthropoda > Insecta > Coleoptera > Chrysomelidae > Lochmaea > Lochmaea crataegi. The sequence goes on from OX387426.1 coordinate 28,511,730, forward strand.
ACATATGTGTAAATACTTGTTTTTATAAGTCCTAGTTATGGATCTTCCTAGATTGGTAAGTTTCCTATAATTTTTAAATTGACTTAAACAAACCACCTAACATGGGTTGTTGATTTTTCTTTTTTTATATATATCTGAATCAGATATTTCCAACAAAGTTGGAATTTGTCATGGCTTCCTATAGCCTTTTGTGTAATCCAATAACGATTATTACTATCTTTTGTTATTACGTAATGCCAAAAAAATTGTAATTGATCGTGGCCTCCTATAGCCTACTTCTAAATAATCTAAAACCCTTATGGTCCTATGTCATTGAATGACAAAAAAAAATTAAGCTTAACCCAAAAAAAATTATAACAATTGTGGCTTCCTGTAGCCTTTTGTTTGGTTAAATAATTTTAAAAAATCTTAATCGTGGCTTCTATAGCCTACTTCTAAATTAATTAAACCCCTTATGATCCTAATTCATTAAATGACAAAAAACATAAACTTATTCCTGGATTCCTGTATCCTTCTCTAAAAAAAATCATATTAATCGTGACTTCCTATAGCCTTTTGTTTGGTTAAATAATAAAAAAAAATAAAAAATTGATCGTTGCATCCTATAGCCCAGCCAGCACAGCAACATTTCTGGGAAGTAAATGAAAATTACAACACGCATTCGAACCTCTTGTGCAATGTTATTTTTATGTATGCCTCAACGTTTATTAAACGTTGAAATGTCCGTGCGACGCGTGCTTCAAACAATATTGCATAGACATTTCAATGCGAGTTTCTAAACGACCTTGAAAAGCGAAGTGAAACCTTTCTGCAATATTGTGGATAAATATTTGTACATTTATGCGTGCGCCTAAAAGTTTCAATTTAAATATTAAAATATTGGCCTCTTTCAATGTACCGGGAACATTAAAAATTGATGTTGCCCAGATGATATCCTGAAAAGTTTAAGCAGCATGTAGAGAGAGGGGATTCTGAACTTTGGAATGAGTTTGAAGTTTTCAATTAATTTTTATTTGTGCTTAATACTTTTTTACAAAAATTTATAAAACTTATTACTCTTTTTTAGGATATTTTCTTTTTTATCTTATTAGATTTCCTAATGTTATTAACTTCAAAATTTGGACATGTTAACATTTCTTTTGGTTACTATATATAAAACGAATTAGCCCACCAAATAGAATAAATTTTTTTCGTAAAACAATATTCAACACAAATAAAGAAATTGCACAAAATTAACTAAAAACTATAAACCAGTTGCAAAGTTCACATCCTATAGGTGATGGTTACCATGGAAACAGAATAAACTACCAATATACACATTATAATTTTTATTTTCTCACATCTTTCCTAATTCTACGAGTATGGGCATGTCGCAGCCACTCTGCCACATAATTTTCAAATTCCTTCAATGTGCTTCCTGTTTTCTGGTTCACTACTCCTGGAATAGAGAACTATTATTAAAATATGATCTACTTCTTTGTGAGGAAAATAATGTTACGCGAGCTACTGCATTAATATGCTCACTTAGTGCCCCCAGTGAAATCCCCATATGAGACGACTATGGCTCCTCCGCCCAATTTTCGAGAAACATCGAAAATACCCACCGCACCCGGTGAATCCGCCAGAACGTCGAGAAATTTCGAGAATTACGGCGCGCGAGTATAAATAGGCCACCAGCATCGCTGCAGGCAATTAGTCAATCAGTCAGTGTTGATACCGAAGGAAAGTAATCGCGCCTCGATAAAGTGTTCATTAAGTGACTCTCATATAAATTATAATTAGTGTGTTTAGTGTATTACATAAATTATTAAATAAGGACTGAATTACATATAAATCTGTAAATATAAATTAATTGTAAATATAAATTAGAATAAACGTTACATTGGTGTCAGAAGTGGGATTAAAATAAATAAATAAATAAATAAATACACAGGAAGATGGCGAAGAAACTTTGTGAATTAAAAGTTTCAGAGCTTCGAAGAGAGTTGGAGGATTACGAACTGGACACAAGTGGGGTCAAGTCAGTGTTAGTGGAACGACTAAAAAAGCTATGATTAACAATGGATTGGACCCGGAAACATTCGAATTCACCGACGAAGCGTCCGCCTCTATAACCTCTTCCATAAATAAAATTTCGACGGATATAAAAAACGAAATTTCATCCATGGAAAGTAAACTTTCGGCGGACATGGAAAACAAAATGTCGGACATGGAAAACAAAATGTCGGACATGGAAAACAAAATGTCGGACATGGAAAATAAAATTTCAACGGATATAAAAAACGAAATTTCATCCATGGAAAGTAAACTTTCGGCGGACATAGAAAATAAAATGACGAACATGAAAAATGAAATGACATCCATGAAGACTGATATTTCTGCCGTGGAAGAAAAGATTAAAAGAATGGAGCAAGAAATGAAACAAAAAATCATAGAAATCGAAAGGAAGACTAGTAATAAACCGGTTATTACAACTAGGCAAGCCCCGAATAACGACGAACTGGCAGAGAAAGTAGAGGTGAAACCGAAAATGGAAAACGATATTAACAGCCGAGTGAAACTGCCAACATTCTGCTGGCTCATCTTCCAGACAGAGACGACAAGTCGGATCTTCCGACAGTCCAAGTCTTAGCATATAATGAATCAGATGACAGTGGCCTGTTAATATGCCTATTAGACAACGTAGGTCATGCCTGCTATTGTCTAACATTTGTTTAGAGACATGCTTGGCTGTCCGTGAAATTTTTTATTGATTGGTCTGCTACAATCTCTCCACACATGAAGTAATGGCGCAAATTTTCGCCTGAAATACGGTTGCAAAGGATCCTAGAGAGGTTGAAATTTCTGTCCTAGGTCTGCGTATACACCCGCACCAGGTCCTGAGGGTGTTTTTGATCCATCTGTGTATGGGTGTAAGGGTATTAGTGTTATAAAAATCTTTGGGTAATCATCATTTTCAACTGCAAAATCTCAAATATGTAAAATAATCATCTTACCTATGATAAAAAAATCCTGTGATAGGTAATGCAATAAGGCAGGAAGGCCAAAAAGAATAAAGAAACAAGTAATATAAAACCACAAACGACTTTAACTTGAATGTGATTTTCTTCTTCTCGTTTGAGAATATTTTCATGCGAAAATTTTCTACTGGTTCTGCTCCATGAAAAACGCAAATCTATATATAGTAAAATTAATACCTATTTAGAGGTACCAGCCGTTTTAATAACTTAACGTATGCGGCTTCTTGAACCATCTGACATTAACATGAAATCAAAATTTTACGTAACTTCGAAAACGTGACATCTAATAAATTAGTTACGACGTTCATTTTTGTTGGTAATTTTTTGTTTCAACCGATTTATTAATAATAAATAAGGATGGTCTTATTCTAAATGGGTATAAAATTTACTATATATATATGGCTGGCTTAAACGAATTAGGCCAATTTGCCGCCATAAATATATTGGATTATGTTGAAGACAAAGCACAAGTGGTGAGAACTTTTTATAGAAGTCTAAATCTATATTTCGGATTCCAAAGTAATTAGTGTATAATAGTCTCTCCATATATGAACCCTCAAATGAGGACCTCTTCATTAGAAAGAAGAAAAGTAAGCATAGGCACTTTATTCCATTCTTATCAGGATAATTATTTGTTATGTGTGTGTGTCAATTTATTGGCACTGGTTTTAGTAAAGCAAAAGGCCAGTCTAATTTATTATTTTATTATAAAATTTTGTGGAACATAAATAGGCATACATACACAACTTATTTTTAGCCCTATTGCTATGTTTATTTGCTTGATTTATTTTTTTAAAATTTTTTTTTGCTTATGATTTTTTTGATTTTTTTTCTTATGCCTTTGTTTTTTTTATTTGTGCACTTTTTATTTTTAAAATTTTTTATTTTTTTTTCAAAACATTTTACTTTGTTTACAATTTTATGTTAGTTTATATAATAGTCTTCTCACCTCATTTTTTCACATGCTAATATTGTACCCAAACTAGCAGTCAAAGATAATATTTTAGCTATCCTTTCACAAAATTTTGATATAGCTGTCTCGTGAATACTGCATTCTAGTAAGCAATGTTGTAGTGTACCTGTTTCTCCACATTCACAGTTTTCATTTTCTGAAAGGCCTATTTTAAAATTTTTCTCAGGTGTTAAACAATGTCCCGATCTTATTCTAGTTAAAATTCTTATGAACGACCGATCGCTTTCTTTATGAAATCATGGCTTATGTTTTACTATAGGCTCAAACGCATTCTACTCCTATATTCCTGGTAATGTTTTTGTCAAGCATCTGTTAGTTTAGTTTTAGCCAGTTGTCACATATCTGATGTCGGAAGTTTGAAATAATCATGAATCTCGTTTCCTTCTTCTGTGGCCTTTTTCGCTAGTTCATCTACCATTTCCTTTTGGGGTATGCCAGCATGTCGTCTGATCCAAACTAACTAAATTTCTTCATTTAGGCTTTGGATTTCGTTACTTAATTTTAAGATGTCACCTATTATGTGATTTAGTTCTGAATTGGGTGTTATATTTTCCAGTTTTTCTATTGCACTTCTGCTGTCTGAAAATAGAACATATTTTTAATTGTGTTCATATCTACGGCAGTATTCTAATGCTTTTTTTTATTGCCATTAGTTCTGCGGTATAAATAGAGGTGTACTGGGGTAACAGATACATCTCTGAATATTTATCTTTTTCGTGATAGAATGGGAGTCCTATTTTATTATTCCTTTTCGATCCATCTGTAAATATCTTCTCAAAGTTGTCCTATTTTTCATTTACTTGTCCTGGTTGTTATATATTATAGTTTTTTTAATCGATAAACCAGTTATAACTCTCTATTATGAGTGGTAATCTTTTATTTTCCCAATATCTTGATTCTAGGCATACAATGAATAAGTTATGTATATTTTTTGGCCCTCATCTTGTTTACTATTAATTTTTAAAATTAACCTGTCACTTAGCATTGGTTTTCTGAGATGTAATGGTGGTTCTCCACACTCCGCTTCAAAAAACATTTATTGGAGAATTTTGTTTGACATTTAGTAAGGCGGCAAGGTAACCTATGACTAAAAGTATTTGTACCGACAAAGGAGTATGACAAATAAAATCTAGGTACGTTAAAGTGTCAAATTTAACAGAAAACTAAGATAATACCAACATTAACACCAACCTTCAAAGTGAAAGTTGTTTTTAGGATGGTTGCACTACTTTAATACAGTTTTGTCAAATTAGTCACACGAAAGATATTCCTGTACATAATCGAGTTGTTCTAGTGGTGTTCAAGAATACGGTTTTGAATTCTCATGAGCATATTTTTGGAAGAATACTTTCGTATGAGAAACTTTCCGTGTAAACTCGAAAATAGCACCCCCCATGCCTACTTCGACAACTCTATTGCAACTAGCGCTTCAGGTGGATGGGTTTGAAACCTCATTTTTTTATTCAAGGTCATTCTATAAACTTCCACTTCTATAGGTTTTGTTTTGTGACGTTGAGCCCGGCTGAACGCGCCCAATTTTGTGTGTCTCAGGTTTAGTATGAATTTTACAAATTTTACACATCGGCCAAATGGCATTAATGATTTCAAGTGGGTACGGACTAAAAACAAAATTAAATTTAAAAACAAAACTAAACTATTCCTTTTAATGACTTATTCCATTGTTATTTAACATTCAACAACCTCGTTGATACATTTGTGGCCTTTAACCCTACTCTAAGTAACGAAATTAACAAGCATCCTGAAAGGACACCTAAACGCCCTCATAAATCACAATGAAAAAGAATCCATTTGTGTAATGTAAACGGGCCAAAGAAAAATATCTGATATTTCACGGTATTTAAGCGACAATACGCTGCGTACTTGCTCTAAAAGACCCTCAATTAAAATGATGAATCTCAACTTTTACCTAAGTCTTTCAACAAAAAGAGAAACCCCACCGTCATTTCATTGTAAATGTCAGTTAAGTAGTCAACCGCAACTTTGCTATCTCCCATCCAATGTTTTGGTTGATGTTAAACGTGGTTGGGACGACAAAATGCGGATTTTCATTTTTTTGGAGCTAAAAATTCCCCTAGTCGACTAGAGACACGACTTAACATTTGCTACTGAAGAAACAAAGAAAGGAAGACTAATTGGGAATCTTTTGTTCACAAGGGTTCATTAAAATTTTATCGGACAATTCATTACAGTAGACAGCTTAACCTATAATTTTTTTTATATAATAAGTAAAAACATCTGTAGGGTATCTAGCAAAGATGTCATTTTTTAACTTTCATAGTGATAAGCAGCTTAAGAAATAACTTTTTTATTGTTCTTGACGCCACTAGTACATAACTACTATAGGCATGTTTTAGGAAACGTTCATTTCCTGAGCCGGTAGCGGTTAACATAAACCTAACCTCACGACTATTTTGTCCGACCAACGAAAACGGTAAAGGCTCTTTCACATTTCACGGTTTTAATTGTGCGTTTAAAAATCGTACCGCTGTTGAAATGGATAAAGGCATGGGACCTTTCACATTATATGGCTACGGTTAAATGCCGGTACCGTCTCGTGCAACAGCCGTGCCTAGATAGAAGCCACTCGGGAGTGTTCGCCGAAGTGGCCTTCGTGACTAAATGCAAGCTTTAACATTGGACGGTTTTTTGTCGAACGACATTAACAGCGTATTTGCGGTTCAGTTTGTGTTTATTGTTTTAAGTGGAATTAAGAATGGATGATATTAATGCTAAAGTTTTAATAACCTTGGGCGAAGCAAGACTTTCCTCTCTCCTCTGATTTATTGGGTGCACCCAAAAAAATGGGAACACGTGCAATTCTTTTTCGGCGACGATGAAGCAACCAGAAAACACAACGTTTTTTTCGTTTCATATTGTCGCACTAAACAAATGAAATAAACATATTGTGTAAAAATCCGTGGCAATGTGAAAACAACAATGTTCGCCGCAAAAACTCGAACGATTTTTAACCGCACGATTAAAACCGTGTGAAGTGAAAGAGGCGTAAAGCTCTTTGCACATTACACTATTTGGCCCGTGCGGGAAGGAAACGTACGAGTTTTAATCGTGTTCTGTTGGTTTTCACATTGAACGGTTTTAAATCGTTCAAAAGCAACATTTTCATCTGTTCTGTTGAAAGTATACCATCCATCGTAGATCTTATCATGGATCGTGAACAAATTATTGCATTGTGGTTACTTTATCGTCGTCGGAAAAGAAAAAGACGCAATCGCCTTTACTGGGTTCATCCAATTAATCAGATACGTGAGGAAGTTGGGATGTTCTAACACTCTATTTAAAAAGACAGGTTTTGCTTCAACAAGCGAGATCAAAACTTCCGCGTCAATTGTGTCCATTATTCTTTGCAGCTGGAACGCACAAACTAAAAACAAAATACAAACAAACTGTGCGCACTAGACATAGACCACACGACTAAAAATAGTCTAATATGAAAGCGTGCATTTGGTCACGTGGGCCACTGAGCTGGAGGGACAATACGGTTCCCGTGTAGCTCCAGTGTCACTGAATTCTCAACTCCATGAAATTTCAGTCTGGTTGGCTTTTAAATAAAGCAACACTTAATATAGAAAAAACTGTATAGATTACATTCAGAAACTATTGTTATAGTGTACCAGAAGACTAGCCTGTATAAATTTTTCCGGCAAGCTCTAATATATAGAGTTATGTAAATGATTTTTGTGATTGTAATAAAATAAAATTCAGGTTCTCCTTCCCATACAACTCGTTCTGCGACAAAATTTACTGTGTATAAAATACCTAGAAACATAAATATGACATACTTCTAGATTAAGGCGTAGGGAATGTTTATGGAACGCTGTTGACAATTGAAGAACTCAGGGTGCCTATTCACTAACTCGAGAGTGCTGTCGTCTGAGAGCTTACTCCTAGGCGATCACTCTCTCTGTCGCTGCTCACATGCTACCGCTAAACTTATCTCTGTAATTTTAGATTCTTGAGGAGCACAATTATAATTTTGATTATCCATCAGCATCACCAACAAAAAAGCAACGAGCCCCCCCCCCTACAAAAAAAGCAGCAAAACAACAAGACAAGAAAAAGTAAGAGCTAAGATATATAAAACGAAAACAAACACTTCTTCTTCTCCACATTTTTTGAAAGTACCTTTCTTGAAATTTGGCAACGTCGGCGCCTAGACCTGCGGACAGACGCTCCTGGTCTCTTAGAGGAGTTATCAACCAAGGTCGTAATGGGTAACCTATAAGAGATGTCATGTATATTTTTGTAGCCTTTAAAATCATTCACACATTGGCCTTACCTGAATCACCAAAAAAGAAAAAATTATTGTGAGGATCATTTTTATAAATTTCCTCCATGATTCTGGAAATATTGGATTGTGCCCATATATTAGAATCATATGCACTGCCAGGAAAATTTTAGTTCACATTCATAATTTTCAGATTTTCATCACAAATCTGGAAGAAAATTTTTAGATAATTGTTCTATAACTGGTTAAACTTATACTTACTAGCTGAACATTCAATGAATGGTAGTTTTTTCTATTCACATAAATGTTTTTGTTATCTCTCGGCACAAATATTGCAACATGAGTGCAATCAATAACCCAAACCCCTCCAGGAATCCCTGTGGCATTATAAAATCTGTAATTGTATGTAATGAATTATGATAACATATAAATGACAAAAATGTTACCTTCTTCTTTGCTGTACAAGCTCCTTTAGGTTATGAGGAAATTTTATCCATCTGGATGTCATTTGAGGGTTGTTCAGGAGATTACTGTTATGCTCTATTGCTCTTGAGACGCTAGCTTGACTTAGACCAATGAAACAATTGCTTCCCATTACTCTTTGGTAGCTGCCTTGGCCATAAAACATAAGGGTCACCAATAACTAGATCATGAAAAGAAGGAATTATTAAGTTGCAATGCGCATGTCCACTCCACGCCATCATGAG